>CM032233.1:46160000-46597500 GCA_019009955.1 Riptortus pedestris | reverse complement strand
GCAAAATTCTCTTGAATCGAAAAGATGGCCGAAAAAATTTCATTCGTTAGGAAAGGCTAGATACATTTTTGCTTTGAGGTATTGTATTATATTCATCGACTGAAGATAATTAATATTGTTATATAGAAACAAAACACCCCCTTGTACATAGTTTTTTCTGGTTTAATATAATAAATGATTTATAACATTATTCTTAAGCGTTAATGATAAAAAATGACAATTTTACTGATAAGTAATTTTAATTTTTAACTTATAGCTCAGAAAAGTTAATCTAAACAAACTGTAATTCGATTGCTATTACTACTGTTCCCAGATCAAAATGAAGTCCGAGATGCGCATTTCTTCTGTGCTGGGTCGTTGGTGAATCGTTTCGATAGAGTTCTGAAGACCGAAAGTGTATTCAATAGTCTAATAATTATGTAAAATCGTAGGCGTAGTCACAGGTTTTCCTTAATATATTGAGACCTAGTAACGATAGAACATAGAAATTCAGGACATGACCTCAATTGCCAAAACAACATTGAATCGTAACTCAATTTATCATACGATCACTAATCGCACAAATGAAGAAAGGTTGTAAAAAATTGCCAAACCCACTAAAAGAATAAAATATGGATTCTAAAAAATATTCAACTCCAAAGAAACCTGGAGAGTGCATTGAACGTCGATAGAATAAGTAATAATAATAATTTAGCCATTTAAGATAACTATTTCCCTTGTAACAATAATATTTTTATCTTTGTATATTTATATTTAAAAGAAAGATCACGAAAACTATACATTTACAAAACAGCCTTGGGACTGGACCCCTGGAAAAGTTTGAGCGAGCCAAACCCTGGTCACTACTCAGCCACCAGAGTTGGTAAAAGTTTTGAAACTGATACTAACCCGCAAACCTCCAGATGAATTACTCGTAATTATACTGCTCTATGGTTAAATTATCTCTACTATTCAGTATTTTACTCAACATAATCTCATTATTATAAAACTAACTAAAAGTTGTTTTTACCTATATATTTTTTGTAAAAATAGTCTTTGACAAGACAATTATACCTGGCTTTCTAAAAATAGTGAATTGCTTTTGTAATTAGAATATTTCCCTCTCTTATTCGAAATAATTAAATCACTTTTTCATATAATTGAAATATTTAAAAACTAGTTAATTATATTATTCCTTCAAGTATCAAAGAAGACAGAGAGTATTTGATGATAATTATTTATATGAACCTAATTAGCATTGTAAAATTGAGGGAATAAATTAAATAACTACGAGATCATTGGCAGTAAATTTGTATAAGTAGTTAAAAGTTGTGGGGGATTTGGAAAGAACACAAATAGGCTAACCTGTGATTTAATAACTAATAGGTATTGAAAAGTACAGTTCAACGAAGGCCATTGGAATGTTATTATTCCGTAATAACTTGTATAAATTTTCATTTAAATTCCTAATGATTTGTTTATTTATGATTATTTTGCTTCCCGGAGGGTCATTAAAATACAAAAAATTTAAATAACATTAAAAAAGTTTAGTCTTATGGAACTCTTCAGAATTTTTTGTACAGAAAATCCGAGGTTGTACATTGTTCTGGCCTTTTTGTAAAAGGGATAACGCACTAACACATGTTCTACTGTTTTAAGTTGTAATTACGGCAGGTTTGATAATAAAGATTTCATACACGAGTTATTACGACTTCTTCGTCCGTCCCGATTAGCCTTAGTAGCATAAAGTGGACGTTAATAAATATAAGACTTCTTCGTGGAGGTTACTTATGGATGGCATTCCTCATTTCCTGATAGCTGGTCTAAAATTTTCTAAATAGTAATTTGATGATAAACATCTAGAGCTCCTCTCTTGTGTAAAGTAAAAATGCCTTTACGCTAAAAGTGTTCCAAACATTTTTAAGGGGAAAGACATTTAACCTAAAAATATTGAACCTTTCCTTTATTACAGTGATCATCTATTATCACTGAATTTTAGTGATAATGCAGTTAAATTTGATATTCAGTATTGGGTCGTTATGATACATCATATGGCAAAATCTGGATTTCAACCTCAAAAGTTCTCAAGAAATTTACAAAACCCAGTATGTCTCTGGCAGTCTTAATCATTTATCAGTTCTCTAATTAAGAAAACTCTTCTGAACACCGTAAATTAACTACCCAGGGTACACATAATATCTATACCAAATTTCGTACTGATCAAAAAGTGTACCAGCGGAATACTTACAGAGAGAACCTTTCGTTCATCAATTAATATTAATTTTTTTTATACGTTGCTTTAAACTCCGTCACTGAGAACATATTACAGTTGTCGTGTGCAGCATATCTCCAGCTGTGTCTTAAGTGTGGTGGCCCACGATATTTCGCCGGTCTTCCAACCGGCTTCTTCTGGTGGTCATAATGGGTGCGTGCTTGTGGTAGCTCTTAAATGATTTTAGGAGCTGACACAAGTACTCACTAAACATGACCACCAGAAGAAGCCGGTTAGAAGACCGGCGAAATATCGTGGGCTATCACACTAAAAACACCGCTGGAGATATGCCGCACACGAAAATTTTAATTTTTTTATGTATTATAAAAAAATACAATTGGCTGAGAATTAATATTAATCTAACATATATAAAATAACCCCTATACCACTGTTAACGCTTTTAAAATAACATAACATTACATTTACAAAACATAATTACATTATTATAAACTGCGAACTAACAAATGGTTCAATGAAATCGACTATAAAGAAATAATTTTATTTATTTATTCATACAATAATCGTATTTCGCGACTGGGGCGACGAACCAGTTATTTGACATATATAATCACTTTATTATATTTACGTAAGTATGCTCATTTCTGCAAATATTTTCAGTATTGCACTACATTATAATGTTTTGAAAATGTTTTATGTTTCAAGTAGTGTAATACGCGGTCTATTTATGGGCTACAGTCATGCAGTAATTCAGTCAAACTGTATGGTAGGTTTATGTGAGTCCTTAAATAGCAATCAGTAAGTATATGTTTTATAGTAAGTCTACAGTTACAGTGTTGGCAGTAGAGTTCGTCTTCTCCAGTAAGTAGGTAAGTGTTAGTCAGTCGTGAATGGCCAACTCTCAACCTCGTTAAAACTACTTCTTCTCTTCTAATTAGCCTTTTTGAGGAAGGCCATTCACCAAGAATATGCTTCAGTTCTCGATGTTTGTTATCAGTTGTGGAAAACCAAGTTTTCTGCCATGAGTTGAGTATCATATGTTTTGCTTGGGCTTGAATATCTTGATGTGTACAGTATGTGTTGTCGTGAGTTCTTTTTTGAGTAGCTGATTTGGCAAGTTCGTCTACTTGTTAGTCGAAATACGAAAAAACAAAACGACAATCATTAAAAAAAAAGTAAACTATATATAATGAAAATATTCATCGACCATGGGAATGCCATTGGTTTATTTATGGACCGATAACAATTGAACCGGATCTAATTTTATCAATCACGTACATAGAATGTATTAATAAATAAATAAATAAAAAGGAAAACTCCGATATTTGTCCATTTATGAGTATTGCATTTTAATTTTTGATTTTCGGGTTCCTGTGCCCACCTCCTACAACGAGGGCCCTCGCCCTGAAATCGCCACCAATCACCAACGAAGTCAGAATGGTGAAAACTTCTCTAGTTTTTTTCTAGTCATTTTCAATAATAACTGGTTATTTATTAAAGTCAATCATCCAATTCAGTCTCAATGAAAACGACACGATGAATTGATAATTATCTTGAAATTGAAATCTAGTCGAAATCGTCACTGAGTCAATTATAAGAATTCATTTAAATATTAATTTCAACAAACGCGAAAAGAAAAATATATAACGTTTTCAATAAAGAAAAACATTTATATCTAACTATTGTATAACTATGAAAAAAAAAAAAAAAACCTTTTAACAGCAATTTTTAGAACTGTGAAATGTAAGGCTTTTTAACTGTTTCCATTCCATGTTATATTTATTATATTCAGATTTTGGACTCAAATATAAACTAATTGCAGCAATAGGAAACTCAGTAGAATATTTCTTAACTATAAAACTTAAAAATTATTGTTTTAAAAATTCAGTCATCATTGGGTGTATTTATAAAAAAGTCCGTCACGCAGGGGCTGCGTAAACTAAGCAGATTTCCCACGTGAAGTTATACAATAGAGAAATCTCCATACGAGAGCCGAACAGTTACGGAAACGGCCAAACTAGCTTTTCGCGGGAAACTCACTCGTCTGCCCACATTTAATAAAAATGCAGATATCTCGGTTAATATACAAGATACAGAATACATGTATAGAACAATATTTATAGTAAATTTAATTTGCAATAAGATTAGTTCTATATAATCTTTTGATCTGACGTATGGTAACGGAGATATTTCGAATTTTCGAAAATCCCCCCCTCTAACCCCCCCCTCCCATTAGTCCGATTTTAGCCTATTGCACTATTGTACTATTGCACAACAGTACAAATTATGATAACCCTAGTCCTAAGTGAAATAGTCATGTGTAATAGTTTGAAGGATCTTTAGTGTTGCCCCGAAGAAGAGAAAATAAAGATTCTCGAAATATCGGCATAAACTAAGATTTTTTCACCAAAACTCCAAAAAGAATAACAACGCCATATATAAATATAACCTGGTCGAAAACATCAACACGAATATATATAAAATCTTGATCGGACCTCATTTTCGTCAACTCCTGGGTAGGATCGATGGACATTTGAAGAAATTCTTCGAAAATCGCGTCATGAGTAAGACCTTAAGGGAAATCTGCTAAAAAAAAAGGAGCTGGTATATTCTTATGTCATTGTCATTAGGGCTTTAAAACTTTTGATTTAATTAAATAAGAATAATCCTATAGTCATTTAGAGGACAAATTTATATTATATTTTCAATTAATGCTCTTTTTTCTTCAATACTTCATGTGAAAAAGCCTTCTTCATAAATAAGAGATCTCAAAATCTTTAACACCACTTGAATGCAAGCTGTCTATATAGTGATAAATGTTTCGGTTTCCTCGTTTATTATAAAGATTACTCTATATGTGGATGCCTGAACTTGTATTGGACTTTTATGGGATTGTTATGTAATTACTAATATGTGAGTTTCACCCCCCCCCATAACCCCATTATGGAGTAGCATTAACACAGCATGGCCCGATGGCATCAGAAATGACCTCAAGCTTAACTTCAGAATGTTCAAAATGTTTCTAATATTTCATGTATTGATATTACAAATAAACGATTATCTGAATATGACCTGAGTAGTATCTTCTCCGACAGAAGTATTCTTTGCTGAGATACCCTATAGAAGCTAACAGCATGACTAGCAAAACTTTGGTTATAAATACCATGGACTCTTCAACACCTGATGCCCTTGATAACCAATTGTGTGATCACCTTTTTGATTAATAACATGGACTCAATAATAAATAATCCCAATCCTATGGGAATACATTAATTCTATTTAAATTAATATAATAATAAAAACTCAGAACTGTCTTCTAAAAAATTAAATTTAAACAAAGGAGTTTGCTTGAATAAATGTTAAAATGGAAACGCCTCATTATTAAACATCAATAGCTCAAAGCTTTCTACAAATATACTGTATGGAACACTAGTAGTATTATTTACCTTGATCGAATAATTACTTCAATAAAAGCAAATATTTAAATATGCTTTAACTCAGGTTGAATAAATATATTCTCCTCATAATCATAATTGCATTAAACCTTTCAGGTTCATTGAATTAGCCGAAATATAATTCGTTTTAATACATGTAAGTGAGATTAATTTCTGTCTTTCGTGGTTTTAATATTGAAATGTACATATTTAGTAAGGGATGGGACATTTTAATTTTAATAAATAAATTTAATTTTTAATACAATTATTTCTAAACTAAAATAATGAAAAATTATCGATTCCTTTATGTTTAACATGTTCAGAGGAATAAATGCAATAAAAATGTCCTCATTTCGAAAGCGAAAGAAGTGGTGTGTTAACATGCACAACAGACAGAGTTAATAAATCTATTCGAAAAGGTTATAAAATGATAGACATTTATGTCATTTGACATTTTAAAGAAAGGAGGAATCATTTATATAGGCTTACTAGCTAAGGTACCCGGCGATGCCCGGGAAATCATTGTTGACTGACTAATGATGGTATTCTTATAGTAAGACTTCAATGTGTACAAATACACTTCCCTCCACGACGTAATGTTTTTGCGAAATAGCCAATCCTAAAGGGTAAATTTTGGGTATTAATAGAATAGAAATTTTCGTTATGAAGAATAAATGAAAATGTGTTCTTAATGTATCCCTCTACACTTTTTGACTCACCGTTTTTGAATAATTCAAACCATTATCATGAATAGCATGTATTACAATTAAATATCATCTATAATGAACATATTTCCTTCTAAAACCCAATCCGAGCACATATAGTTTAAGCATAGTTTAGCACGTAAGGTTATATTCATAATAGTAGATCTCAGTGGAAATCACTTCCCGTTATGCCAGCATTTGACAGGAAATAAGTAAACTCAATTAACTTTATTAGCTTCCCGTCTATTTCCGCTCTCGCATTAGAGTTATCAACATTCTTCTCCTTAAATTATTGATTCAAAATATTATTGTAATAATTTATCTACCTGATGGAATTAAATAATAGTGTTACCCTAAAAATAATTTCATTTATATTCAAAAAGCTAGTCGAGGGGAAGAGATCGCAGCCCTCCCTGCAACCTAAGTAATACTTTAAACAATCACATCCAGTTTAAACGCATATTGTCTTTTGTCATTATGGCATTACCATTAACGTTTAATTGTTATGATTGTACATATTTGTTTCAATATCATGAAGATATCGGAAATAAGATAATATATTACCAAAATCAAAGAGTTTGATTCCCTACTACTTCCGCTATCACTCCTTGAGGAAATTCAGCATGATTCGATTTAAATAATACATTTACTAATTAAATAATGGAAAACCTCTTATAGTTTGAATTTCTATTGGAAATAAATAACGAAGTTATTTTCTAGGGAAAATAAATGGATGAGGGGGGGGGGTGGAGATTTATAATTTCACTAATCTGAATCATATTTAGAACTAAATAATCGAAATAGATAAGACTAAAACATAACATTATTTGTCATAATATCCCTATATTAAAAACACATAAATAAGCACTAATAAAATCGTCGACTCCCGCTATAGATTTAGCGTATATCCCGTATTTATTTCATTATACGACAAAAGTGAATGGAACAAAATTTGCTCTAAATAGCAAAGTAAAGAACTTTAGTTATATGCACGTTTGCCGAAAAACAAATAGAAAATGAAATCTCGCAAATTTTTACTTCAGGCCTCACTTATAACTCCCACTCCTGTTCGAACCTAAAAATTTTAATATAGCTTATAATCATAGAAGAATTAATGCTAATTCAAATACCGAGTTTTGTAAAATTCGGTTCAATCGTTAGTGTCCAATAAAATAGTTGGCTCCCGCCTTAATTTTTGGTGAATACCTCGTTTATACTTTGTTATAAAACAAAAGTGAATATAACAAAAGTTACTCTAAATAACAAAATAAACAAATTTTGTTATATGCATATTTTCGAAAAAAACCAATAGGAAATGAAATATTCCTATTTTTAATTTTAGGCCTCCTTACAACCCCCACTTCTGCCCGTCCATAAAAATGTTAGTATGGCTTGTTATAATGAAGGCGTTAGTGCTAATACACATACCGAGTTTTATTTAGTTCGGTTGATTCTTTTGTGCCAAATAAAATTGTTGACTCCCGCTATAATTTTTAGCGTATAACTCATTTATACTTCGGTATACGACGAAAGTGTATATAACAAAAGTTACTTTAAATAACAAAATAAATAACTTTTGTTCTGTAAACATTTGCCGAAAAGCCAATAGGAAACGAAATATCGCTATTTTTAAGTTCAGGCCTCCCTTATAACCCCCACTCCTGCTTGTCTTAGAGAGTATTAATATAGCCTAAGTCTACGTTGGGTCAGTAGTAATATACATAGCAAGTTTCATATTAATTCGGTTCAGCCGAATATTATGCGTGAAAAGGTAACAAACAAACAAATAAACAAACAAACAAACACGCACGAAAGAAACAAAATGCAGTTATGGTGTCTATGACATGTGAAACGAAAAGTTATCGTGAAATTTCGCGAAAAAAATCAATGTACAGACAGAGGTTACAATTTTATATATATACTAGCTAAGGTACCCGGCGATGCCCGGGAAATCATTCTTGACTGACTAATGATGGTATTTTGATAGTAAGACTTCAATGTGTACAATTACACTTCCCTCCACGACGTAATGATTTTCCGAAATAGCCAACCCTGAAGGGTAACTTTTGGGGATTAATAGAATAGAAACTTTATTTTTGAAGGATAAATGAAAATGTGTTCCTAATCTATCCCTCTACACTTTTTGACTCACCGTTTTTTAATAGTTCAAACCATAATCATGGGTAGCATTTATTACAATTAAATATCAGCTATAATGAACATATTTCCTTTCAAAAGCCAATCCGAGCTCACATAGTATAGGCAAAGTTTTGCACGTAAGATTATATTTGTAATAGTGAATCTCACTGGAAATCGCCTCCAGTAAAGCCAGACGGGAAATAAGTAAACTCAATTAACTGGTAAGGCTCCCGTCATCTTCTGCTCCCGCATGAGACTTCTCAACATTCTTCTACTTATATTATTGATGCAAAACATTATTTTATAATTTATCTACCGGATGGAATTAAATAATAGTGGTCCCCTGGAAGTATCATATCGAGTTTAAACGCATATTGTTTTTTGTCATAATGACATTACCATTAACGTTTAATTGTTATTATATTACATATTTGTTTCAATAACATCAAGGTACATTATACAAATTAAATAATGGAAATGCTCTTATAGTTTATATTTCTATTAGAAATAAATAACAAAGTTATTTTCTAGGAAAAATAAATAAATGAGGAGGGGGTGACGAAAATTTATAACCTCACTAATCCGAATCATACTTTGAACTATCATATAAGACGAAAACATAACATCATTTGTCATAATATTCATTTATTAAAACCCCTTAAATAAGTACTAATATAATTATTGACTCCCGTTTAGCGTATATCCCGTGTTTACTTCATTTTACGACAAAAGTGAATGCACACAAAAGTTACTCTAAATAACAAAGTAAACAACTTTTGTTATGTTCACGTTTGCCGAAAAACAAATAGAAAATAAAAAAAGCGAGTTTTTCATTTCAGAGTTTAAGTTCGGTTCAATCGTTAGTGCCCAACAAAATTGGGCACTCCCGCTTTAGATTTTAGTATATATCTCGTTTATACTTTTCTATACGACAAAAGTTACTGAAAATAACAAAATAAACAACTTTTGTCATGTGCATGTTTGTCGAAAAACCAATAGGAAACGAAATATCACTACTGTTAATTTCAGACCTCCCTTACAAACCCCACTCCTGCTCGTCCCTAGAAATGTTGGTATGGCTTATGATAATTAAGGCGTCAACACTAATAAACATACCGAGTTTTATTTATTTCGGTTGGGTCTTTTGTCCCAAATAAAATTGTTCACTTCCGCTATAGGTTGTAGCGTATATCTCGTTTATAATTTTGTATACGAAAAAAGTGTATATAACAAAAGTTACTCTAAATAACAAACTAAACAACTTTTGTTAAGTTCATATTAACCGAAAAACCAATAGGAAACGAAATATCGCTATTTTTAATTTCAGGCTTTCATGCCGTTTATGCGTGAAAAGGTAACAAACAAACACACACGAAAGAAACAAAATGCAGTTATGGTGTCTATGACATGTGAAACGAAAAGTTATCGTGAAAATTCGCGAAAAAAATCAATGTACAGACAGAGGTTACAATTTTATATATATATATATATATATATATATATATATATATATATATATATCTTAATATATATAAATCTCCTGTCACGATGTTTGTCCGCGATGGACTCCTAAACTACTTAACCGATTTTAAATTAAATTGACACACCGTGAGCAGTCTGGTCCAACTTGAGAGATAGGATAGCTTAGATCTTTAATTATAGTCGTAATTTTATTTTATTGCAAATTATTTGTCTATAATTAATTGACAGTCACAATTATCTGTTAACTCCAAAAGATTCTAACAGATGTCGATACTTTTCGACTGGATTGAGTAAGTAATCAATAGATGGCACTGCTATGGTAAACCGACAAACGTGTCATATAAGCTACAATTCAATAGCATGATTACCACGTGTTATTGAGGCTAAAGTATAAATTAAATTTATTTTGTAATAAACGAAATACCGTGAAATTCAATTATTTCTACTTTTTTAATTTTTGGTGTTAGCATAGCCAACCACGTGTTACTTAGACCGAAGTGTAAATCAAATTCAAATTATAGTGACGATAATACAGTGAAATTATTCCTGATTTTTACTTATTTGTGCTTCATTATTCAAAATTCTATAATTATAAAATATATACATGTAAGTATTATCACATAATTAATATATTTTTAAACGATTAAATTAATATTTTCAGTCAAATGCCACCGAAAAAATCTAACCTCAACAACGCAAACACCAGAGAGGCACGACGCAAACGTGTTGAAAGAGCTCATCAGTTGCCAGAACAAGTCGATACAAGAAATACAGCTCAAAGAATTAGGACAGCAGAAGGTCGTGCACAAGAATCTCAAGAACAGCGTAGCGAACGTCTGCAAGAGAATATTACGAGAACAAGAGCGGCACGAGAACAAAACATAGCTACAGTACGAGCACAAGAACGACAAAGGCAACGGATCAGCCGCTCATTAATACGTACATCATTCGTTCGTCTTGCTTTTGAATATGCACCAGATATTAACTACTCTGTGCATTCAAAAATTGTTATCGGTGGAATGGATAAAGTATGTCAATATTGTCAGGCGTTGAAATTTCGAAATGAAGCTGCGGGTATGTGCTGCGCAGCAGGAAAAGTCGTGCTGCCACCTCTACCCGCTCCGCCAGAACCTTTATTATCTGCCTTACCTACCTCATTCATAAGTTTAAATGTCATATGTTATTCACTAACAACTTTGTAATATGCTCATTCGTTACAAAATTAAATGGAAATAATAAATTTAAAAATTAATTCTTTTGTATTGATTTCTGCTTAATATAAACTGTAAGAAAATTTTAATCAATCGTGTTCAACGTCCTTCCCCTTCAAATCCTAATCCCTTGAATTTGTGTACCAACTTCAACATTTCCGTCTTGGTTCGTAAATAATTTCATTGTACTAAAGGGTTGTAGTCGTAGAAAATCTGTCATGGAGGTCACCATATTTTTTTACAAATACCATCTATGTAAAAAGCATGGTGGACCCCGTGACTGATGTTCTCCTACCGTTCCTCTTAAATTGTATACTACAATGTAATATAACAATAACTTTAGCCACAGCAACGCGTGGCCGGATCTGCTAGTATATATATATATATATATATATATATATATATATATATATATATATATATATATATATATATATATGTCTGTTACCGCTCTAGCAGTCGCAATTATTGTTTAATCGTTACCAAACTGGATATTTAGTCATTTAATGTAAAAAAAAGAAGATCAAGTTCGTTAACAGCTGAAATCGGGCTAGGGGGTGTGTATGGTGAAAATTAACTGTTTATTTGAGTATTTTAAAATAGAAGAAAATAGCACAATTCCAATGAAATATATCATTACTACACATAATTAAACTTAATGAACACCTAACGGAGGGGTATCCTAACCCCTGGAATGCGGCCCATAATTGGGCCAAATAGGGCCCAGCTACGCCCAGGGCTACCAAGAACTTAATAACTAAATCAAACTATTTACAGAACCTTGGAGCTAAGAGACTAAATTAGTATATACAGCATTAAGCTATTCTAATAATCTAGCAAATACAACATAAAATAAAACATGAACACACATTAAACAGAAAGCAATTATTATTAAACTACGAAACAACATACCACTAACATATTTACAAGTTAAAATCTTATCAACTAAAGCCATAAAAAAAAAAATCAAACCCTAGTTAAAAGCAAAAAATAAAATTAACCCTACTGAAACAATACAATATATAACAAAAAAAATAATAATGCCATTCCCACCATCGGAGCAATTGGTAGCCCTAGACACTCTGGAGACTCCCCTCCTGCAGAGTCCTTATGGAGGCTCCACAACCACAAAGCTGGCTTCATGTCCAGTTCCTTCCTACCAAAGCTGCCAGCTGCTTTCTGCCACTCCCACACCATCCATATCTTGTAGGATCCCTGTAGCACTCCTACTGTCATCCAGGCATGGGCACTATCGTAGACTCCGAGCTTGGCTAATTCCAGTGCAGACCTTCTCGACCATAGTTCCTTCCAGGAGAGGGTAACGGGGTGTATGCACACCTTACTTCTAGGCACTCCAGTTAGCTCAGCAGCAGCTCTAAGGATCCATGGTCGATCGTACTTCCAGAACTTTATCGAGCCCGGTTCGACCAGGCTGCCACTGCCACTCACCACATGCATTTCAATTAATCTGGTTCTTCCTTAATCTGGTTCTTCCTTGGTTGATAATGAGATAAGGCCTTCTCCTGACTCCGTCCTTAAAAAGAGTTGTCTCCTTTTCTTAGTGTATGTACAAAAGTTAATAATATATATATATATATATATACATGAGTGTGTGTGTGTGTATTAGGTACTTGTAATACACACCCACACACACACACACACACACACACACACACACACACACACACACACATTTATTTTGGGATATCGAATCCCCCCCTCTAGGTGTGAGTCAATGACACAAAATCTTAATTGATGACGTCATCACATTACGTAATTCCAGGTATCTCAACAGTAAAATTCCAATGAAAAAAATATTTGGTATTTAAACTTCCAATAAAGTGTTTCATGATATAATAGCATATTGTCATGATGACCTGTGTATAGAATGACCACCTCTCTGGTTTGAATGCTAAAAAAGTGTAAATATCTTGGTTAATTTGATGATATTTAATAATCATATTTAACAATATTTATAACATTAAAATTGCAATAAGATCTCTATACAATGTTTCCATCCGATTTATATTAATGGAGATATTCTGAATTTTCGAAATCCCCTTTAAACTCCCCTCCCATTTGTTAGATTTCAGCCGTTAACTAACATGACCTTTAGTTTCCTATATCGAGTTAGATGAAAGAAATGGCTTGAACTAAACTCTAGTTCTAATGGCTGTCAGATCAACTTCCAGGACGTTCGAGCACTGATGATGATGCACTGCATCGAAAGCGCTCTGTCATTTTAATAAATTGTTACAGTGGAAGTTGTAGACATTGCTTTCATCTGCCTACCTTAGAAGTTACTCCCACCTGCCAGAATACCAACTCAGAATACTCTTCTTCTCTTAAACACCATTATCAGCAGATTTCCCTTCAGGGAAATCAGCTATTGAGGTTGTACTCATGACGGAATTTTCGATTTTTTTCTTCATGACGAAAATGAGGTCCGTTCAAAACTTTATATATATATATATATATATATATATATATATATATATATATATATATATATGTCTGTTACCGCTCTAGCAGTGGCAATTATTGTTTCATCGTTACCAAACTCGATATTTAGTCGTTTTATGTAAAAAGAAAGATCAAGTTCGTTAACGACTGAAATCGGACAAGGGGGAGGGGGGTTTAGAGGGGGGAATGTTGAAAAATCGAAATATCTCCGTTACTATAAGTCGGATCGAAAAAGGGTATATTATAAATCTTATTGCAAATTAAATGCACTATAAATAATGTTATATACATTTATTCTCTATCTTGAATATTAACCGAGATATTTGCATTTTTCAGTTTTTAGCCTTCAGTAAACCCCCACTTCTACTAGTGTTACATAAACAATGCTCTGTTATATAATAAAAGGTATTAATTGAAGCCTAAATACCAAATATTGTTTTCATTAAAGTTTTACTTTGTGAGATATATGCAAATACGTTCTGTTGACCCCCCTTCTTTTGTTTTTGGATTACTAAAATTTGAGTGATTGAGATAAAACTGATTCTGATTCATTACAAATTATACCACTAACTTTAGTAAATTGTTTTCAATGAAATTAATATGTTATATTCAGATATATTTCATTAATTGTTTGTCTTTCCGTCTATCTATGCAGCGTTACGAGGTTGGCTTGCCTGTTTGTTTACAATTCAGCCTCGTACATTTACTGAGCATTAACGGTACTGTTACCTGTATGTATATTTATATAGTGTAAACCTTCGCGTGGGAAATCTGCTTAGTGACGGACTTTTTGATTTACGATTGACTTGCGTTTATTGATACGTTTTTCAAAAATATGAAATGCATTCAAATTCTAATATCAATCAATCAATAATATTCTGTATTTTTGTTATATAACTATTACAGGGGTCTGGTGGCCTTAAGAAGAAGGATAAATAAATAAATAAAATAGAACAAAAGAAATACAAAAAAAATAATGTTCAACTAAATGAAATGCAAAACTTCAACATTTAGAATTTTAGAAAAAGAAGATACCACAAAAAGAATAAAACAAAATGATAGAGTATAATTCAAAAAAACTAAATTCTTCTATGGAAACTAAGTAAAATTAAAAATAATTAATCACACTCAAAGCTTCTATTCAAAAAAGAACAAATGATCTTATCCTGAAGGCCCCGGTGATATAATAATACAAAGTTGACAAGGCACAATTATCAATTGGCATAAGTAAAGACTGAAGCCGTTCTTCATTTCTTGCTGGAGGTTCATTGTGTACACGATTCAAATTCTAATATATTTAAGACTTAACCTGAGACTTTTATTGAATGAGAGGGTGGTTTATTTCGGAAAGAGGAGCATACTCGTAATGAACAAGGACGTTCCATTAGACTAGTAGTAGAACATTAAAACTGATATAAAGTGAATGCCAAGGAGGGGAGCAGAGCATGAGAAGTTTCTTCGTGGTCCGCTCCTAGTTCGAAGAGTCACCTAGTAAGCAGGCAAGTTGAAACTATGTGACATGCCTTACCACAATGATGTCAGCAGCATAACTCGACTTAGCTATTTCGAGCGTTACGTAATTCCAGGTATCTCACACTGTAAGAGCTCAATGAAAACAATATTTGGTATTTAAAATTCCAATAAAGTGGTTTAAATAAGTAACAACTTTATAAGAATACGTTTTAGCAGATTTCCCTTAAGGGAAATCAGCTATTGAGGTCGTACTCATGACGCGATTTTCGAAACTTTTCTTCAAATGTCCATCGATCCTATCCAGGAGATGACAAAATGAGGTCCGTCAAAATTATATATATATATATATATATATATATATATATATATATATATATATATATACACTCAACCGCAAAAAAAAAAACCGGACACGTAAATTTAGCCTTATAATTTTGTTAAATACTTAATATATATGTATATTAATCTTTTTAATTAAAATAATTGGTCAATCTATAGGTTATTTAAACAAAATCTGCCAAAAGTGAATAATTTTTATTGATTATTTACAAAAAAATACAAAATAAAAAGATAAATTAACACATTTAAAAAAAAAAATTATTATTCATTTTTATTACAGTGAATGGTAGACTTCGCTACCCCAAGCGTTTCGGCAATGTAACGTAAGCTCCGGCCTTCCATCTAAGTTTGAAAGACCCATTATTCTGGACCGAAATAAAAATAAAACATTAATTAAAGAACAAGCATTTTCTTTGAAGATGTTAATAATTAAAGATGTTTAAATGTGCGAAAAACTACTTACAGTTTAGAATAGATCAACTTCACGACAAATAAATCTAATCTGAGTTTTATCTAATTGTTTACTAATCCTGAAGGGAATAGTTCAATGGACTCTAAATTCTCTGTAATAACTAGAATGCCCACATAAAGAAAATTGCTGAAAATTAGCTTTTAATACGACAAAAATGAAGTGTCCGGTTTTTTTTGCGGTTGAGTGTATATATATATATATATATATATATATATATATATATATATATATATATATATATATATTTCTGTTAACGCTCTAGCGGTCGCAATTTTTGTTTGATCGTTACCAAACTCGATATTGAAACGTTTTATGCAAAAAGACAGATCAAGTTCGTTAATGGTTGAAATCGGACCAGTGAGAGGGGGGCGAATTTTCGAAAATTCGAAATATCTCCGTTACCATACTTCGGATGACAAAAGTTTATAGAACCAATCTTATTGTAAATTAAATTTACTATAAATATTGATCTATACATTTATTCTCTATCTTGAATATTAACCGAGATATTTGTATTTTTATTAAGTCTGGGCCGTAACGGAATACTGAGTTTCCCGGCAAAAGCTAGTTCGGCCCTTTGCCATAACTGTTCGGCTCTCGTATGGAGATTTCTCTATTGTATAACTTCACGTGGGAAATCTGCTTAGTTTACGCAGCCCCTGCGTGACGGACTTTTTGTTTAGTGGAAGTGGGAGTTCACTAAAAGGTGAAAATTAATAAAGCCGAATACCTCGTTGTTGTTATTCAAGGAAGGTAAAAAATGTATGTAAAATCATTTATATTATTATTATTTATTAACGCCCACTTTTGGCTACTATGACTAATTGGGAAGGGTCGTCTACAAGTTTCCACCCTTTTCTAGCCAGGTTAGGACTTCGGATTTTATTCAATGAGTTCTCCGGAATAAATTCCTGGGTTTACCATTTGAGATTAAGGCCAAAACTTTAACTCACGTGGCTAACCTGAGCCCCAAATTATTTAGATGAATATGCATTTGAAAAAAGATTGGGTTTATAAATTTTTTCGATCCGACGTATAATGACGGCGTAATTTCGAATTTTTGACATTCCCCCTCGCTAACCCCCGCTCCGGTGGTTCGATTTCAACCATTAACGAACTTCATCTTTAGTTTTACGTGAAAGTTACATATCGATTTTGGTAAGGGTCAACAAATATTGCTACCGCTAGTGCGATGACTGGCAAAAATGTTTTGACATACTTCATGAAGAATCACTTTATTTGAAAATATATAAAATATCTCCATTCTAATACGCCGGCTCAAAAATGTCATATACTATAGTTTATGGGCGTTTTCATGATAAACAAAAATTATTCTATATTTTTTTTGGCTTCACCAATATTTTGAATAATTTTCAAATTAATTTCCATTCTCTCCTTTCGTCAATTTTGAGTGAAAGGAGTGGTTCACAAATAGTCCGTGCCACAGTAATAAATGTGAAATTTTAACATTCTAAGAATAGTTCTTCTTGACCTTTGCGAGATATTCACATACGTACAGACGTCACGTTGAAATTGGGTCCAGGGGACGGATAATTACATTGAAATCCGAAAATACATAAGCTTTGTATTAACTCGGAAATGGAGAACAGTCGATAGAATGATATCATTAACGTGTCATTCTAGCACTTGAGAAATATGTTAAGTTTACGCTACCCCCTGCGCTACGAACTTTTTATTTGACCTTTCCAATAAAATAATTTTATTAATTCAAATCAATGAAGGTTCCAAACATTATGAGTAGTTAAAGTTGTGGCCTGTATTCTCATCATTCTTCTGAGAGTTTTTTCATTATGTTTGCTTCTAGTCTACTGGCGTCTGCTGTCCTTCTACTAAAATATGTTTCTATTAAAATACAATATAATTCATAGATGTATTTTTATTGATTATGCTGAAGACAACCCTTAAGGGAAATCAGCTATTGAGGTCGTACTCATGACGCAATTTCGAAACATTTCTTCAAATGTCCATCGATCTAACCCAGGAGATGACGAAAATGAGGCCCGTTTAAAATTTTATATATATATATATATATATATATATATATATATATATATATTTGTCTGTTAACGCTCTAGCTGTAGCAATTTTTGTTTGATCGTTACCCGATATTTAAACGTTTTTTGTAAAATGACAGATCAGGTTCTATAATGGCTGAAATCGGACCAGTTGGAAGAGCGGTTTAGAGGGGGTAATTTTTGAAAATTCCAAATATCTCCGTTACCATACGTCGGATCAAAAAAGTGTATGAAGCCAATCTTATTGTAAATTATATGTACTATAAATATTGCCATATACATTTATTCTCTATCTTGAATATTAACCGAGATATTTGCATTTTTCAGTTGTCAGCCTTCAGCAAACCCCCACTTCTACTCATGTTACATAAACAATACTCTGTTATGTAATAAACCACATTATTCGAAGCTTAAATACCATAAATTGTTTTCAAGAGACCTTTATTATACGAGATACAAATATGTTATCGTGACCCCCCCCCCTCCTTCTAAAGTTTTTGGACTACTAAAATTTGATTGATTGAGATAAACATTATTCTGATCCATTATAAATTACAATACTAGATATAGCAAACAGTTTTCAATAACATTAATATGTTATATCCTGATATATTTCCGTAATTGTTTTTCTTTCCTGTGAGAAGTTGGCACACCTGTTTGTTTACGTTTGAGGTGCTTCCCGTCTGGAGGTTTCTTATTATCGTCTATATTTATTCACTTGATGTTGACGGTGCTATTGTGTTACCAGTATGTAGATTTCCTTAGTTTACGCAGCCCCTGCGTGACGGACGTTTTTAAATTAGTTTACAGTTGAGTTTATTCTTGAAGTATGACACTTTTCATATTCATAACCGTAACTCTCATCATCACAGAGTTCATGAAATACAATATTAACATATCAGGTAGTATACGTTACCTCTTATTTGAGGCTACCTAATGAAGCTATAACTATTCTTTGAAATCAAAGTTTAAGAAAGTTACAAACAAATAAACTAAGATAAAATCTACATTGCGGCCCCTCCACAACAATGCTACTTTAAATTTAAACCAGCTTTGCAGTGTAAAGACATTTAAATCAAGGCACAACTTTTCAAGGAAATCATATTGTGAAGTGTAAGTCGAGATAAACTCTCAACTGTAACTTCTCCAGGGTAAAACTTATTTACATGTGCTTAGAAGTGAGGTGATAAATACAGCTGAGATTAACTTTTCATTACTCATTCCTACATTTTATCGAAACCATAATATTTGTAACCGCTGATTTCCACTTGACACTGGTTATGTAATGATATTGTCTTTGACTTTTTTTAAAAAGGGTGAGCCATCGCCACCTTGTAATAAAAGTCCGTCACGCAGAGGCTGCGTTAACTAAGCAGATTTCTCACATGCGACATGTATTTGCATTTTTCTCAAAAAGAAAATGGTCAATGAGAACAATATTTGTTATTTAGGCTTCAAATAAAGTGTTTCATTATATAACATTTTATTACTAATATGGCATGAGTAGGAGCGGAGGTTTACTGAAGGCAAAAACTAAAAAAAAATGCAAATATCTCGGTTAATATTAAAGATAGTGAAAAAATGTGCATAGCAGCATTTATAGAACATTACATTTACAATAAGATTGGTTCTACACAAATTTTTGATACGAAAATAACGGAGATATAAACAATACATTTTCAAATTATTCCCCTCTAAACCCCCCTCCTCCTTCCACTGGTCGGATTTTAGTCATTAACAACTTGATCTTTCTTTTTACATAAATCGCTTATATATCCAGTTTGGTAACGATAAGACTAAAATTACGACCGCTAGAGCAGTAATAGACAAATATATATATATATATATATATATATATATATATATATATATATATATATATATACAATTTTGAATTCCCCATTTTCGTCCTCTACTAATGTTCATATTAGTTAATTGCTGAAATCGGACAAGGAATAGGGAGAGGAAGAAATTTGAACATAAAAATGCCTCCTTTATTATCAGTTGTATCATACAATGTTATAGTACAAATTTGTTGAACTGTAGAAGCTCTATATTTGTTGATCTTTAACTTTATTGTAACTCAAATATTGTGGGAGCTATTGTTACTTTCTTGTTTTCCGCTCTAAGTAAACCCCCGCTCCTACTCATCGGACTTTCACTTAGAAGAGAAATAGAAAATACATGGTGAGAAGAGACCCATAGTGTGTCATACTAGGATGTGGGAAATCTGCTTAGTTTACGCAGCCCCTGCGTGACGGATCGTTTGGGCTTGAACCTGGTTTGCTTTAGGAAGAGTTGGAGTTGGAAGATCACCAACGAGCAGTTGGCTGAGCGCTAGGAGATAAGAAAGGTGTTCAAACATGTGGAAAGGAGCTGAGTTATTGGTGAATCAGGGACTGCAAGGAACGAGCCTTCACCGAAGGCGCCCTCATATCTACAGCTATATGTAGCTAGATGACCCTCTCTTTTTCGAAATTCTCACAACATGTAAGTGGGGCAACGCTGGAGGGTTGATTAAAGTTGTAGTCTGCATACTCACTTATTCTGGATAATGCCAGTCAGCTTATGCATACAACGGGCTTTTTTTTCTTTTTCTTTTCCCCCCTACACCTGACTAAAGAAGAAAGACCAAAAGAAAAATCATGCATAGAAGAAGGGCATGCGAAGAAAACTAAGCGAAAGAAAAACGTGCAAGTATGCGAAATAAAAACAAATAACTCATGTACACACGCTTATACACGGGAAATACACATACATACCGGGCTGTGATGTAGGATAGGATAAGGATTGTTGGGTGAGGATTGCCTTTTTTCTGTAATTTATTTATTATCATTTTAAGACGGTTTTGTAGATAGGAGTACGGGTGCTGGTTGTCTGAGGAGACGTGCTGAAGATGATCTGCGCAGGGTCACAGTCGATACTGATAGCTAGGCTAAAACTAAAGATAGTCGGAGAATAGGCTAAAAGGAGAAAGGGTTAGTAGGGAGAGAGATAGATGTGTTAAACAACGGGCTATGGAGGGATGGCTATTTTAAACACCCGTCACGCAGGAGCTGCGTAAACTAAGCATATTTCCTACCTACGGGACAAAGCTTAGCTAAGTAACGAAAATATGTTATTTAGCTTTTCAATACCGTCAATATTTATCATTTATTCTAATGAACGTTTATCCCTGTTTTTGACTATATATGATTGTAAATATTGTCGCCTTTGATTTACAAGTGTAGGGCAATATAGCATTAAATACTTCAGGCTTTTATAAATGTATTTTTAATACCTCGTAAATATTTCATCGGATTTTATGATATGGGTTTTGTCTGTATGGGATATTTTTATGTATTCACTATTACAGTTCTCTCAATTGGCTTTTAGTCCTAAACTTTTCTATGCTAACGTTAAATTGAAGGTAATTCGCTGGCTCCGGATCTGAAGGGTTACAGAATAGTCTATAAAAGTGATTGTATTTAGAGTTAACTGCCAGGTCACTATCTCTGGAAACTAAAGTATTTGTGGTGTTTACTATAATATTATTTTTATTAGCAAGTAATGCTTGAGGGTTAGATAGATTGGTAAAATATTCCCCTACAAAATATGAAGCTGCAAACATTTTAATTTGAGTAACCCTGTTAAATTCGTCTATCTCACTACTAAAAACAACCGATTTTTCAAAGCACCTGCGAGGCAACCGATGTTCTGGGAGGGATAATACATTTAAAAAAATAATAATTATTATTATTATTTTCTTTAGAAAGAGAATAGCATCACCATAAATTTTACCTCACTTACTATTTCAGCTACAAAGAAAGGACTATATCATCAATTTTAGGGCATCAATTTTACAAGAATGGTTCAATAAATGTTTTCCAATATGACTTATAATAACGGAGATATTATTGAATTTTCGAATTCCCCTACCCCATTACTCGTCCGATTACAGTCATAAATGACGAGGAACTTTAGTGTTGAATGAAATGATTAGATATCAAGAATAGTATAGTTAAACATTTTCGAGTTCAGAACGAATTATCTTCAGTTATAACGTAAGCCCACAACATATTTGCATGTACCTCCCATACACAACAATACTCCGCATTTTAGCTTCCAATAATGTGATTCACGATACAACGGCTCATTATTAATATGATATGAGAAGGAGTGGGAGTTTACCGAAGGCCTGAAATCTAAAAAAATCCAAATATCTCGGTTAATATTCGAGATACAGGAAATATGTATAGAACTACATGCATAGGAGATTAAATTTGCAATAAGATTGGTCATACAATTTTTCGATCCAACGTATAATAACTGAAATATTTCGAGTTTTAAATTCCCCACTTCTCCCCCCCCCCTCCACTTGTCGGAATTGAGCCTTTAACTTTATCTTTACTTATACATAAAACGTTTAAATATCTTTTGGTAACGATCAAACAAAAATTGCAACAGCTAGAGCACCACATACCAATATATATATATATATATATATCGAAGCATTTTTGAACTTTTTTGTAAAATAATAAATACAAAAGTACTAGAAATGCCAGGGAATACCATCCCTCCCTCTCCTTCTAACCCCCACTCCAAGCCATGACAAATGTACTGCAAGTTATATAATACACCTTTTCAATCCCACAATAAATTCCAAAATTTGAACTCCGCTACTACAAGTATTTTTTGCACCATGATGAGGGAATCAGGACCGCTGTGCGTCCTTTCTTTGTCATTCTTGCGAAGGAATTACTTTTAGTCTTTTTTTTCTCAATAAATATCATAATTTAAACGGTATGAATGCAGAATTTAATATAGAACATCTCTTCAGTTTACGCAGTAGTCAGCTAATTCGTATTATACTTAGCACTTGCTTAATTAATACTTTTTTTACTTAACGTTCTAAAAATAAATTTGTGAATTCATTTGTACTCAGTAGTTAGTAGCTTGTTCGATACAGAGTTACTCGATTAAAGTGATTATATGCCTTTGTTCATCGTCTAACTAAGCTGGGTACTATACTATGTTTTCCCCCCCAACACAAATCCTTGACGGCTAAATCTGAAGTTAGTCCAGAAAGGAAAAAGGTTTGGGAGTAGAAACAGGGACTTAGCATTCCTCAGGAATATACAATAATATTAAATTAAGTCACCGCAAGTATAAAGGGAAAGGGATAGAGAGGGGGGTTGGGGAACCCAACGATCCCCGGCCACAGAGGGGTTAGGCTTAAACCGACCTCAGCATACTCCCTTACCTCTTTCAGCTTCCTTGCATTCCGACACTCCTTCTAACCCCAAATTGGTATAGTGGCTCACCGAGTCTGTAGCCTTCCAAAAATAGACTGGTAATCTACAAAAGAAAATGCTTTAATGTATGAATGTTTCCCGTTGTTTACAAACCCCAAAAGAGCTGAATGTGTATTAACACAATGGACCCATGATCAACAATAATTGACAAGAGGAAGCAGAAATATTAACCATACTCTCGATGTTTATTAATGTACGGTAAGTCTGTAACAGAGAATTTTCTTGATATAGAACACAACCTTAACAATGGTCTGAAGGATAATAGCTTTCTTATGCCTTAGATTATAGGTTTTGTTTTTGAACCAGATGAACAGGCGGATGTTGTCGTGATAATGCTCGTTAAAAGCCAATTAGAAATCTTTCATTTTCTTCAGCGAGAATCCACAATTCACTTTGGTACTTTGGCTAAATGCATTTTAAAAAAGAACCTTTATAGTATTAGTGCAAAGTAAAGCCTGGTCCCAGTCATGTCTACTTCTATGCTATTTTCTCTGGTTTGCTGAACGTCAAAAGCTTCTAAGGATGTTACGCTTAGGAAATTTATATTCGCCCACCGACAGAATAACTAGTCCTACCTACCCCTAAGTCAATAGTATGCACATATATTTTTTTTTAAGCCTTAGTATTTGGCTGCCTTTCTCAACCGCGTAAGCCAATATTTTGATATGATTTTTTTGTTTTAGATAATGCATTGAATTAACAAGGCTGTTAATATTTGGCTAGAACCCCACATATCAAACTTTTCCCGCAATTTGAGTGAAAAGATATACATAGATATTTTTTTCAATTTGTAACATAATTTATGGGTGTTGTATACATAATTGGTATTGTTTACATACAACTCAAAATATATAAAAGATTATGAATCAAATTAAGAAATTGTGCTGAATTGTGGCGTAAAACTGTTTAATTTAATTTTCAACGCTCAGAATAATTGATATATAAAGTTTGCTTAGGAGCCAAAAGACTCGCCGTGCTTCATAATGCCCCACTGATTTAAACATTTAACTTAATTGGGCAATTTTTTATCAATCATTAATCCCTTATCCAACATATTTTTCTAATTCAATGCAGTCGATTATTAAGTTTTTATTTGAACAAATGATCCAGAGGAATTCATATTTTTACACTAAACGATCCTGATCAGCTTATATTCCGTACTCTCTTTACACTTTAGTTATAATATGTTTGACTCAGTTGTAAATGGAACGGAAAAATTAAAACTGTACTAAATGAATCCTATAAATTTTAAAACATAATAATATACTCGTACAGCAAAATGAGATGCTTTCTTTTTCTTATCCCGTAAGTTGTAAATCCCGCAAGGCAAGTACAGAACAGTTCTCCTCTTCCTGGACTAATAGTTCTATTTTAAGGGGGTTTTGTGAGTTATTGATGTGGAGGAATATAACTTCAGGTTGCTGGATGCCCGGCAGTCTTTTCCTTTCTTATTTCGAGCTCCATATTTACAGCTGATCGTAATGCCTTTCATGGCTCCCGCCAATTCTACTACAATTTTACCAGTAGCTGTGGCATACGCCATGTGCTGTTTTCTTTTGTTCCACCTTGATTTATAGTTATTTTCTGTGACGCGATTAAGCAGTCCGTATTTGTGACGATGGATCTGGATGTCTTAAATGTAACCACATCAGCCTTTATTAGCTTCTCTTCTATTTGGTGTATGCATTGGGTATAATTTTTATTTTTCTATTGTGCATTTGTTTCCTTAATGCCCTTTCCCACCTCCCCCCTTTCCAACATTGCATTTCACGCAACATCTCTTTAATCATGTTTTCTTATTTTTCGTAATAAGTTCTTCATGACTCTTAATATCTATTTAGAGGAGTACATTGGCATATAATTTTAATTCTTGTCCGGACATACTTAAATGGAGCTATCCTCTATTTCGGCTGCATTCTGACAAGGGGGAAGCACCCTGAAAAACGATACTACAAAACACCCTTTCAGTCTGATTTTGCGAACCCTATCATTCATAAAAAAGACCAACAGGCTGGGGCTGCGTTAACTAAGCAGATTTCCCACGTGCGCCGCGTATTTGAATTTATCTCAAAATGTAAAAGTTCAATGAGACCAATATTTGGTATTTAAGTTTCAAATAAAGGGTTTTATGATATAACAGCGTATTGTTAATATGGCATGAATAAATATGTTCTGTTGGTCCCCGACGGAGACTTTGTGAGATATACGCAAATGCGTCCCATTGATCCTCCCACTTTGTTCTTGGATTACTAAAATTTGAGTGATTGAGATAAACATTATTCCGATTCGTTATAAATTATAGCACTAGCTATAGTAAATAGTTTTAAATAAAATTAATAAGTTATATTCAGATATATTTCATTAATTGTTTTTCTTTCCGGTCTAGAATACTTTTATCTATCTATTCAACTCTGAGAAGTTGGCAGACCTGTTATTTTTCAATTCAGATGCTTTCCGTTGGAGAGGTTATTAACTTGTAAATTGACTCAAAGATTTTTCATTACTGTTTGTATTTATTCACTTAATATTCTCGGTGGTGTTGCCATCATGTAGATTTATCTATTTTAAAAGTTCACGTGGGAAATCTGCTTAGTTTACACAGCCCCTGCCTGACGGACTTATATGCCAATGTAACTGTTTTCTCCATTTATACTTCAGAATGTTGCAAGTCATACCTAGTTGCTGATCTCGTAAAGAGAAAGTCTTTATTTACATGGAAACTGGGATGTAGAAAATGCAGTAATGCCCCGTTAGCAGCTCCTTGAAACTGCCCAACAATAATGTCTTGAAGGAAATTGGAGATAACTCCATTTAAGGCTTAATTTGTAAGAGGATACATGAGTTGGCTATTGAGAATATTTGCAAGGATGATAATGCTTACTACACCATCGATGTTGGTCCGGTCAAGCTTTACTGGTATTTGATAAATTCAACAATGATGAATGTGCGAATTTTTTCCACCCCAGACCTAGTTATTGGTGAATCAGGGACTGCAAGGAACGAGCCTTCACCGAAGGCGCCCTCATATCTACAGCTATATGTAGCTAGATGACCCTCTCTTTTTCGAAATTCTCACATCTAAGTGAGGCAACGCTGGAGGGTTGATTAAAGTTGTAGTCTGCATACTCACTTATTCTGGATAATGCCAGTCAGCTTATGCATACAACGGGCTTTTTTTTCTTTTTCTTTTCCCCCCTACACCTGACTAAAGAAGAAAGACCAAAAGAAAAATCATCCATAGAAGAAGGACATGCGAAGAAAACTAATCTAAAGGAAAACGTGCAAGCATGCAAAATAAAAAGAAGTACCTCAAGTACTCACACATATACACGGGATAAACACATACTTACCGCGCTGTGATGTGGCGTATGATAAGGATCGTTGGGTGAGGATTACCTTATTCTGTAATTTATTATCATTTTAAGAACGGTTTTGTAGATAGATACTGGTTATCTGAGATGTGCTGAAGATGATCGATAATGATAGGGTAAAACGGAAGGTAGTCTGAGAAAGAGTTAGTAGATAGAGATAGGCGCGTTACTGTTTATGTGTTTAGTGTTGTATTTTAGAGGACTGTGTGTAGGTATGTCGCCTCTTGCGTGTCTATAGTTCCAATAAGTCCACTAGTCTTGATGTGAGGTATGTCGGTCCTTTCAACCGTTCTGGTCGTACAGGTCGTCAAACAGTCTGTTGCCAGTGCTTTGTAGTCCTTCATAGAATTTGTAGTAGCTTCGTCTAATGAAAGAGGCTATTGTGGGTATGTTGAGAAGTTGATGTAGTTCTGGTGCTTTAGTATGTTTCAAGGATGTACGACGGCACGTGATTGTTTTCAGGATAGAGTTTTGAAATTGTTGAAGCCACTGAAGAGTAGATGGAAGAAAAAAAAAGTCCGTCACGCAGAGGCTGCGTAAACTAAGCAGATTTCCCATGTGAAGTTTTACAATAGAGAAATCTACATACTGGTAATACAATACCACCGTGATTAAATACAAACGGTAATGAGAAATCTTTCAGTTAATTAAAATAAATTCCCAACTGAAACGGCTTCTCAATTGTAAGAATAATTTATATTTTAATAACTCAAATTATAGTAGTCCAAGAACTAAAGAAGGGGTGGGGCGGATGAACAGAACGTATTTGCATAATCTCACAAAGTAACGAAGTTAAGGTAAGGTTAGAAACGACAGGTAAGGTTAGAAGAAGCTTCCACCTGAGCCGAGCAATGACGGAAATGCCGACCTAATCCGAACTATACCCGACCACAGACTTCATAAAAATGCAAATATCTCGGTTAATATTCAAGATAGAGAATAAATCTATATAACAATATTTATAGTACATTTAATTTGCAATAAGATTGGTTCTATACAATTTTTAGATCCAACGTATAGTAACGGAGATATTTTGAATTTTCTATATTCCTCCCTCTAACCCCCCCCCCCTCCTACTAGTCCGATTTCAGCCATTAACGAACTTGATCTGTCTTTTTACATAAAACGGTTAAATATCGAGTTCCGTAACTATCAAACGAAAATTGCGACCGCTAGAGCGTTAACAGACAAATATATATATATATATATATATATATATATATATATATATATATATATAATTTTGAACGGACATCATTTTAGTCATCTCCTGGGTAGGATCGATGGACATTTGAAGAAATTTTTCGAAAATCGGGTCATCAGTACGACCTCAATAGCTGATTTCCCTCAAGGGAAATCACCTAAAATCTAAAGAGACTTGTTCCGTATGTTAGTGTGGGACGTAAGACTCCGGCGTATATTAGTTTCTTCAGTCTGTGTGTGAGCAGTGTGCGGGACGGCATTTGATCTTACTATGGAGAATCTGACAGAGATCGTAAAGACAGCCGAGATCGTGAGGAGGACAGGTGACCAGAGCAGGGCATTGTCATAGGTAGGGGAGAGTATGGAGGGCGGAGAGGGAGGGACCATTTAAAGCCGAACTAAGATTAGGGTTAGTAGTATATTAGGGCTAATTAATTAGAGACTTAGCTCCCACAGATCATGCCGCAGACTTCCTCTAACCTTCTACCACCCTCTCCTTTAACCAAGCGACCTTTAGCCTCTACAAACTTTAACCAAACACTCAATACCACTAGACTGCTCTTAGATCCATTCACAATACACAACTTCCTTATGGGAATACGATATTGAGGTTCTCCACAAGACATTTTAGCAGATTTCCCTTACGAGAAGCATTTCTTTAAATGTCCATCGATCCTACCTAGTAGATGACGAATATATGTGCATATATATATATATATATATATATATATATATATATATATATATATATATATATCTCTGTTAACGAAACATAGGTCTGTGAGTCCGGTAGATATTTTCAAATTTCATATATTGGTATACCTGCTAGTATTGGTGGGCTCTCCGCCTCATTAGCTGTGTGTCTTTCCTTACTCTACACTCAGGAAGTGTTTTGGGATAGTTTGTCAACGGCATTCGACCTAGACTAGCTATTGCTCGTTTTGCTCCGGTCTCGTGTACCTTGTTTCGGTTAACAGCCTACGTATTGCTGGTCTAAGATACGGGGTGATTCGGTTTACGTATGTCGTGATGTTGTGAACCTTTCATTATAGCTTGTAACACTGTTTGTTCATATTATTTTTGTGTGTGTTTTACATAGTATATGATTTGCTATGGAGCCATTGACCAATAAAACGCTCATCGTCACGATCTATATATCGTACTGATGACAGTAATTTAAATGAAAGGGTTAAAAATGACAATAATAGATTAAATGTGATACAAGTTATGTAATCAATAAATAAAAATAACGAATTTGTTGATGGGAATTACTATTAACCCTTCCAGGCCTGTTCCACCGGATGATTCGGTTTACGTCACGGAATTCATGTTTCGGTAAGAGTGATATATTTAGTGGAGTACATTGGCATATATGTAATTTTAATTCTTGTCCGGACATACATAAATGGGAGCTTTACTCTATTTCGCCCGCAATCTGACAAGGGGAAAGCATCCTTACTAAGCACTTAATAAAAATACAAATATCTCGGTTAATATTCAAGATAGAGAACAAATGTGTATAACAATATTTATAGTAAATGTAATTTTCAATAAGATTGGTTCTATACACATTTTCGATCCGACGTATAGTAACGGAAATATTTCGAATTTTCGAAATTTTCCCTCTTAGCCCCCCTCCCCCTGGTCCGATTTCAGCCATTAACGAACTAGATCTTTCTTTTTGCATAAAACGAGTAAATATCCAGTTTAGTAACGATCAAACAAAAATTACGACCGCTAGAGCGTTAACAGACAAATATATATATATATATATATATATATATATATATATATATATATATATATATATATATATATATATATATATATATATATATAATTTTGAACGGACCTCATTTTCGTCATTTCCTGGGTAGGATTGATGGACATTTGTAGAAATTTTTCAAAAATTGCGTCATGAGTACGATCTCAATAGCTGATTTCCTTTAAGGGAAATCTGCTAAAATTGTTACTTGCGAGTGATAAGGATCCTCATAAGTCATGTCAGTGTTATGATAACCTGATGGATGAGACACACAACAAACCCAGCTGCTAACAGTGATTCTGAATGAAACTAACTATCAGTAAAGTATGAGAGTGAAGTATGAGTCACTGTATGAACTGTATGTGGTGGTTCCACCACATTAAATAATATATTTGCCTCATAGTGACAGTAGCATATCCTTCGTTAATAATAGGTAATTTATATATGATTATAATAGAGTATTTCCTCTTTAATTTACCCAAACAGATTCAATGGCCGGCGAACTAAATTTCAATTAATCACTATGAAATCCACGAAGTATGCTATAGTTATCGCGTTGTTTTATTACAAACACTAAGCCGTGAGAAACTAGAATAGTTCTCGGTTAGTCCTGTGAAGGCTGCTAGGTTAAAGACGACTTACCAGTGACCTCATTTTAGCTCGAGAACGGAGGGTGTAAAGTGGTTCATGACTTACTTAATGCATAAGATTAGAGTTAATACATTAGGGTTAATTAACTATGGTAATAGGTTCTCACTGACCGTTCTCATCTTTCTTTCCGTTCTCACCTCTTAACCGTCGCTTGCTTCTTAGCCTATGAAACACTATCCCGCCTCCAAACCTCATCTGCAAGAGTCGGCTTAAATAACACTTCAAGTCCATTTTTATTAATTTCTTGTGTGCAATTTTGATAATTTAGTAAATGCAATGGTTCTGTGGGAATCATTGGCTGGGATTTCTTTTAGCAGATTTTTCTTAAAGGAAATCAGCTATTGAGGTCGTACTCATGACGCGTTTTTTCGAAACATTTCTTCAATTGTCCATCGATCCTACCTAGGGGATGACGAAAATGAGGTCCTTTCAAATTTTTATATATATATATATATATATATATATATATATATATATATATATATATATATATATATATATATTAATTAAATTTGAAGAATATACAAATAATATTGGGTCCAGAATAAGAAATATATATATATATATATATATACATATAGTCTGTTAACGCTCTAGCGGTCGCAATATTTGTTACCAAACTCGATATATCAATGTTTTATGTAAAATGACAAATCAAGTTCGTTAATGGGTGAAATCCGGCCAGTGGGAGGGGTGCTGATGGGGTTGCTAGTAGGTGGTTAAGAGGGGGAAAATTCTTAATATCTCCGTTACTATACGTCGGATCAAAATATTGTATAGAACCAATCTTATTACAAATTAAATGATCTATAAACATTTTTTATACATTTATTCCCTATTTTGAATATTAACCGAGATATTTGCCTTTGTTCAGTTTTCAGCATTCAGTAAACCCCCACTTCTACTAGTGTTACATAAATAATACTCTGTTATGTAATACACATTATTCGAATCTTAAATACCATAAATTGTTTTCAAGGGACCTTTATTGCACGAGATAAATGCAAATATGTTATGGTGACCCCCCTCCCCCTTCTTAAGTTCTTGGACTACTAAAATTTGATTGGTTGAGATAAAAATTATTCTGATCCATTATAAATTACAGTACTAGATATAGCAAATAGTTTTAATAAAATTTATATGTTATATTGTGATATATTTCAGTAATTTTATTTCTTTCCTGAGAGAAGTTGGCACACCTGTTTGGTTACGTTTCTGGTGCTTCCCGTCTGGAGGATTCTTATTATCGTTTGTTTTTTTTTGCACTTGATGCTGACGGTGTTATTGTGTTACCAGTATGTTGATTTATCTATTATTAAACGTCACGAGGGAAATCTGCTTAGTTTAGTTGCAGCCTCTCGTGACGGACTTTTAATATCATAGTTCAAAATTAAGCCAAAATCAGCTGCAGAAACTATTTATTCGTATGTAAGTAAATGTGTGTGTAGTTGTGCGTTAGATAGTAATATAAGATCATTCTTATGAGAAGACTTAATTTCTCCAATTATTGTAGAATATAGAATTTTGTTAACATAGTTATTGATATATATTTTTTTAATTACGAAAAATAACCACTCCCACTCATCTGATTTACTTAATAAGCCAATATATCACGAAAATTCTTATTTGCATCAGAGATACCAGATATTGTTCACACAACAACAATATCTGTAGGCATTACTGTACGGTTCAAAGTGAGATATAACTGCTATAATACGTCATTGTGCATATTTCCTGTGTCGGAACTGCATTTTAAGTTGTCCTTGGCCATTACAAATGTGCCAAGACTCTGTATTAAAAACTAACACGTTGGAAATTCTTTCAGTTGACAAACCCTCTGGAAGTTTGTCTACATTCACTGTTTGTAAAAATTAATTCAAGTGATAAAGTTGTTTTCAAACATATATTCTCCATATATTGATGATTCGTTCTTATAAATATATTTGTCATTTTAGGAATCAAATTAAACTGCTCCCACGCTACGAAGAATCTTGCATAATTGACTAACGCCAGGGAAAACAATGAAAGAGAAGGACGCAGCAAATTAATTAAATATGCATAATTTTTAATAATGTCCTGTAAAATTGAAATGTAATATTCGTTGGTTTTTAACAGTCTCGTGGAACTGAATCAATTTAAAAGTCGTGTTGCTGCAATTAGTCTTTCCAAATTGGTGTTTCGAACGGAACAGGTTCACTCAACCTTTCGCAGATATAATGAACGGTATAGTTGATTAAGCAGTTCTTCAAAATAACACTTTGCAGCATGAATTGAATAGCATACATAACATAGTTATGCTGCACTGATTAACTAAATTCACAATATTTATTTTTTATTTTACTTATTTATTTAAGATGGCGCTACAATGGCGATTCATCTTTTAACATGTTTGAGTATAGTTTTACAAAATTAAATAAATATTAAAATTTTTATAAAGCTAAATGTTACAAATGTACAAAATAAATAGACCCATGTCGCTACGATGGCGATTCATCTTTTAGGATGTTCGAATATAGTTTTACAAGTTTAAATAAATATAAACAATTTTTACACAACTAAATTTTACAAATGTACTAAATAAATAGAATGGACAAGACTAAATATAAATTGTTAGTATATTTACAACATGAGGGGAAAAAAGTAAAAATAAAACAAAAAAATAATAAAAAAAATATTAAAATAAAAACTAAAAGAAATAGTTAAACTGGAAGGAGGCAAAACTTATATTCCACGTACAACTTGCTATATACAACTTTCATAATCGTAAATAATAGCTTTTATATTTCATCAAATAATCCAATATTTTTTAAATACTTAAAAACGTCATCTATAAATTGGCTACTGTCGGCCAGCAGTTCGCATACATTTGTGGGCCAGTGGTACGTTTTTACTTGTGTGCAGTCAGTTAGTATGTGTTTTACAGTCAGCGTTCTGTTGCAGTAGCGACGAATAGGTTCATCTTGTCTGCTCATTAGATATGAATGTATTAGTCTAGTGTGTCCTGTGCGTAGGCGTGTAAGTACAATTTATTCTCTTCTAGAGTGTCTGTTACTTGAAGTCCAGTTGAGCGTGTTTGATTTGATTTCTCTAAGTTTACTGTCAGTGTTATACCATAAATTATTCCAGTTATTCATTAGGAGTTTTCTTATTTGAGAGAAAGCGTCTTGGTGTGGTATGTCGAAAAAATTAATTTGTTCACAATAGTGAATACATCTAATTGAACTATAACATTAAAGGAAACAACGACATCTTGTTTTTATATCATGGCTACTTACACCTGTTTGAGTAAAAAAATTCATAATCGAAAAATGGGGGCCTTTATTCCCTGCTAGTTTCATAATCCGTTCACCTCACTGAATATTTTAAATGAAATTTTGAAATAATAATGCCATACGTAAAACTTTTAACATACGTGAAATGATCTGCTATTGACCATACCGTGAGGTGAGGGGTTGTACCAGTGATGAAATCAATTGAATATAACTCTGTTTCTATGAACTGGGGCAAAATTGTTATAGTTCTTTATTTATAGATCTTTTTATACACGTGTACAAGAAACGTGTGTGTTTTCCTGGTAGAGAAGGAAAAACATGTTATTCTGTGTTAGCATCACCCTTAAACCACTTCCATTGTATGTAAAAATAGTTCTTTTATGTAGTGATTTTCTCATCATAAGCTCTAAGCTACCTTATGCGTCCAATGGTAATATATATTTTCCTTAGGAGATATTCCCTAAAATAGAGTATACTTGATTATGCATAAATCCACTTGAACCAAGAACAAATGTTAAAGGAGGATTATACTTAGCAGTTGAGTAGGGGAATGAATGAATTGGGTCTCGTCTACAAATCTCGTCTAAATCCCGTCTTCTATTATTCTCACAAGAAGGTCCGGTTTATTTAGTCCGATCAATATAATTTCCATTTGCATTAGTTGTACTGCCTTTCCAATAATAATAATAATAACTACTCTGTCCAAGCAATTTTATCGAGTTTTAGATTAGCTCATGCATATGAGCAGTTACGTTATGTAAGCGACTGAAGTTGATTCTGTAAACGATTTCTCTCTTTCTGATTACCTAATAGCTTAAAATAGCCTGATACAGAAAGCAACGGGGAGTCAATCCATGTTACTCTATTTCAAAATTATTTAATAAGTGTCAGGAGCCACTACCACCAATATGGAATCTGTTCATTTTAAATAGATCTGAAAAATGATTATTCTATGCCTACACTATAACATCATTTTACTTTCCATAATCGAAGTAAAATATGTATTTTAATCGCGGAAACTTTGTGTTTTGTTTTTCAAAATAGTGGGTTCAGTTTGGGCATTTCCTGAGTCGACTTTGACTAATTTTGGCGTAACGTCCAAAAATATTAATGTTCACATCTGCCATAACTCACTAAACGACTAGCCATAGAATCTTGGAATTTCATATTTGGGTCCACTTCACTGTGTAATTGCGCACCACATTTTTTTTTATCAATATTAACTGAGAGGGTAGGGTTTAGAGCGGGGAAAATAAAAAAAAATGCAAATATATCCATACTATTAGATATACAAAAGCTTTGAATGGAGTAATTTGCGATTATCATGAAACGTTTTATAAATTGTGTCCTATGACATTTTTTGGTCTAATGAATTGGAAAAGAGAAATCGTAATTTACAAATGAAACCACTTTAAATGACATTTTGTTTATTTAATTCAATAGGAGCGTTAGTAATTCACCCCATATCAGAGTTTTACTTTCCATAATACGTAAACACTGTTAAAAGCAATAAAAATAATAAATCATTACATCCTTTCATACCCACAACTGAGTTAAAAACTATTGAGGTAATTGCATCATCAACATTTCAGAAGGCCAAAAACTGGTAACTACGGTTATGATAGTTTCAAATATTTATTTAGTGACGATATTCATTAAATAACATCCTAAAATCCCACCCTGGCTAGAAAAGGGTGGTAACCTGTAGATAACCCGTCCCGATTAGCCTAAGTTGCAAAAAGTGGACGTAAATAAATAATAATGATAGTTTCAAATAACTTAAACACATGATCTTATTTTTCTACAACGTGTTTGATTTTTCCACCAATTTCAAATATATATTAATATTTTATATTTAGTTAAGTTAAATATTTTTAGCCAAATGTATTGTATTTTCATTAAAAAAATCCTAAATATCAGTAATAAATGCCATGTGCACTAAGGGATTAAAAAATAATAGCATTTATATATATATTCCCTCCCAGATTTGTTTCTGTGAAAATTGTTCACAGGAATAACTATCAGATACAGCCCGCAGATACAACATTTGAAATTTTAGCTTTTTTTAGGAGGAAGGGACTTGAAAACGTAATTTTTATTACATATGTAAATATATAACGGGGAATATAGTCTTCTCACTTTCAAAAATCGAAGAGAAAAAAAACGGCAAGGTTATAACAAACGTTTCATTAGATTTTCCAATTGAAAAGCAATCTATGCGATTTCCGTATACTATTTTTATTCGTTCAACGTCCGCTGATAAATTCATTATTGAAGCCGGAAAACGTTCATTCCTTATTGTCAGTGCGAATTTCTCTTTTTATCTTTCATAGGGAATGAATAACTCATTTTTCTTTCATCTGTGACATGTCTCGTTATCACAACTAGCAGCAATGAACTTTACCGTTTATATTCTATACAAATGAAGCTAAGACATGATAGCTCAAGGGATTAGATAAAGCTAACCTTAGTCAATACACAGTAATTAATATTGGAATGTGTCAGAGTAAATAGTAGTATCTAGAATAATTAGCTGTAGAACAGGAACGTGACTATGTATCATGAATCATCTATTTGAATACATAACATACATTGATGTGTTTATATTGATAATTTCGTTATAATTAATTTCTTATTTAGTAAGGCCGACCACTACTGATACTTTCTCAATCTGACAGTGTCTTATTCGCTATGCCCCAAATATATTTAAGCTTATGCCTTTTATGAGTATACACCCAACTTTCTCCATTTCACAGTTGTTTTTTCTATTTTTCAAATATCTTGTATAACATTTAGGCATCAACCAAGGTTATATCGGTTACATATTTAAGGAGGGGAATGTCGTCAGTCCCAGGATCTTTAATATTTTTAAGAATACTCATTATTTCACCAATCTCAATTCGACCAGGTAGCGAAGCTTAATTTCTTTGAACTATAGGTCTCACCAACCCTTCATATGGGCACTCATAGTGTGAAGGTTCCCTTGTTTGGAGCCCGTTACATCCCTTGATTTATTGCTGACACTGTTTTTGGAGCCACTCTCTGCAAAGCAAAGGAGAGATTTACGGTTTCATCCGCTCGCATCTCCATTGCAAAGGAATGACCCAAGCAATTTGCATCTTCAGTTTCAGCACTTGCCTGAGCATACTAAGCTACTCTAAAATACTGAAAGCGCCTTATTACCTTTCTTTCGTCGATTTAAATATTTTTCTATTTGCGATTGAAATATACCATGACGAAAATGGTATTTGCACTTCAATATTTCATTGAACACCTAGGCCAGACAGGTTTACAACGCTTCCTTCTCTTCTTCCTTTGCTTCATCACAAGAGAAACAAAACTATTAACTTTCTGCACCAGATACCGTTTTCAGCAGATTTCCCTCAAGGGAAATCAGCTATTGAGGGCGTACTCATAACGGAATTATCGAAATTTGTCTTCAAATGTCCATCTATCCTTCCTAGTAGATGACGAAAATGAGGTCATATATATATATATATATATATATATATATATATATATATATATATATATTTGTCTGTTACCGCTCTAGCGGTCGCAATTTTTTTTTATCGTTACCAAACTCGATATTTAGTCGTTTTATGTAAAAAGAAAGATCAAGTTCGTTAACGGCTGAAGTCGGACCAGGAGGAGGGGGAGTTTAAACGGGGAGAATTTTGAACATTCGAAATATCTCCGTTACTATAAGTCGGATCGAAAAAGTGTATAGAACCAATCTTATCGCAAATTAAATGCACTATAAATATTGCCCTCTATATTTATTCTCTATCTTGAATATTAACCGAGATATTTGCATTTTCCAAATATTGTTTTCATTGAACTTTTACTTTGTGAGATATATGCAAATACGTTCTGTTGATCTCCCTCCCCCCCCCCTTCTTTGGTTTTTGGATTTCTAAAATTTGAGTGATTGAGATAAAACTGATTCTGATTCATTATAAATTACAGCACTAGCTTTAGTAAATTTTTTTCAAAAACATTGATATGTTATATTCAGATATATTTCACTAATTGTTTGTCTTTCCGGTCAATCTATACGGCATTACGAGACTGGCTTGCCTGTTTGTTTACAATTCAGCCGCTTTCCGTTGTAGGGATTATTAACTTGTATTGTACATTTACTGAGCATTCACGGTAGTGTTACCTGTATGTATATTTATCTATTGTAAACCGTCGCGTGGGAAATCTGCTTAGTTTACGCAGCCCCTGCGTGACGAACTTGTTTCTGTGATTCTGGAGGGCGCACAGCTGTACATTAGTGGGACTTGCCAAACACATATACACTACGACAAAAACTAGACAAAGATAGCCACTCTGCCTAGATTAGCTCGTGTTATTCCAGTTCCAGGGATTTGTAAGTTTATTAGATATATCTTTTAGAACACTATCAGAAAAATTGACTTAGTTGTTATTGAAGTTCAATGTTGCCTTAAATTTTAGCAGGAGAATAAAAGATAATATAAAATGCAGTGAATGAAAATCTGAGGGAAAACTTTTCAAATATTCAAGAACTCTTCATATGGAAAAGACCTAGGACTCCACAGATGAGTTTTTGTATGCCATTAAAAGTAATATTGATTTAAAGTAATTAGATTGTTTTGTTAAAAGGAAGGATTGGGCGGGAAGCTGGGTGGATTGATCTGGAAAGGATTGGAAGTTCTGTATTGGGATTAGTTGATAGTTTGCCATGAAACTTGGAGAAGTGGTTTGGAATTAATTCATGGAGGAAGGGGACACTTAATTCATTATGTTGAGCACGATTTGTAATACAATATGCGGCGTCTCTAATTATGAAAAGGACTTGAGGCTAGAATTTTACCTCGCCTCAACAGTATTTTTCGTTTATAATTTTAATGTCACTATGCGCTTATTAGCAGGTTTCTCTCAAATTAAGTTAGCTATTGAGTTCTCTCTCACTACAAATATGTATGTATATATATATATATATATATATATATATATATATATATATAAAATTGTAACCTCTGTCTGTACATTGATTTTTTTCGCGAAATTTCACGATAACTTTTCGTTTCACATGTCATAGACACCATAACTGCATTTTGTTTCTTTCGTGTCTGTTTGTTTGTTTGTTTATTTGTTTGTTTGTTACCTTTTCACGCATAAACGGCTGAACCGAATTTTATGAAACTTGGTATGTATATTACTACTAGCCCAACTTAGACTTTAGGCTATATTATTTTCTCTAAGACGAACAGGAGTGGGGGTTATAAGGGAGGCCTAAAATTAAAAATAGCGATATTTCATTTCCTATTGCTTTTTCAGCAAATATGCACATAACAAAAGTTGTTTATTTTGTAATTTAGAGTAACTTTTGTTATATGTACTTTTGCCGTATACGGAAGTATAAATGAGTTATACGCTGAAAACTATAGCGGGAGTCCACAATTTTATTTGGCACAAAAGACTCAACCGAACTAAACCAAACTCGCTATGTGAATTAGTACTAACGATTTCCTTATAATAAGCCATACTAACATTTCTAGGGACGAGCAGGAGTGAGGGTTATAAGGAGGCCTGAAATTAAATATAGCGATATTTCGTTTCCTATTGCTTTTTCAGCAAATATGCACATAACAAAAGTTGTTTATTTTGTTATTTAGAGTAACTATTGTTATATGCTCTTTTGCCGTATACGGAAGTATAAATGAGTTATACGCTAAAAACTATAGCGGGAGTCCACAATTTTATTTGGCACTAAAGACTCAACCGAATTAAACCAAACTCGGTATGTGAATTAGTACTAACACCTTCATTATAATAAGTCATACCAACATTTCTAGGGACGGGCAGGAGTGGGGGTTGTAAGGGAGGCCTGAAATTAATAATAGTGATATTTCGTTTCCTATTGCATTTTCGGCAAATATGCACATAACAAAAGTTGTTTATTTTGTAATTTAGAGTAACTTTTGTTATATGCTCTTTTGCCGTATACGGAAGTATAAATGAGTTATACGCTAAAAACTATAGCGGGAGTCCACAATTTTATTTGGCACTAAAGACTCAACCGAATTAAACCAAACTCGGTATGTGAATTAGTACTAACACCTTCATTATAATAAGCCATACCAACATTTCTAGGGACGGGCAGGAGTGGGGGTTGTAGGGGAGGCCTGAAATTAATAATAGTGATATTTCGTTTCCTATTGCATTTTCGGCAAATATGCACATAACAAAAGTTGTTTATTTTGTTATTTAGAGTAACTATTGTTATATGCACTTTTGCCGTATACGGAAGCATAAATGAGTTATATGCTATAAACTATAGCGGGAGTCCACAATTTTATTTGGCACTAAAGACTCAACCGAATTAAACCAAACTCGGTATGTGAATTAGTACTAACACCTTCATTATAATAAGCCATACCAACATTTCTAGGGACGGGCAGGAGTGGGGGTTGTAAGGGAGGCCTGAAATTAATAATAGTGATATTTCGTTTCCTATTGCATTTTCGGCAAATATGCACATAACAAAAGTTATTTATTTTGTTATTTAGGGAAACTTTTTTTTTATATACACTATCATCGTATACCGAAGTATAAAGGCGTTATACGCAAAAAATTATAGCGGGAGACAACAATTTTATTTGGCACAAAAGACTCAACCGAACTAAATGAAACACTCAGTATGTTTATTAGCACCAACGCCTTCCTTATAATAAGCCATACTAACATTTCTAGGGACGGGCAGGAGTGGGGGTTATAAAGGAGGCCTGAAATTAATAATAATGATTTCCTATTGGGTTTTGGCAAATATGCAAGTAAAAAAAGTTGTTTATTTTGTTATTTAGAGAAATTTGCTCAACACTTCTTTTCAATATGAACTACCAGGTACCTCACCTGGAAAAATTAATTCAAATGTATGTCAATATTTTCTCCTTAATAATTTAAATCTATGCATAATGCACAGGAGACGGGAAATATGACAATATGGAGGACAGTGAAGTCTTACATAATAAAGTAATTTTATTATTAACAAATGCCCACGGCGGGTATTAGCCCTAAACACTGGGACGGGTAAATGTCAAAATATTGTGCAAAGTAAAGCCTTGCCATAAATATACCATCACCATCCAGCCTCAAATAAATTCCCGAGCGAAGCCGGGTATCTGAGCTAGTATATATATATATATATATATATATATATATATATGTGTGTGTGTGTGTGTGTGTGTGTGTGTTTGTGTGTGTGTGTGTTTGTTAGTGGAGTTTTAAAACATAGAATTGTAATTACTTGGATATTTATACGTCTCATCGACAAGTCACATACATACACACAAACACACGCACACACAAATATATATATATATATATATATATATATATATATATATATATATATATATATAATAATTTTCTGTAGTGTTAAATGGCATTTTTACTTTTAGCTATTTTTTTATTTATATTTACCTGAAACTATGATATTCATGGAGTCGGTCATGTGCGAGTACACCTTTAAAGTTACAAGAATCCGTCACGCAGGAGCTGCGTAAACTAAGCATATTTCCCATGTGTAGTTTTACAATAGAGAAATCTGCTTACTGGTAACACAACACCACCGTGAGTAAATACAAACGAAAAAACGGAAAAGCGATTACTGATAAACACCCGATATATAAGACAATTACATTATTGTAAATTATTTACTACATCTAGTACTGCCGTTTATAATGAATCAGAATAATTTATATTTTAATAACTCAAATTTTTTTAGTCCAAGAACTAAAGAAGGGGAGGCGGGTGAATAGAATGTATTTGCATAAATCTCACAAAGTAAAAGCTGAAACGACAAGAAAGGCTGAAACCAGAGCCGAACAGTTACGGAAATGGCCGAACTAATCCGAACAATACCCAATCACATGTCCCACACACTTAATAAAAATTCAAATATCTCAGTTAATATTAAAGATAGAGAATACATATATATATATATATATATATATATATATATATATATATATATATATATATATATATATATATAAAACAATGTTAATAGTAAATTTAATTTGCAATGAGATTGGTTCAATACAATTTTTCGATCCAATACATAATAACGGAGATATTTCGAATATTCGAAAATTCCCCATTTAAACCCCCGCTTCCTCTGGTCCGATTTCAGCCATTAACGAACTTGATCTTTCTTTTTACATAAAACGGTTAAATATAGAGTTTGGTAACGATCAAACAAAAATTGCGACCGCTAGAACGTTAACAGACACACGCACACACACAAACACACACACACACATGTATATATATATAATTTTGTACGGACCTCATTTTCGTCATCTCCTGGGTAGGATGGATGGACATTTGAAGAAAAATTTCGAAAATCGCGTCATGAGTACGACCTCAATAGCTGATTTCCCTTAAGGAAAATCTGCTAAAAAGATGTCGACGAAACGAAAGTTGTTATGCAGAGCCTATTCCGTCAGATTTGGCCACAACGGGAGTCATTCGTGCTCATTTTTTATGCTCAGGCTTGTCTTATTCACAATAATATAATAAAATACAACATGAAATATGTCAGGCCTAATACAAACGGCACATAATTGTTACACTATGTTTTGATGATGAAGAAAGACAAAATTGAATGTGGTTGGTAGCTATATAAAATCATCTCTGTCATTACTGTGGTGTAACAGCATTTCCGTTTGAAATTTCTAAATTTATTGTGGTACTTTACCGCATAATTTTACCACAAAAGGGCTTTCAGTTCTGTCTGTCTTACCACACTCAGAGCTTGAACTTAGACCTGTTTTTCGAAAAAATTTCTCAAATGTCCATCGCTCGTACCTAGGAGATATGGATATCGTACCTAAGAAATGTGGTCCATTCAAATATATTTACTTGTCTGTTATCACTCTAGCTCGATTTTTGTTTGATCCTAACCAAACATTTCATATATGATCTATTTCGTTATTTGCTGAAATTGGCCAGGAGTGGGGAAGGAAATCAAAAATTCAAAATGGCTTTCAACCTTTGTATATGGTCAATAATATTGAAATTTAATTTTTTATATATGTTGTTCAGTACTATTTTTTTCGTAACCCGACAACTAACCGAAATATTGGTATTTGTTTTTAATTTTCACTAATCTTGTTAAAATGTTGATGCTCTGCAATGGTTGTTGCAAACATTTTCTTGTAACACAGATATTGAGCGAGTTATTCCTGTTGTCCTATTTTCAGCCTTCAGTAAAATCCCCAATTCTACTCATCGGATTTTTAGCAGATTTCCCTTAAGTTAAATCAGCTATTGAGGTCTTCCTCATGACGCGAGTTTTGAAAAATTTCCTCAAATGTCCATCGATCCTACCCAGGAGATGACGAAAATGAGGTACGTTCAAAATTATATATATATATTTGTCTGATAACGCTCTAGCGGTCGCAATGCTTGTTTGATCGTTACCAAAATTCATATTTAAGCGTTTTATATAAAAAGAAAGATCAAGTTCGTTAATGGCTGAAATCGGACAAGTGGGAGGGGGGGGGGGTTAGAGGGGGGAGTTTTGAAAATTCGAAATATATCCATTATAATGCGTCATATCGAAACAGTGTATAGAATCAATCTTATTGCAAATTAAATTTACTATAAATATTGTTCTAATACATTTATTCTGTATCTTGAATATTAATCGAGATATTTGCATTTGTGTTGTGTGTGAGGTCGGCACGAGTCGGCTATGTTCAGGACTATCCGCCGAGAGCTAGTGTGGGGCCGTTTCTGTAACTATTTGTCCCTCGTGAATAGGTTTAGAGATACCTTCCTACTACTGTTATTATTAGGCAGATTTCTCTCTTGTAAAACTTCACGTGGGAAATCTGCTTAGTTTACGCAGCCCCTGCGGACGGATTTGTTGAATATTAAGACAGATATTTACTTTTTGTTTTCAGCCTTCAATAAACCCTCGCTCGTACTCTTGTCATATTATGTAAGAATAAGCTAATGTATAATAAAAAGTTTTAATGAGAGCTTAAATACCAAATATTGTTTTCATTGAACTTCTACTATGTGAGATATATGTAAATATGTGAGATCACCCGTATGTCATCCAAATCTTCTTAGTTAACGCAGCCCAGGAGTTACGGACCTTTCTCGCACTTGAAGCTGCCTGGATTTTGACCTTAACAAAACCCTAATGACTACCGCAGAGCTAACTACCTAATTAGTGCAGCAGCTAGTAGGCAATGAAAATTAATTAGCCATGTAAACTGATACCAAGACGAGGCCTCACTTTCATGAAGAATATACTCTTAACGCCTTATCGATTTCTTTAATGTGCCGCGTTTATTTATTAATTTTGTAATGCTTTAGAGCTTCAAGGAACTCATCCTCAGAATTATGAATTTTACATAATAATCCTTGAAGGTTCCCTACCCTCGAGTCTTAAATAACTAGCAGTTCATCTCAAGAACTGCGTCATCTAAGCTATTTTACAATACAGAGTTTATATATATATATATATATATATATATATATATATATATATACTAGCTCAGATACCCGTCTTCGCACGGGAATTCATTTGAGGCAGAATGGTGATGATATTTTTTTGGCAAGGCTTGACTTTGCACAATATTTTGACATTTACCCGTCCCAGTGTTATACGGATTAATACCCGTCGTTTCTGTGGATTTGTTAATAATAAAATTAATTTTTTATGTAAGACTTCACTGTCCTCCATATTGTCATATTTCCCGTTTCCTGTGCATTGTGCATTGATTTGAATTATTAAGGACAAAATATTAACATACATTAAAATTAATTTTTCCAGGTGCTGTACCTGGTAGTTCATATTGAAAAGAATTGTTGAGCAAATTTCTCTAAATAACAAAATAAACAACTTTTGTTATGTGCATATTTGCCGAAACCCCAATAGGAAACGAAATATCACTGTTATTAATTTCAGGCCTCCCTTATAACCCACACTCCTGCCCGTCCCTAGAAATGTTAGTATGGCTTATTATAAGAAAGGCGTTAGTGCTAATTGACATACCGAGTTTGGTTTAGTTCGGTTGAGTTTTTTGTGCCAAATAAAATTGTTGACTTCCGCAGTAGTTTTTAACGAATAACTCATTTATACTCAGGTATACGACAAAAGTGTATATAACAAAAGTTACTTCAAATAAAAAAATAAACAACTTTTGTTATGTGTATAATTGCTAAAAATCCAATAGGAAACGAAATACCGCTATTTTTAAATTAAGGCTTCCCTTACAACCCCCACTCCTGCCCGTTCCTAGAAATGTTGGTACGGGTTATTATAATGAAAGCGTAGGTGCTAATACACATACCGAGTTTTATTTATTTCGGTTTGGTCTTTTGTCCCAAATAAAGTTGTTCACTTCCGCTATAGGTTTTAGCTTATATCTCGTTTATAATTCGGTATACGAAAAAAGTGTATATAATAAAAGTTACTCTAAATTACAAATTAAACAACTTTTGTAATGTACATATTTGCCGAAAAACCCATAGGAAACGAAATATCGCTATTTTTAATTTCAGGCTTCCCCTATAACCCCCACTCCTGTTCGTCTCAGAGGATATTAATATAGCCTAAAGTCTAAGTTTGGTTAGTAGTAATATACATGCCAAGTTTCATAAAATTCGGTTCAGCCGTTTATGCGTGAAAAGGTAACAAACAAACAAATAAACAAACAAACAAACACACACGAAAGAAACAAAATGCAGTTCATGTGTCTATGACATGTGAAACGAAAAGTTATCGTGAAATTTCGGGGAAAAAATCAATGTACAGACAGAGGTTACAATTATATATATATATATATATATATATATATACTAGCTAAGGTACCCGGCGATGGCCGGGAAATCATTGCTGACTGACTAATGATGGTATTTTTATAGCAAGACTTCAATGTGTACAATTGCACTTTCCTCCGCGATGTATTGTTTTTTCAAAACAGCCAATCCTAAAGTGTAACTTTCAGGGTTAATAGAATAGAAATTTTAGTTTTGAAGAATATATGAAAATGGGTTCCTAATCTATCCCTCACGACTTTTTGACTCACAGTTTTTGAATAATTCAAACCATAATCATGGGTAGCATTTATTACAATTAAATATCATCTATAATGAACATATTTCCTGCCAAAAATCAATCCAAGCACATATAGTTTTAGCATAGTTTTATACATAAGATTATATTCGTATTAGTAAGCCTCAGTGGAAATCATTCCACAGGAAATAAGTAAACTCAATTAACTCCCGTCAATTTCCTCTCTCGCAGGAGCTTATCATCATTGTTTTCCTTAGAATTTTGATTCAGAATATTATTTTAATAATTTATCTACCTGATGGAACTAAATAATAGATCCCTAAACATAATTTCATTTATGTTCAAAAAGCTAGATGAGGGGAAGAGAGCCCCCCTGCAACCTAAGTAATACTTTAAACATTCATATCGAGTATATATTAAATACCAGACATGCTCTTATAGATAATATTTCTATTAGCAATAAATAACAGAATTATAGGGAAAATAAATAAATAAATGAGGAGGCGACGGAGATTTATAAGCTCACTAATCCGAATCGTACTTACAACTTATCATATAAGACTAAAACATAACATCTTTTGTCACAATATGCATTTATTAAAAACACTTAAATAAGCACTAATAAAATTAATGACTCCCGCTATGGGTTTATCGTATATGCCGTGTTAACTTCATTTACGGCAAAAGTGAATACAACAAAAGTTACTTTAAATAACAAAAGTAAACAACTTTTGCTATGTGCACGTTTGCCGAAAAAAAAATAGAAAATGAAAATTGCGAATTTTTATCTCAGGCCTGTCTTATAACCCCCACTCCCGTTTGAACCTAAACATTTTAATATAGCTTATAATTATGGAAGAATTAATGCTAATTCGCATACCAAGTTTTGTTAATTTCGGTTCAATCTTTTGAGCTCAACAAAATTGTTGGCTTCCACTTTAGTTTTTAACGTATATCTCGTTTATACTTTGTTATACAACAAAAGTGAATATAACCAAAGTTACTTTAAATAACAAAATAAACAACTTTTGTCATGTGCATATTTGCAGAAAAAAACAGTAGAAAAAGAAATATAGCTTTTTTTAATTTCAGGCCTCCGAAATTGTTGGCTTCCGCTAAATTTTTAGTGTATATCTCCTTTATACTTTTTTATAAGACAAAAGTGAATATCACAAAAGTTACTTCAAATAAAAAAATAAACTACTTTTGTCATGTGCATATTTGTAGAAAAACGAATAGAAAACGAAATACCGCTATTTTTAAATTCAGGCCTCCCTTACAACCCCCACTCCTGTTCGTCTCAGAGAATATTAATATAGCCTAAAGTCTAAGTTGGGTTAGTAGTAATATACATATCAAGTTTCATAAAATTCGGTTCAGCCGTTTATGCGTGAAAAGGTAACAAACAAACACACACCAAAGAAACAAAATGCAGTTATGGTGTCTATGACATGTGAAACGAAAAGTTCTCGTGAAATTTCGAGAAAAAAATCAATGTACAGACAGAGGTTACAATTATATATATATATATATATATATATATATATATATATATATATACACACACACACTCTCTTAGAAATTGGTACTTCAAAAGAAAAATTGGACACCAATCATAATCGTTAGCCATTCCGAGGGGCTATCAGACGTATATATTTCTTTGTCTCCCGCTTATTCATAAGCACTGCAAAAACTGCGCTCTGGTAGCGAAGTCGTGAACTAATGTCCACCTTTGTCAGGGATCAAATCTGCAACTATTTTAGCAGATTTCCCTGAAGGGAAATCAGCTATTGAGGTCATACTCATGACGCGATTTTCGAAATTTTTCTTCAAATGTCCATCGATCCTACCTAGGAGATGACGAAAATGAGGTCCGTTCAAAATTGTATATATATATATATATATATATATATATATATATATATATATATATATATATATATTTGTCTGTTACCGCTCTAGCGTTCGAAATTATTGTGTAGTCGTTACGAAACTTGATATTTAGTTGTTTTATGTAATAAGAAAATCAAGCTCGTTAACGGCTGAAATTGGACCATGTGGAGGGGGGGGGGTTTAATGAGGAGGATTTTCGAAAATTTGAAATATCTCAGTTAGTATTTGTCGCATCGAAAAATTGTATAGAACCATGAACCTTATTGAAAATTAAATGTACTATAATTATTGTTATCTACATTTATTCTCTATCTTGAATATTAACCGAGATATTTGCATTTTTCAGTTTTCAGCCATCAGCAAACCCCCACTTCTACTCATGTTACATAAACAATACTCTATTATATAATAAACTACATTATTCGAAGCTTAAATATCAAATATTGTATTCAAGAGACCTTTATTATACGAGATACATGCAAATATGTCCTGGTGACCCCCCCCCCCGTCTTAAGGTCTTGGATTACTAAAATTTGATTGATTGAGATAACAATTATTCTGACTCATTATTAATTACAGTACTAGATATAGTAAATAGTCCTCAATAAAATTAATATGTCATGTTCTGATATATTTCAATAATTGTTTTCTTTCCGGTGTGAGGCTAACAGGTCTGTTTGTTTACATTCCAAACGCTTCCTGTCGGCAAGTTATTGAAATTGGCTGAATCATTTCTTATTTCCGTTTGTATTTATTCACTTAATATTCATGGTGGTGTTGTGTTACGAGTATGTAGATTTATCTATTACTAAACTTCACGAGGAAAATCTGCTTAGTTTACGCAGCCCCTGCGTGACGGACTTTTTACCTTCAGGTTACCGACCGTAGTGGTAGATGGGTCCACACCTTAACTCACACGGCCACCGGTTCCCCCATATATATATATATATATATATATATATATATAATATTTTTATTTTTACTTTCTTCAGCTTATGTTTAATTTATTTTCCTGAAACTAAGACAGTAATGGAGTCGTTCGTGTGTGAAGTTCAACTTTCGACAGTCTAGTCGTGTACCTTGTGTTGAGGATTTTTTTAATTTTCTTCATAGATTTGTAGATAATTAAAATTGGCGTTTGAGTGATTATATATATATACTGAAGTGTCTCCTCCTTCTGCATACCCATACTGGATAATAGCCCTGAATTGTCGGCTTATGGCTGCGGAGAGATGGCAGTCTAACAACTCCACCCATGCCTTTATTGATATGAATGGAATTTTCCTCATGATGCCTTTATTGCTGGATGGATTGATCCAGACGGCAATGAAAGACCACTGCATCTCCTTGCGGTCCTCTAATTTCTTGTTTGGTCCCTTGAATATCAGGTGTACCTGTTCACGAGACCAATTACCAACCCTTTCTCCGTTTAGCCTACTCTTGGACTATCTTTCCTTTTACCCTGCCGATCAGTATCGACTGTGACCCTGCGCAGATCATCTTCAGAACTTCTCCTCAGACAACCAGCACCCTGATTCCTATCTACAAAACCGGCATAAAATGATAATAAATAAATTACAGAAAAAAGGCAATCCTCACCCAAAATCCTTATCCTATCCTACATCACAGCCAGGTATGTATGTGTATATCCCGTGTATATGCGTGTGTACATGAGGTATTTGTTTTTATAATGCATGCTTGCACGTTTTTCTTTCGTTCAGTTTTCTTCGAATGCCCTTCTACGCATGATTTTTCTTTTGGTCTTTCTTCTTTAGTCAGGTGTAAGGTGGGGGGCAAGAGACCAATTACCAGGTGTAGCCTGTAAATACTGCATACACGCACTGATGTAGCGAGTGATGAACTCTCTAACGTACAACCCTCATTAACAAAGGAGCACCTGGAATGAGTTTAGTACACTGGCGGGCCACGAGGGTCCGTGGTCAGTTCATCAACGGTCAGCTTGTCTGTGGGCGGGAACTAAGGAAATCAAAGTCGTTAGTCCTTCCGATGGGGTTGTCGGACGTATAAAGTCGTTTGACTCCCGGTAAGCGACTGGCGCCGAGTGGCTTAAACGCTATGGTAGCAAACTAAATTTCTCTCTAAGCAGGGATCGAATCGGAACCCACAGGCAAATCAAACATATCATATTTTGTTGTCATACCCGTCGATGGAGACTGTGGTCACTGGTTAATGATCTAGTACAGCTGGTAAGCGCTTCCGATGCGATGGCACCATCTTCAAGCCCGTGTTTTTAACTTTTGACTTTTTTGGCTTGAAGATGGTGCCTTCGCATCGAAAGCGCTTCCCAACTGTACTCGATCATCAGCCAGTGACGACGGTCTCCACCGACAGGTATGACAACAGTATCATTTATACTGGCGGTTCCAACCCTTTATTTGATATATGATATTTTGTTTTTAATAATTAATGTACGTAAATGGATATCATTTCATTTTGTCATTCCAAGTGTTGGTTGAATTTAGCTATGTGACATTGAGAAATTCTAATGTTATACATATGTTTTCACTCACTAAATAATCCTTAGCTCTGACTGAATGTCTGTTAGTCCAATAGGTTTCCATCCGTCTACTGTTTGGGGCATTGCTACGCACTACCAACGCTTATATAACCTAATTTTGAAACATAACTTGGAAATAAAGACAAAAAAAAAAGAGTGTTCGTCTTTTACTGCTCCAATGGGCCGAAGAGAAAGCAGTGAAACGAAAAGAAAAAAAGAAATAGCAATAATAAAAAGGGTTTAGAAAAAAAACATTAAAGGGGCTGCTGTGGAAGCAGCGGGGGGTATAATGGGGCGGGGTGGATGCACAGATAATTAGCACCCACTACCCTTCCCCGGGGGAGGTCGCTGGAATAAAGATTCTTGCCGCATCTCCAGCAGCTCTCTAGTCTTCTACCATCTCCTTTCCTCTCATTAAAGGGATTAACCATAAACAGGCTCATTTAATCACGTCTTCTCTTTCACCCCCCTGGCCTACTGCAACCATGGACACCCACAGCCTGTATATTTTCCCTAAGCATGAATTGCAACATTCGTTTGGAGGACCCCAATACCTTGAACTGCATTAAAATAACATAAGAAGTTTTAAAGATTAAAATTTTCACGAATTCATCTCATCGATGTTTCCTTTTTGTAGGAATTTCGTTGAAAACGCTTCCAGCTGTCACATAATTCTCTCTTTTAGCCTGAACAGTTGTGTTCTTCATTCTATTGTGAACGCCCATCCATATTGTCGGGTACCTGGGTCGAAGTCTTCTCTAACCTGGTCCCTGCAACTCAATCTTCATTTTTATCTACAGTAAATCATAAATAATTTGTTTCATTCATTTCTTGTTTCATTTTTTTCTTAAAGTGTTTTGAACGTATTATGAGCAAATGACCGAAACAGAAAAGCAATTTTTTTTTTACAATTAATTTTTTGGTTACTTTTCTTCCCTAAATTCCATCGTGTATTATAAGTTTCGAAAAACATTTCTTATCATATCACCCAAAGCTATTCATAAACATGTCTTATTCCCCAAGCGTTAGCAAGATCCGACGTTTTTACAAATACTTTTTACCGTATTCTCTATAAGAGGGTTAAATTCCAATTAAAATTAATAAGCCTTCTATCTAAGAGATACAAATTATTGCCATTTTAATTAAATGGTAGAATTAATAATATTTCTTATATTATCCTTTACAATTATTTTACTGTTATTTATGACGCAAAAAAGTTATCAACTTTATTAGTCAAGATATGTAGAATATGTCTTTTGACGTAAATTTTTCCTTCCTTCCAAGTTTTAAATTCGAATTGGCGTATAGCTTATGTTCTACCTTGGTGATCGTTTCCTCACAAATATTAAAGTCCATATAAATCGTACGAGCCATTTTGACTAATTGTGAGTAATAAATGGGCGGACAGATTTACAGACAAACAAGATATTCAATTTTGAAGCCATTGTTCTTAAAATGGCCTGAAAAGTAATAATACATATCCACGCCGAATTTACATAGAAACTCAGATAAACTATAGTGTTTTATTTATATAGATTGATTTGAACAAATTCACTATTCCTGCGTCAGCAAATGACTAAGTAAACAATTAATTATTCATGAGAATATGGGTTTGAGAAATGCAGTTTCAACTCCTCATTTGCGGTCCATATTATTCATTAGCTTCAGCACATTTGGACTAACATTTAATTGTTATCGCCCAGTGACATTGATAGCTGACGTTGATCTCGTGAACATACTTATTATAGAACTACACAAATCAATTGGACATTTAACATGTCACTACATAATATATTGCATCCGAACGAACTATTAGTTTATTCGTAAACTTAAATAGAAACGAACAATTCTTAGGATCAAAATATAAGTAGATCCGATTGCTGATTGAATCTGGTCAACATTCTCTAGTTAAAATGAATGAATGAATAGGGGGAATTCGCCTTTCTGAAGGCATTTAATGATTCATATAATTTTTTTATATTACCGACAAGAAAAGAAATATTAATTGGCTTTTCATAGGTTTTCACAGGTCTATCACATATGTTCTGCGTAAACAATGTAAATTTAACAAGTACTGATACGTCCTCTAACATTCGATTCATCACACTATTTTTTTTTTCAAATGAAGATACCAACCAATGTATATAGGAATTCCCGCTGGTCATGAAATGTCTAGTGATACAAACTTCAAGCGGAAATCGCATGAGTAGTGCAGGATTAACTGAATTCAGAAATAAAAATAACTTAGTTAATATTTGTGACCACTGAATTTTGAAGAATAAAACACTAAGGACACACAGACTCAATAGTACTTTCGTGTTACATTTTATTCTATTCAAATTAGTAATGAGTTCTTCAAAATGGCATTTTAGGACTGAAACATATATTCTAAACACAATATGATATTAAAACAGTAAAGAAAACATGAACAAACATGGCTAATTTTAGGGACTCTTCACACATGATTGGTAACTCAGATTTCATATTGCCTTAGTTTTACATTTTAATACTGAACTAAAAAATTTGAAAGTTCTTTGCAATAATTCAAGCCATTTATATTAATGAGTGTGAATGTGGCGGACAGACGGAAAAGAATTCCATTTACTATGGAATCAGTCATATAAAAATCTGAAACAGAAAAAAAAACATATAGGCCTGCAAACTTAAATTACAAGAACTGACAACACTTACAGGGCTGTGTTTACGTATAGGAGGTAAATAATGAGTCAACCCAGAACTTAACTTATGTAAAGGATAGATTCGATGAAGATGATGAAGTGAGTTCTTATGTTTATACAAACTGAATTTAGTTATTGGACCAGAATTTGTATTCTTTATAATTCAAAGAATTTGAACGAGTGTAAAGAATTAGTTGGAATAATTCTTATTTAAAGTCAAAACCTCCCAAGAATAAGTAGTAGATCACAGACCGAATACAATTATTTATTTTCTTAGGCCTCGAAATGAAACAAAGTTTTCATTGACCACAAATAAATCCCTTCCTGTGTTCCAGTGTAATACGGCACACAGTGGCTCCGATTTTCCCATTATGGTTCAAAAAATTAACTGTTTTTTTTTTCTGAACCAAGTGTATTTTAGATATTTCTACATTAATCCTGAACCTTGAAAATACAGTTGAATCATAAATTAGGTACAACTTTTGAAAGCTACGATAATTCAAAGTTTCAAGTTTCCAACATCTCGATCCAGACACATGTCGATCCATGTTAATCAACGTTCCTACCTCACGACAGATTATATATATATATATATATATATATATATATATATATATATATATATATATATTCAGTTTTAATTTACGTCTCTCTGATTGTACATGGAATACATAATGTAGAATGTAGGGGCACCCATAACAGTTAATATTCATTCATATGAACTAGAAATATATTTTTAAGTACAAACACTTTTTGACACCTTTTACTCATGTTAGGGAAGGCGTGAAAACGTTAGCTCACGAGTGCTCAAGATGATTTTTGAACCAAATTTTAGGTAAACTATCTGAGAATCGAATGGTGTAATGTTCACAGTTGGGAAATTTCAGCCGCATAATATAGGAATGTTTCTAGGAAAAACCATTAGATAACGCCCCCCCCCACTCCGACTCCTAGGGTAAACCTTACCTTACTTTTCGACAATTAAAAAATATTCAGTACTGTTTTACCATTCATAGCGTAAACACATACTTATTTCATTCTGTAAGTGTATTAAATATCTATATTTCGTGTATCTAAGTGAAGTTTGCAGTCAATGTTTTTGGTAATTATTATTTTAATATTTAACTTTAGGTTTACAAAGGTTTTTACTAAAAAAATAAAAATAGCAATAGTATAGAAATATCCCTTTTCTTTAACATAAAAAATACGAATGTACTATAAATGTCAGAGAGCATCTACCCTCTCCCTCTAACACCTACCCTAACCTTGACAAATGTAATATAAACCTGTATAAAACACATTTCCAATCCCACAATAAACATAACACAAATTTTGAACGAGATCCCCACACTAAAAGTATTTTATTGATGAGCGGATCGGGATCACTATGCGGCGTAAGAGCATTCCAACTCTATAGCACATGCCCCGATGCGAATTCCTTTCATTATATGTGTGCGTAAAAACATACATTGTCAGAAATAAAAACATAATTTCATTTAAGACATTTTATTATTAAGTACTCATTTGTTAAATATTCCCACACTTCACTAAAGCATTATTCTATAACAACGGTTTCCCCAGTATTAACTTAATTATTTTTCATTGTACGTGTGTGTGTGTGTGTGTGTGTGTGTGTGTGTGTGTGTGTGTGTGTGTGTGTGTGTTTGTGTGTGTGTATATATATACATAATTAAATTATTAATTATTCGCTGATGGTGACTTCAACTATAAAATCACTAAATATAGTGGGTTGCTCTATTTTATAAAATTAGAGAACCAAAACTTTCTAAAATATTATTTGCAAAACGTCATATATTTGTATTATAAAACTAATTTATTAACATTTTTTCATTTAATGTTAATAAACACCAACCGATCACAATTGCTATGTTGAAAATGTAAATTAAAAATAATATTCTTCGTCTCCAGTTAAAGTAATAATGTTTTCGGAACCAGTCACAGAAAACAACTGAAAATTAAATGAACACTTAAAATTTAAATACAACATATATTATTCAATTAGCTCTTGATACATTTATTAAATCCTGTTTTTTGAACCAAACGTGTATAGATTTGAAGAAATTGAAAAAGTATCATTCAAAAATGACCATTCAGAATTTATTGAATATTTGGGGTATATTGAAGAGCCTACTACTTATTAGGATTGCTTACTAAAATAAATACATATATACATATATATATTTTTTTTTTTTTATCAGACTTAGCCAAAAATGAGCCCATTCAAAGGAGCATTGCGTGAAACACGCTGGGAAACGTTAAAGAAGCAATAAAATATACTGACTAAATATGCATTTTATGTAATTGGCCAAGGGAGAATAGACAGAAAGTGATAAAATTTAAGGGGATGGTAAACTGTATTATAAGGGTGGACAGAAGGAAAGATTGTTGGGAGACGTCATTTTTATTGAAGCCTGTCGGGACATTTACAGTAGTATTATTATGACAAGAAACGCATTTAGATAGCGTCTACAACTTTGAAAAATTGGAAAATTAATATCTTGAAAAATCTCCGTTCTTATCTGAATATTTGACTATCTAATAGCCATGGGGTACAAATAGCTCGAGCAGGGGGCATTTACTTGAGGTTTAGCATTATTACTGACAAGTCTGGCTTTTTTCACCTATCTCTGGAATAATAATCTGATGGCTGGTGATGTGGAAATGTATGGAAGGGGAGTCGGTGGGATTGGGAGAGGTAGAGGACTATTTTTGAATATTGACATGGGGCAGGTAGGCTGGTGGTATTTCCCCCATATCATCCCCTAAATCGGCTGGGTATTTTTCACCCCGCTGGCTGGTATGGTTCGGAGACCCGTTGTTGGGTATCGCTCCGCCCTTTTGATCCACTATGATCCCATCAGCTACACATGAATCACACCTCTCTACATCCCTGGGACTACCAGTCCTTCCCAAGGTTTTCACTAGCTCTCATCCATATTTCATTAGCCTTGGGAATATAAGTTTCCGTGTTTTTGACGTAATTCAGTTTCAGCTTCCAAGGAAATTGGAATTTCATAGGGAGAACCATGATTTATGACGAGGAGTATCTTCCCCTGTAAATTGGGGAATGATTTTACGACATCTTCATAACGGCACAAAAATTAAATTTAGTATTAAAATTAATTTCAGATGTGATGGAAATCACGCATACATCGGTGGGATAGAAGGGTCCTTTTCTTCACGATATTGTATAGGAATAAAACACCCTTGTAAAACACGTCCTTTGTAAAATTATTATTAAGGATGTTATTGGTATAATTGCATTAGGAAACGTGATTAATTTACGAAGACTCTACATATGTTTTATTAGTCCAAAGAACATTGCGTGTTTGTGAACTACGCGTATAGTTCAAAGAAAAAGTCCGTCACGCAGGGTCTACGTAAACTAAGCAGATTTCTCCCCGATAAACCTACCTACTGCTAACACAACACCACCGTGAATATTAATTGAATAAATACAAACGGTAATAAGAAATATTTTCCCTACCGGCGGAAAGCTTCTCAAATGTAAACAAACGGCTGCCAACGGCTTTCAGTTATTGTTTTCTTTCCGAAAGAATCAATAATATAACATATTCATTTTATTGAAATCAATCTACTATATCTAGTACTGTAATTTATAATGAATCAGAATAAATTTTATCTAAATCAATCAAATTTTAGTAGTCCAAGAATTTAGGAGGGAGGGGGGGTCACAAGAACATATTTGCATCTATCTCGTATAATAAGGGTCTCTGGAAAACAATATTTGGTATTTAAGCTTCGAATAATGCGGTTTATTATATAACAGAGTATTGTTTACGTAACACGAGTAGAAGTGGGGCTGAAAACTGGAAAATGCAAATATCTCTGTTAATATTCAAGATAGGGGGTAAATGTATGTACAATATGTACAGAAAATGTATTTTGCAATAAAATTTATTCTACACACTTTTTCGATCTGCCTTATAGTAACGGAGATATTTCGAATTTTCAAAATTATCCCCTTTAAACCCCCCCCCTCTTCTTGGTCCTATTTCAGCCATTAGCGAACTTGATCTTCCTTTTTACATAAAACGACTAAATATCGAGGTTTGGTAACGGTCAAACAAATATTGCGACCGATACAGCGGTAACAGACTATATATATATATATATATATATATATATATATATATATATATATATATATATATATATATATATATATAGTTTTGAACGGACCTCAGGGGAAATCTGCTAAAATGGAGATTGCATCGTTGCCAGTGAAAGGCAACTATGACGGTATGTTTTCGTTGGGCTGCATGTTGTGGTTTCGTATCGAATTCACCAATTCCGAGTAAGAAGATTCTTCTTGAAATCTCCAAAGCCGCAACCGACATTGAATACGTTGAAGCTGAGTAGCCGCAACTACTAATCACCAGTCGGTAGGCCAGCCTCAAGGCGATAGCGTTAGGAAAAAAATCGAGAAACTAAAGATCTACGAATTTGTTATTTGAAAGAAAGAGTGTGAGTAAAAATGTGTTGAGCAAACAACTACTCAAAGACAAAAGTTCGACTGGGAGCGACCGATTAATTTGTGGGAAGCAAACAGTTCATTTCACTTATTTTATTATAAATAACATTTTTATAACCAATAGCGCATATTAAAAATGGTTTGAGACTTCAAAAATGATGGTTGTACTGATTAGTTAATTTTACTTCTTTCTGATAGTGACATTGTATTTTTATTGCTGCCGAATTCTTGCAACTATTTTTAGATTGTTAATTATTCAATGGTATCTAGGGAGATTAGGATTGTAAGAGAGATTGAGAGAGGATTTAGGGAATAAAGAAGCCTGAATGGCAATGAACGATGCCCCCTTTACAGAGGAAGGAGTGCAGTAAGCGAGGCCGGCGGGTAGTGAATTATTTAGAAAGAGGAAACCGCCATATTTTTCCGCTTTTTCAGGAAAAGCGAGAGAGAAGAGGACACAGGACACAAAAAAAGACAGCAAGCTTCCATTGCCGTTGGTAGAGTTAGCATATTAATGAACTTAGCAAATGGACTACAAAATGCCACTGAATAGAGCTGGATTGCACAACTGCACAGGGCCCGTTAAATGAATAAGGAATAGTATCTTCTTTATTAATAATGAATAACGCAAATGAAACTCTAGAACACTAATGGTTTTTATATTTCGTGAACCAAGTTGTGAATGGGTGATTTATATTCATCATTTTTTGATAGGTTAAAGGTTTATATTAATAGCCCATTATAACTTTTAAATACACACATAAATTAAATGTTATTTAATACTATTTTCTTCCAGTATGACCAAATATTAATTTACCCTCATTTACATAGATTAGATAAGAACGTCACCATTACGAATATATACTAAACAGCACATTTTTCGACAGGCTTCGCATATCCTAATGAAATCATATGTATTTGAAATGAAACATACATATTTCAATTAAATGTTAAAAACAAAAGCAAAAAAGCCAAATTTTGTAAGTTTAGTTTGGCCATTCTTTGGTATCACCAACGTTATTGTCATTGCATCTAATCCTTACTGAGATCAATTAAAGTATTTCAGAACAAAAGAAAGGATATTTAGGTCTCAAACAGCTATATTAATTCTACTTATTTTAGAATCGCAGGCGTTTCCCCCTCCTGGGCATTAACAATACTAAAAACATACAAGGTAAAAACTTTTTCTTATCTCACAACGATTAAGGCAAATCATAATTCTCTTAGATACATAGAGTTCTAACAAAGCTTATACAATTATTCTTCTCAGTCACTTTTATACTCACTAATGAGTCAACTTAATAAAAATCTCCTTAATTTAATTTAGCCTTACCAAGAGGTAATTTGTCAATATTTAATAATCTGATAATATCTAATCTCTTATCAGGTAGGTTCTATAACCCTCATTTAGTGTTATGCCATTATTAACTTTGCTCATACATTTATAACAATCATAAAATCCTAGACTATATCAGGCAATTGTAAATCCATAAACTTAAAAATTAAAAGGTTAATAGTTATTTAAAATTATCACAGCCAAAACATTTAAATCACTTCAGAATTATATCTACATTTCCCCCCTAAAATATCTTTACCATTATTTGCCAGAGTTATTCTAATTTTTCTAACACTTCAGTATAATAGGTATTTAAATTCCTTCTTGCCAGTTTTAAAATTGACCACATTCTCCAGGTCTTTGGGAATGTACATTGCTTCCAGAATTTTCCTCTTACTAGACTTTGATTCCTTGTGTAATACTTTCACCTTGTCAAATCCAATATTGTGTTCCGCAACATTACAGTGCTGTACCAAGGCAGTTTTATTCTTATTTTTGGCCTTCTACATCATTCTTGTGTTGATATAGTCTTTTTTCTAGGTACTGTTTTGTTTCTCCAATGCCACTGAATAAAGCTGGATTGCACAACTGCACAGGACCCGTTAAATGAATAAGGAATAATATCTTCTTTATTAATAAAGAATACCAATAATAATAGAAACTCTAGAAAGCATTAATGGTTTTTATATTTTGTAAACCAAGTTGTGAAAGGATGATTTATATTCATCATTTTTTGATAGGTTAAAGGTTTGTATTAATAGCCCTTTATCTATCTATATATTTATAAAATTTTAACCTCCGTCTGTACATTGATTTTTTTCGCGAATTTTTACGATAACTTTTCGTTTCACATGTCATAGACTCCATAACTGCATTTTGTTTCTTTCGTGTGTGTTTGCTTATTTGTTTGTTTGTTTGTTACCTTTTCACGCATAAACGGCTGAACCGAATTTTATGAAACTTAGTATGTATATTACTACTAACCCAACTTAGACTTTAGGCTATATTAATATCCTCTGAGACGAACAAGAGTGGGGGTTATATGGGAAGCCTGAAATTAAAAATAGCGATATTTCGTTTCCTATTGGTTTTTCGGCAAATATGAACATAACAAAAGTTGTTTATTTTGTTATTTAGAGTAACGTTTGTTATATACACTTTTTTCGTATACTGAATTATAAACGAGATACACGCTAAAACCTATAGCGGAAGTGAACAACTTTATTTGGGACAAAAGACCCAACCGTATAAAATAAAACTCCGTATATGGGTGAACACTAACGCTTTCATTATAACAAGTCATACCAACATTTCTAGGGACATGCAGGAGTGGGGGTTGTAAGGGAGGCCTGAATTTAAAAATAGCAATATTTCGTTTCCTATAGGTTTTTCGGCAAATATGAACGTAACAAAAGTTGTTTATTTTGTTATTTGGAGTAACTTTTGTTATATTCATTTTTGTCTTTTAACAAAGTATAAACGAGATATACACTATAAACTAAAACGGGAGTCAACTACTTCATTGGGCGCTAACGATTAAACCGAACTTAAAAAAACTCGGTATGTCAATTAGCATTAATTCTTCCAAATTCTTCCATGATTATAAGCTATATTATAATGTTTAGGTTAGAACGAGAGTGGGGGTTATAAGGGAGGCCTGAATTAAAAATTCGCGATATTTCATTGTCTATTTGTTTTTCGACAAACATGCACATAACAAAAGTTGTTTACTTTGTTATTTAGATTAACTTTTGTTTTATACATTTCTCCAGGAACAATGTGTGGAGCAAGTAATTTGTGTAGAAATATTGATATGCTCAACAATTCATTCCAATTTGAACTATGAGGTACCTCACCTGGAAAAATTAATTCAAATCTACATTAATATTTTGTCTTTAATAACTGAAATCTATGCATAATGCACAGGAGACGGGAAATATGACAATTTGGAGGACAGTGAAGACTTACATAAAAAATTAATTTTATTATTAATAAATGCCAACAACGGGTATTAACCCTAAACACTGGGACGGGTAAATGTCAAAATATTGTGCAAAGTAAAGCTTGCCAAAAAAATACCATCACCATTCAGTCTCAAATCAATTCCCGGTCGAAGCCGGGTATTTGAGTTAGCAACTCTTAAATACATATATAAATGAAATTTGATTTTATAATATTTTCTACCAGTATTACCAAATATTAATTATAATTATTTTCCTCATTTACGTAGATAATATAAGAACGTTATCATGAAGAATATACGTTGCCATGAATGACCGAAATCAGAGAATGTCGACATTCACCGGCGAATGTCAACAAACACCAAATACGTCGGTGAAAGAGGGAATATTTCATTACATTCTTGTACATTCGGACCCCCACCGGTGTACGCATGTCGACAATCACAGATATGTGAATGTCGACATTCGCCGGCGAATGTCAACAAACACCATATACTTCGGTGAAAGATCGAATATTTCATTACATTCTTGTACATTCGGACCCTCGCCGGTGTATGTCGACAATCACAGATATGATCTGTCGACATTCACCGGTGATACGTCGGGGAAAGATCGAATATTTCATTACATTCGGACCCTCGCCGGTGTATGTCGACAATCACAGATATGATCTGTCGACATTCACCGGCGAATGTCAACAAACACCATATACTTCGGTGAAAGATCGAATATTTCATTACATTCTTGTACATTCGGACCCTCACCGGTGCGTGTCGACAATCACAGATATGCAAATGTCGACATTCACCGGCGAATGTCAACAAACACCATATACTTCGGTGAAAGATCGAATATTTCATTACATTCTTGTACATTCGGACCCTCACCGGTGTATGTCGACATTCAAAAGTGAAAGTCAGAAATAAGGGTAGTTATCAAATATTTCGGACATACACAGCGAGTATGTGAATGTCGACATTCTCCAGATTTCGGTTTTCCACCGTAACATATACTACATATAACATAATAAATAGCACATTTTTGCATATATTTTTCGACAGGATTCGCACATCCTAAAGATTAAATGAAATCGCATGCATTTGAAACACACATATTTCAATTAAATGTTAAAAACAATGGCAAAAAGCCAAATTTTGTAAGTTTATTTTGGCCATTTTTTGGTATCTCCAACGTTATTGTCTTCAAATTGGATTCACTTTCCATTAAATATTAATATATTTCTGAGGCAACTATTTCGAAGGAAATCAGTGACTTAAGGTAATCTCATTGCATGTCTTTGTATAGAGCAAAATACTGGTACACTTTCAGCTTAATTGTGTATCATTGGTTCACTTCCATAGAGATTTCTCCATAAGTACTAGCTAGCAACAGCTGGATGGCCCTATAGACCATTAACAAATTTCAACTGACGATTTTAACGCAAGTACACATACAATAGATAGCAGTGTGTTAAAAAGGCTTTAGTTAACACGTTGTTCGAAGGGTGTTAGACAGCGGCACCCCTTCCCAAGTGGAAGCCGTCGACGACCCTTCAATACCCATTAGACATGTTTCAATTCATTCTGTATCCGTCTAGCCAACTGGAGACTACTCTAAAATTTCTCCTAGCCTTTTTAAACAGTTCTTCGTTCTTGAACTGGCCGTCACCGGATTGCTTTTATTTTTTATTCCAAGGGTATACAATTTTTCGTTGAAACCCATTTCAACAAAAATATAGGAAATGAACTTTTTGAAAAAATCTTTGAAAATGTTTAGGGTAGATTTAAAGCATTGAATTAAGGTTAAATGTGAACACAAAAACAATTTCACCCAAGAGAAATGACTAGCTCATAAGGCTTGGCCGCCAACTCCATTGATAGAGTGAGGTAGCGAAACTAGTAGAGCCGACATGAAATTGATGCTGAATTTCGAAAGCTTAGCTATTATGGTACAGGATTTGTGAACCGTTATATAGAGGCATACATGACAATAAGCGAAGTTTTGGGGTTTTTCTTTCTAAAACTTTTTGGAAGACTAAGCAAACTGCTGAGCGGGTTATATAAACAAAGTTGTCGCAGTTTCAGAACAGCTCAAAATTTGTTCTCGAGTGAAAGACAAACACGTATTAACGACCTCCGAGCTTTCTAACGATAAACAGAATGTTTTACTTCTTTTTTTCGCTTTCCCCCTCCCCTATATTTATTTTAACTTTACAATGCTTACTCCTGTGTCCTGAGCAGCTGGGCACATCTGACTCACTGGTTGATTAACACAAATTTATTGAGGCATTACAGATTATATTTGATATAACATTTACATTCATAATTAACGTAGCAACAATCATTTTAGCAGATTTCCCTTAAGGGTAATCAGCTGATGAGGTCGTTCTCGTGACGCGATTTTTGAAATCGATCCTACCCAGGAGATGAAGAAAATGAGGTCTGTTCAAAACTTTATATGTATATATATATATATATATTTGTTTGTTACCGCTCTAGTGGTCGGAATTTTTGTCTTATCGTTACCAAACTTGATATATAATCGTTTTATACAAAAAGACAGATCAAGTTCGTTAACGGCTGAAATCGGACGAGGGGGAGGGGAGGTTTAGAGGGGAAGAATTTCGATAATTTTTAATATCTCCGTTATTATGGGTCGGATCGAAAAAACCAATCTTAATCCTAATTTAATGTTCTATAAATGTTGTTATGTACATGTTTTCACTATCTTCATTATTAACTGAGATATTTGCAACCTTTAGTTTTCGGTCTTCAGTAAACCCCCCACTCCTACTCATCTCATATTAAAAATATTCTATTATGTTATGAAGCACTTTATTTGAAGCTTAAATACCAAATATTGTTCTCATTGAACTTTTAGTTTTTGAAGTAAATGCAAAAAGTGACGCACGTGGGAAATCTGCTTACTTAACGCAGCTCCTGCGTGACGGATTAATTTCACATTAAATTCAAGTGTTCAGAGTATAACTTGATTCCGAAATGACTCTAGTATTAATATAAAATATAATTTTCTTTTTTTATTCCTAGGCTAAGAAGTCCTAAATATATATAAATATATATATTTTAGGAAGAGAAGGAGACAGGTATAATACATCTGCTTAAAGTTTGATAGCTCGAATAAGAATGGATGATAGTCGGACGACTGAGGAAGCAGGATGAACAGCCTCCGTGTAAGGGGCGGTGAATATTTTAGCTTGCTGGAAATGGCATATTGACCCAGTGTGAAAGGGGTGAAAGATGGAAAGAAAACTATTCAGTCGTCCCAGAGCATAGCTTTGCCTGAACAGGTTTAAAATACATTTTCCTTATCTTATCTTAGGTCGAGCAAATTAAATTCGGCTCAACTAAAGAAAATTCTTTAGTATTAAATATTGTTCTTTAACTCGTAAGAAGGAATGGACATAAAATATGAGAAGTATATAACATTAAAGACAACGATTTATTTTCATTAACATTGTAATTATATTATGCTTATTATTAAATTATTATTTTTTTCTTCATATTCTGAACCCTATATTTTTATGTTCTTCGTATTTTCATGGCAAGGGTCACCAATAAAACTATTTTTCCCCCCTAAATTTATTTATACTGCCCTACATTTATAATTGATAAAGAAAGAAATAATACTAAACGAAAAATAAAAGAGAATATTCACATAACAAAAAAGTCCGTCACGCAGGGGCTGCGTAAACTAGCAGATTTCCCACGTGAAGATTTACAATAGAGAAATCTGCCTAATGACAACTGTAGTAGTAAGAAACCTCTAAACCTAAAACATTATTTAGGGCGTAATAACCCAGTAGTTTCTAGCCCCAAAAAACAGTTAACCTAACCTCTAAACCTATTCACGAGGGACGAATAGTTACGAAAACGGCCACCAGAGGTCACGGCGGAAAGTGCGAACATAGCCACTACTGCCGAGCACATGCAGAATACAAATGCAAATATCTCAGTTAATACTCAAGATAGAGAATAAATGTATAGAACAATATTTATAGTAAATTTAATTTGCAATAAGATTGGTTCTGTAATATTTTTCGATCCGACGTATAGTAACGAAGATATTTCGAATTTTCGAAAATCCTCCCTTCTAAACCCCCCTCCCACTGGTCCGATTTCAGCCGTTAACGAACTTGATCTTTCTTTTTACATTAAACGTCTAAATATCGAGTTTGGTAACGATCAAACCAAAATTGCGACCGCTAGAGCGGTAACAGACAAATATATAGATATATATATATATATATATATATATATATATATATATATATATATATATATAATATATAGATATATATATATACAGTTTTGAACGGACCTCATTTTCGTCATCTCCTGGGTAGGATCGATGGACATTTGAAGAAAAAATTCGAAAATTCCGTCATGAGTACAACCTCAATAGCTGATTTCCCTTAAGGGAAATCTGCTAAGACAGAAATTAAATACCTCAATCATATTTTCTATAACATTTTATGTTAAAATAATCGATTTTAAATTATTACGTGAAATAATCGAGTTCAAGGCTGACGTGTAAATAGTCGATCTATAGTAAGCTGACTTATCCTTCGGGAACCTCAGTATCAACGACCTCCCCAGTGAGGACAGTCCCAACGAACATAAGAGCGAAACGAGCACTTCAGAAATGTAAGCAGCAATTAATAAATATATCAAATAGTTAGGCACTCATTAATACAATACTTAGCAAAGTGTTATCATAGGGTTTTGTTAAATTAATGTCACTATTTTTCAATTTAATGTTATACGTTTTTTGAAAAGGGATAGGCCCTGAAGAGGTGGCGTGTAAGCCACGAAACATCTAGAGCAGTATCAATAAAGTTAGTTCGAAAAATAAGATAGATAGCTCTCGACATGAAAATATGGAGAATTGTTTTTTCTGGTATTTAACGTTCTGGATATCAATTTCTGATTGTATTACGTTGATTACATCATTACAAATGTCATAATTTACATAAAATGGAGCAGGCTAAAGGGAATACTGTACAAAATTAAAAAGTTAAAAAACCGTAAACTCATTCACAGTGCAAAATAGATCCATCCAACATATTTGAAGTATTTGAACAAGACAGCTATCCAATTGACAATCACAGGCTCTGATGGAAAATGCAATGAAAGGTGTTGCTCTTTATCTTCTGAGCACACGGAAGACGCCAGCTCATGAAATGGCTACATAGAAATATGCCGCAAAGCTGAGGAAGAAACAAGAATAGTTTTACACACACACACACACACACACACAGATATATATATATATATAATACCAGTGTTCCTAAAATGTAAGAGCTCATATTTATGCCACGAATATAAATGTTCCCTTAAAGTCATAGTTATACTGCTTTCATTGAAAATCACAGAAGAAATGTATATATATAAATATGCAAATTTAAATTAATATTCATCAATGGATTTGGAAATGTAAATGATTACGAGATAAGTTCTGAACGCATTATCTACAACAATATTTCCCGTAGGGTTTAGATATGAAATGTACCCTTGCACTTTAAGAAATAAAATACTATGAAGAATTTGATTTCCCGATATCGCTACTATTATTGCGTTTATTGATAACACAACATTAAACATATTGGTTTTAATATATATATTTTATTTATTTACGTCCACTTTATACTACTTTGGCTAATTGGGACGGGTTATCTACAGGAAACCATCCGACTCTAGCCGGGGTGGGACTAAGGAATTTATTTAGTGAGTCCGTCACTTAAAAACAAGACATTTTGTTGGCGGATAAAACGCTTAGATCCCACATTTGGATATTGGTTCTTTTTTATTTGTCGTAAGCTATTCTCTGCCAGAATTATTCAGTGTGCATTTAGGACCGGTTTCTAAAAAAGTGATGATACGCGGTGTATATTATGAAAGTTGGTCTGACTTTTTAAGTAGTTTAAGCGAAGGAAAGAAGTTCTTTAACATGCTTAATCGGACCAAAAGGAGCCTGGGATTAAAGAGGTGTTAAAATGTAAAATCGTCCTATTATTATGTTTCAGATAAAAAAATGTTTCTGAACAAATCTTGTTGACAGCGCAGTATCCTACATTTGTTATTTAAACAGAGATATTTTATTTGAATATTAGCGTGTTCAGCCTCCAGGAACTCCCTCCTACTCAGATAAACTTCAACAAAAGCTAGTAGATCACAAAAATCTCATGCCCTTTTTAAATTTCAAGCCTCCTTTGCAAGTCGCTTTGCATTTGGAAGAAATAGAAAAGAGAAAATGAGATGGCGGTATCTGTGTCGTTCTAGCACACCTGAGACCTTTTTTATTATATTGCTAGCAAGAGTGAATTTTCAACATTGTATGAGAAAACTTTTTTCATTTTCATGTTTTATGTAATTAAAACACAATGGCATGTAAATCCCTTTGATTCGTTCCAGTGGGCATCATAGAGCTTTGGAAATTAAACTAGCGGAAAGCACTAGAAAACTTTACCCTCAGTTTTGAATGTAATATAATACAACAAAAAGTAGAAGCTGAATAGAGTTTTCAGCGATTGAAATAATTTATTATTCTCCCTAAGCAATCTGATATTATTATTAATCCCATTGTACTTCATTTATATTTGTACTTTTAATTAAAACGCAGAATTGAAATCCAGTTTCCATCATCAGCACACATCCCTTTATTTGCTCTTTCCTCATGACAAAAATTACTTGGGCAAGAAAACAATTAATCGAGTTATATAACCCACAATAACAGAAATAATTTAAAACTGTATAATTGTGGACTCCATCAATACTAAATTCATTATTTCATTCACGTTTTTACTTATTACGTGTACAATATCCACGAAGTACAAGGAAAACATCCAAATTTCTTTCCAGGAAAGCCAAGTTCAACAAACAAATCAATTTACAAAAAAAAATAAAATCATTTATCATTTCATAATGATGATCTATAGAATTTTGACGTTGTTACTCTACACAACAATACTTTATGAAATATGTCTCCTTAAGGAAATTAGTGGATGACACTTATTTACTCACTGCATTTCACATTTTTATACTAACCTAATGAAAGGTTTATAAAAATGTTCCGTTACGCTTGAGAATAGTATGGATTCAATTTCTGCTCAAAGACAACTGCTGACACGGAATTAAAAAATGTAATACCAATTATACATATAATATTTAATAAACCAAATATTAATGTACCTGAAATGCAACCATATTATGGAGAAAAAAATAAACCATTTTTGTTATTTTATTTGTCATTGAAACAATGTAAATACGATATAAATATCCTAATTAAAATTAATATTAATACTCTTAAATGGGTTTGAAACAGTCAAATGACTTAATTTTAGTTTATTTGATAATTTGTCTTCTTTGATAAATTAAAATTCGTTTCTTCCTATTGGTCTATCATTCACTCTCCTCGGAAGTCAATCCGTAAAAAAATTCGTGAAAAGAGCGAGAATAACATCGAATTCAAGACAATATTTGTCAATACCTTCAATATTATGAAAAAAATTGTAAAAGAACCTTTGCAGAATCTTTCTTTGCCTCTCTCTGGTTGCATTGAACAGGGAAGTACTCAAAGAAATCTAATCTAAATAGATCAGGCCACAAATACATAAAATCAATTACCTCTACGCAACTAACAACAATGGTGTCAAGGAGAATAACTTAGCTTCAAAGACGGGATTATGACGAAGAAATTACTATGTAATATGAAGTTATTAGCGTAATTGCATGGAATTTCATACAGACACTCTAGAAGGAGTGTGAAATATTAAAGCTACGTTATGATAACCAGATCGAATATAATATGTAGATATTCAAGTAAGGTACCTTCCTAATTATAATAATATTGCATAATATATCCTCTGAAAAAATATGACTATAGTGTTTCTTCCAGCAGTCAACATGATAAAACTTATTTCTATCCAAAGCTGAAAAATCAAAAATAATTATATTTATGTTAGGGAGTGAATATTAGAATGAATGATTTATATATCACTTATATTTATATCTCTTTGGAATTGTAAGATATAGGTTAGGTGTAGAAACTTATGTTTTGTAGTTGTAGATACACAAGATAGCTTTTTGTTTTTCTGGGTCATGAATTGAAGAATAAAGAGATACATTATAAACCTTTTTTTGTGCTTAAGAACAATTTATAAATTAGATTCAACAATATGTAAAAGAATTGCAGTTACAGGACGTTATAAAAAGAGTTTTCATCATAAATGCGTCGAGGTGGCGCTTTAGAATAAAGATAGTTGGGGTTTTATATTTTTACCTTCTTTAAAACTAACTCGTAGCTCGTTGTTAGCCATAAACTAACTTCGCATTACCTTTGCATAAAACTTATAAATATTGGAGGCACGAGATCCTTAACAATTAAACAAACACACACATATCACTTTGAAGGACCTCAATTATACAAAATAATCAGACCACTGTAAGATCGCTGGATATTTGAAGGAAACAGCAGCCTCAATTGCTGACTTCCCATAGGGAATCTCTGCTAATAATAAAAAATAATCTTGTTTTCAACTGACTCATACAATATATAAACTTATCAAATTCTGGAAGTGTATGATTTCCTCTGAATATCGATGCTTCTTGCCTTCGTGATATATGCTATTGGTCTACGATCTTTCTAAAGATACTTCCTTAGCCCGAGCATTTACAAGTATGTCTTCATACAAATTTATGCTATTAAAGTATCATAGCCACCTCAATTTCAATAACATTTCTTTAGTAATGCTATTGCAAAATTAGACTGTATTTAGAGTACTCTTGGTAAGTCGATCTCTAAGAATCAAACACAATAATATGGCTAGCAACAAGTGTGATGTTCTTAAGTTTGAAAACAAGGGCAAAAATCAAAAATATAAAAAGTCTCCTGATTGTGAAGTATTGCAAAGGGCACAGATTTTCTAAAGCTTGAAAACATAACGAATATTCTTTATCTGTTAGTTTACGTAAAGTCTTGCCTGTGCTAATTCTCTAAAGGTCTCAAAGGAACAGCTAATATTTAAATAGGTTTAGGGCTTTTCTTCTTTATCAAATACTTGATCGTAAATAGGATTAGTCTCTCTCTGGTCCAATTCATTTAAATCTTGAATCCCAAAATAAGATTTGTACTGCTCGAGTAATTAGAAGCACTGCCTTCGAACTGAAAGACATTCAATATAACATCGATATTATGGCTTCATTATAGGCCCCAATTAACGTTTTGAAATACAAAACTTGTTTGACTGTTACAACTAATCCCTTCATTTAACTAGTGAGTCTGAATACAAAGGATCCTTGTAACATCTGGATTTGACTTTCCGAGATACCACGAATGCATTATTAAGTACCAAACCACATGATAATGTACCTCACACAGTAAACGTTTAATGAATATAATATTTGGTATTTAAGCTTCCAAATAATTGTGTCATGAGTACTGCAATAGCTGATTTTCCTAGGGAGAAATCTGCTAAAACTAATGCCCATAATGAAATACACAGTGCCTTTTCACTTTAGGTCCCTATTCTTCATTCTTTACAAAAATCTACAAGAACCAGATCCTTCTTCAAAAATTTATGTCCTTCAAAATCATTTTTCTCTTCACCCAAACCGGAGCATCTTCCTCCAAATCCTTTCATGATAACACTTCAATTTACCAGTCAATAACATAGCAGAAAAAACTTAGTCCCATTCTTGCTAGTCACTGATATCCTTACAATTCAGCCGGAAACCTCAAAAAGGAAAACTCAAGCATTTGTAAACTAAACTGATGGAACCTATTCCTCTTGATAACAGGACAGGCAGTTTACTATGTACGGGACCACGTTATTAGCAGATTTCGGGGGATTTTTGAACATTCAAAATATCTCCGTCATTTTGCGTCGGATCGAAAAATTGTATAAAATCAATCTTATTGAAAATTAAATTTACTATAAATAATATTCTATACATTTATTCTGTATCTTGAATATTAACCGAGATATTTGTATTTGTATATTGTGTGTAGTCGGCAGGAGTCGGCTATGTTCGGGACTTTCCGCCGAGAGCTAGGGCGGCCGTTTCCGTAACTGTTCGTCTCTCGTGAATAGCTTTAGAGATCCCTTAATACTACAGTTGTCATTAGGCAGATTTCTCTATTGTAAAACTTCACGTGGGAAATCTGCTTAGTTTACGCAGCCCCTGCGTGACGGACTTTCATGTTATGTAGATTGGGGACACGAATTCTACAAACATTGATGCTGAGAAGTCTGCACTCTCTAAACATGTAATCACATAAATTCAATTACATACCATTAGTTAAATATAAAGATCCATATAATATTTCTTTTCGCTGAGATATATAATTATAAAGATATTTACGATTTTGTTTCTACCATCCAAATCAAGTACTCCTAACGGTCAAGTACCTGCTTTTAAAGATCTTGAAACTATTTTTACATGAACCGATATGAAAAGTTTCAACGTTGAATTCGGTTCCGATAAAATAATATTATAAGTGCCATTTTTTTTCCAATTAAATAAATCTTCTAATAATCGAACAATAATTTTTTTTTTTTTACTTAGAATGAAGGATATCCCTCATTTTTAAACTTTCAAGTAATGTTAATGACATGAACCCATTTGTACTCTAGCTACATTTACTATATTTAATATCCCTACCATTCTCATTGATAATACGACCTATTATAGCCAGCAAACTCAAGTACAACATTTTTTAGAGAACTTTCCTACTGTAGTCTCGACCTGTGTCATGTCTCCTCCAAAAGTTCGTCACGCTGGGGCTGCGTAAACTAAGGTGATTTCCCAAGTGGAGTTTTATAGAGAAATTTCACGAGAGCCGAACACTTACGAAAACGGATGAACTCGCTTTTGGCGGGAAACTCACTCTCGTCCGTTATCCGCCCACATAAAAATGCAAATATCTCTGTTAATATTCTAGATAGAGAATAAATGTATATAACAATATTTATAGTCAATTTAATGTGCAATAAGATTGACTCTGTGCAGTTTTTTGACGTATAGTAATGGAGATATTTCGAATTTTCGAAAATCCTCCCCTCTAACCCCCCCCCCTCCCTCCTCTGGTCCGATTTCAGCCATTAACGAACTTGATCTGTCTTTTTACATAAAACGTTTAAATATCGAGTTTGGTAACGATCAAACAACAATTGCGACCGGTAAACAGACATATATATATATATATATATATCTATATATATATATATATATATATATATATATATATATATATATATATAAAATTGTAACCTCTGTCTGTACATTGATTTTTTTTCTCGAAATTTCACGATACTTTTTCGTTTCACATGTCATAGTCACAATAACTGCATTTTGTTTCTTCCGTGTATGTTTGTTTATTTGTTTGTTTGTTACCTTTTTACGCATAAACGGCTGAACCAAATTTTATGAAACTTGGTATGTATATTACAACTAACCCAACTTAGACTTTAGGCTATATTAAAATTCTCTGAGATGAACAGGAGTGGGGGTTGTAAGGGAGGCCTGAAATTAAAAATAGCGATATTTCGTTTCCTATTGGTTTTTCAGCAAGTATGAACATAACAAACGTTGTTTATTCTGTTATTTAGAGTAACTTTTGTTATATACACTTTTTTCGTATAACGTATTATAAACGAGATATACGCTAAAACCTGTAGCGGAAGTGAGCAATTTTATTTGGCACAAACGACTCAGCCGAACTAAATAAAACTTGGTATGTATATTAGCACTAACACCTTCATTATAATAAGCCATACCAACATTTCTAGGGACGGGCAGGAGTGGGGGTTGTAAGGGAGGCCTGAATTTAAAAATAGCGGTATTTCGTTTTCTATTCGTTTTTCGGCAAATATGAACATAACAAAAGTTGTTAATTTTGTTATTTAGAGTAACTTTGGTCATATTCATTTTTGTCTTTTAACAAAGTATAAACGAGATATACACTATAAACTAAAGCGGGAGTCAACGATTTCATTGAGCGCTAACGAGTAAACCGAACTTACAAAAACTCGGTGTGTCAATTAGCATTAATTCTTCCATGATTATAAGCTTTATTAAAATTTTTAGGTTAGAACGGGAGTGGGGGTTATAAGTGAGGCCTGAAATAATAATTCGCGAAATTTCATTGTCTATTTGTCTACGGGAAATATGACAATTTGGAGGACAGTGAAGACTTACATAAAAAATTAATTTTATTATTAACAAATGCCAACAACGGGAATTAACCCTAATATATATATATAAAATTTTGAACGGACCTCATTTTCGCATCTCCTAGGTAGGATCGATGGACATTTGAAGAAAGTTTTCGAAAATCGCGTCATGAGTACGACCTCAATAGCTGATTTCCCTTCAGGGAAATCTGCTAAAATGAAAGCATATCTGATACATCGTCAGACAAATCAGTTTCAAATTAATAATTTAAGATTATATATACTATTTATACTCCGCTTTTTATTGTACTATTAAGATTTTATTAAATTCATATAATAATTGTATATTTGTATTTATTTAGTACCTACCACGTAAATTGTCTTCCACATTAAATATCGATACGCATTTTTTTCTACTTATCCTTCTGACAATCCTGGTTGATTCCATTTGTAAATATTTATTTTTTTTAATAATTTCATTACTTAATTGGTTGACGCTAATATAAAAAAACACAGAAAAATAATTTTCTCCACCTAGCTTGTACTAATAGCAACATCGTACAATGATTTGTTTGTTTGTTTCGTAAAGTTTTAGGGCGAAAAACTACCAGGTTATCATCGCCCTGTACAATGATTTGAATAAAAGAAATACGTTCCTCGTAATCCCTCTTTTATCAGGGTTTTTACGTATATTGAGCATAACTTTAGGCAATTGTGGATTATGGAAAGCATTTTTCCAGACCCAGTTTGAACGGTAACTTTTGAAAGAGCCGCTAACTTGCTCTTGCCACTAAGTCGAAGCTGTTCGCTCCACTCAAACGGTCTAACAGAACCCACTCACTTATTGCGCTCCAATGTGCCCATTAATGATACTACTTATGAACTATTGAACAGTGATGTTTTGGTTTTTTTCGGCGGCTTACTCATTAAAGCTATTTCAAAATTATATTGAGTGTTTACGCCGTTTATTTCCCTTGGGCTATTCGTCTCATTTTCCGTTTCAACAGATTTCTAAAGCAAATTGGGTATTGAGAAATAAACTGGGGGTTTAGAGGTTGGGATTGTACATAACCGATATTACAAATAAAATGCCCTGTAAATATTGATCTAATCATTTTTTCACTATTAGCAGATTTCCCTTAGGGGAAATCAGCTATTGCGGTCGTACTCATGACGCGATTTTTGAAATATTTCTTCAAATGTCCATCGATCCTACCCACGAGATGATGAAAATGAGCCACGTTCAAAATTAAATATAACGCTCTAGCGGTCGCAATTTTTGTTTGATCGTTACCAAACTCGATATTTAATCGTTTTATGTAAAAAGAAAGACCAAGTTCGTTAATAATTGAAACCGAACCATTGGGAGTGGGGGTGGTTTAGAGGAGAGATTTTCGAAAATTCAAAATGTCTCCGTTATTATGCGTCGGATCGAAAAATTGTATATAAAAAATCTTATTGTAAATTAAATGTTTTATAAATATTGCAAATTATCGAAAATTAATTTTAATAAAAATAATTTTATGTACATTTATTCTCTTGAATATTAACCGAGATATTTGCATTTTATTAATTGTGTGCCTTAGAGACCTTAGATATATAAATATATATATATATATATATATATATATATATATATATATATATATATATATATATATATATTTGTCTCTTAACTTTCTAATCATAAAGATCTTAATATCCCATTTGTAAAGGACCTAATTCCCTTAAGATTTAGAAAATTCCACAGCAGGCTATCCAATCATCCTAATCCAGAGTCCTAGCCCTTTCCAGTACCACTCATCCATATTCCCCGCCACAGAGCCTCAAGAGACAATGGCCCAGAGATCTCTTTTAGAAGTGAAGTGGCTAATTTCTTCTTCAAGAGTCACATTCCTCCTTAGCTCTTGACTTCCTTGCCAGGCCGGGAGAAGCTGCTCCTCTCATTATGGTGAAGAGGTGTAGCTTCTGTCGAGAGTGATGGAGGACGATTGTATTGTACAGTATCACATTACCAAATGCATTTAAATGCAGAATGTAATTTTCTTAATAACAAAAAAAAAAGTTAACGATCTAGCAGTCGTAATTTTTGCCTGATCGTAACCAAACTTGATATTTAAACGTTTTATGTAAAAATGAAGATCAAGTTCGTTAGAGGCTAAAATTGGACAAGTGGGATAAATTATTATTGTATAAAATCAATGTTATTGCTAAGGTAATGTTCTAGTAATGCTGTTATATGCAAGTTTTCCCTATATTGAATATTAACCGAGATATTTCTATATTTTTATTTTCGGCCATCAGTAAATCCCCACACCTACTCATGTCATATTTACTAGAAGCTCTTATATCATGAATCACCTCATTCCAAGGTTAAATACCAAATATGGTTTCCATTGAACTATTACTTTCTGAGACGGATATGATTACGTCATCAATTAAGAATTTTCGTTTTTTACTCAAAAATACCTATTTGATTGATACCATACTTGATATTTTGCCATTTCAGTCAACACTAACGATCATATTTGTTATTGGCTGAAATCGGACCTTGAATAGTGATGGTTTAGAGAGACGGAATTAGAAAATTCAAAATATATTCGTTATTATGAGTCGGATAATAAAATGTAACCTAATGTAATGTAACCGGATAATCATGTTAAACCTTTGATTTTCTACTATTGTTGTTCTATGCAGTTTTTGGTAATTCAAGTATTAAGCACGTTATTCATACATCCTTGTTTTCTGCCTTCAGTAACTGCCCCCCCCCTTCTACTCAACGGATTCTTACATATGAATAGAGAAGACGTGGTGATATGAGATCATTAGAGTTATATCAGCACATGGGAAATCTGTTTAGTTTACGCTGCCCCTGCGTGACGGACTTTTTTAGACTCAGCCTTCTTTAAACCCCCACTTCTAATAATGTCTTATTAACAATTATCTGATGCATCATGAAACATTTTAATCCTATCTTAATATGAAATACGGATTCCAACGTACCTTCTCTACGCTAAATACATAACAAATATGTTGTGTGCCACGTCATCAATGATCAATATTCAGTATTTAAACAATTCATATTGGATTTTATGGAAGATAACAATTTTTAATGGTTGTAATCGGACCAGGGCTATCCAGGAGGGGGGTGGGGGGGGTTATATGGCGTTAAATCATTCCAGCAGGCGGGAAATTGCTTAGTTTACGCAGCCCGGACTTTTATTAAGATGAGGATGCCCATTCCCCGCGTTCTATAATATATTTTTATCCAAGATTGATGGACTGTGAAGTGGTATTACCACCTCCACCACACTAGGTCTAATAAGACCTCATCTCTGGTTTGGCTCTATTAAGCTCATTCTATGACAGGCAGACCAGATAAACCCTGGAAGCATTCTAAAACACACCTAAATGATAATAATATTATTTAGCAGATTTCCCTTAAGGATAATTTCTTCAAATGTCCATCAATCATACCCAGGAGATGTCGAAAATGTGTTCCAATCAATATTATATATAGACACAAATATATATATATATATATATATATATATATATATATATATATATATATATATGTCTGTTAACGCTCTAACGGTCGTAATTTTTGTTTGATCGTTACCAAACTCGATATTTACTCGTTTTATACAATAGAAATATCAAGTTCGTTAATGGCTGAAATCGGACCATTAGGAAGGGGGGGGGGGTTAAACGGAGGGAGCTATGAAAATTCGAAATATCATCTTTACTATACATCTGATCGAAAACTTGTATAGAACCAATCTCATTGCAAATTAAATTTACTATAAATATTGTTATATTTATTTATTCTATATCTTGAATATTAACCGAGATATTTGCATTTTTATTAAGTGTGTGCGGATAACGGACGAGATGAGATCGTCTAATGTTGGTTGTATTCCTGAGTTTCCGCCGAAAGCTAGTTCGGCCGTTTCTGTAACTGTTCGCTTTCGCGTAGAGATTTCTCCATTGTAAAACTTCACTTGGGAAATCTGCATAGTTCAGGCAGCCACTGCGTAACGGACTTTTTCTTTTGCAGATTGTTTTTACAGTAAATAAAGTATAATAAGTAGAGTTTAAAATGAGTTCCTCGTTAATTAAATCATCCTCTGATGTTCGTCCTGTCTTAAATATTTACCAGTATTTTAAATAATCATGTCCTTTGAGTATATATAGAAAAATGTAAAAGGGATTTAATAATATTTGTTTGTAAATATTTAACAGAATTCATCTCACGCGTGTAAATGAACATTAAAATAGTATCTTCTCTTTCGTAATGGACAATATAGTCTTGAAGGATGATATGAATAAGTTATTCAATTGTTCCTATTTTTTATAACTTTTCTACTGGAAATATTCTAATTTTTAAAAAGATATCCCTCCCCCCGGACATTAATAGTGTCTGCCAATTGCACGGCCTCAGATAGAGTAATCGACTTGCTAACAGACTAAATTTAGAAACTCAACTATCTTCCTTTACAGCCAATTCGTAATGTGTTAAACTCAATTTTATAAAAATTAATCTTTGAAATTTAATTTTGAAACTTTTAAGGCATGTGCATTTATCTTTGAAAGTAACTTCATAGGAATTGGTCATTTCACCAGCCCCCCCCCCAAGAACTAACGCACTACTTATTGTTTGTTTGGTATGTTTTGTATTTAGTGCTAGAACGTTATTCAATCCATAAAACAGCTGGAGATAATTGGAAATCGATATTTAATGGCTTTTTGTAAAACTAAAGATCAAGTTAGTTATTTTTTAAATTCTAAATATCTCGCTCATTATACTGTAACCCCCACTGTTTCCCGTTTATCCAAGAGCCATAAAGTTAACGGATCATTCCTATTCTCAGTTGATCTGCACTGTCAAATGTGCCATTCTGAGGTTCTGCCTCTGAACTGAACTCATTGTACCTTCTTGTGTTCTAGCATAAAGCAACATATTGTTTTAGCTATTGAGGTCGTAATCATGACGCGATTTTTGAAAACTTTCCTCAAATGTCCATCGGTCCTACCCAGTAGATGACGAAAATAACTTCCGTTCAAAATTATATATATATATATTTGTCTGTGATCGTTACCATACTCGATATTTAATCGTTTTATGCAAAAATAAAGGTCAAGTTCGTTAATGGCTGAAATCGGACCAGTGGGAGAGGGGGAATTTTGAACATTCGAAATATCTCCGTTATAATGCGTCGAATCAAAAATTTGTATAAAATCAATCTTATTGAAAATTAAATGGTCTATAAATATTGTTCTATTTTGCTTCCCGGACTAGAATTTAGGTTGGCTGGTCTGTTTGTTTACGATTCAGGCGCTTTCCGTTGTAAAGTTATTAACTTGTATCTGAAAGATTTCTCATTACCAAATTTTCGGATAGACTTGTCACTACAGTCTGTATTTATTCACTTAACATTCTCGGTAGTGCTACCTGAATATTTATTTATCTATTGCAAACCTTCACGTGGGAAATCCTCTTAGTTTACGCAGCCCCTGCGTGACGGACTTTTTTTCGTTTAGTATTAAGCTAGGAAGGAGATTTTATATGTGTTGGCTGTTTTATGCGCCATTGCTAGTATTTTAGGCCTTGAAGAAGTAGTCAAATATACTGAAACAGTGGTAATTAAGCATTGGTTAACCTTTCCATGGCCAAGATTCAGCTTTTTTAGCAGATTTCCCTCAAGGGAAATCAGCTATTGAGGTCGTACTCATGACGCGATATTTAAAATTTTTCTTCAAATGTCCATCGATCCTACCCAGGAGATGACGAAAATGAGGTCCGTTCAAAATTATATATATATATATATATATATATATAATACTGGTAAGGTATTCGGGTATTGACCGTGTCTGCATTTTAGTTGCCAACGTAGACACACTTCTAGCTTCCTCAAGGCTATCTCTGAGACTGAAGAGTGTGTTCACCTCAGGTATATATGTAGGCCTTGTCCGGTTTCCTTGGGCGGAGTCGTCCCCTCCAGGTGTCTACGGATACTTCTTCCGGTGGTCGTTCACCTGCTATACCGTCGTTTATGTTTCTTGTCCGTGGTCTCTGTGGAATGACGGGCTTCCAGAGTTTGCTGAGTCTTTATTCATCCTCTCTGTTGATGTTGAATGGGCATTTCGCGATTTCTATGGCTTCTCGAACTAGTCTCTCTTGGTATCGGTCCACCTTGACCAGCACCTTAACTTCATCGAATTTGATGCTGTGATTAGTTTCCCAGAGGTGTTCTGCTATTGCTGATTCTTCTGTCCGAAACTTTTTTAAACTCTTGATATGCTCGGCGACCCTTGTGATTATCAATCTGCCCGTCTGGCCAATATATTCTAAGCCGCAAGAACAGGGTATGCTGTATATTCCTGGGATTTTTGTCTGGAGTTGATCTTTGCAGCTGGGTAACATGTGTGCTATTTTCTTGTCCGTGCCAAATGCTGTTTCTATTCCCTGCTTCTTGAGTATCCTAGAGATCTTTTCTGTTGTACCTTTAACAAAAGGTATTACGGCTGTTATCCAGGGTTTATCTTCAATTGATATTGTCTTTTTTTCTTTTTTCTTCTTAAATTAATTTCTTCTTTCCCATAGCCATTCTTTAGCAGAGCAGTCATCAGGTGTCTTTTTTCCTTTGGGAGGTTCTGTGGCTCTGATATTCTCTCAGCTCTAGTGACCAAAGTGCGAATTATCCCATTCTTCTGTGCTGGATGGTGATGAGATCCAGCGTGCAGGTATCTGTTGTTCGCGCTCGATCTCCATCGTGAACTCAATGTTGTCATATACATTTATTCTCTATCTTGAATATTAACCGAGATATTTGCATTTTTATTAAGTGTGTGTGCGGCTATTGTCAGGAGTTTCCGGATTAGTTCGGCGGTTTCCGTAACTTTTCGGCACTCGTGTAACCTAACCTTTCTCCATTCTTGCCTTCTAACCTTATACTTTGTGAGATATATGCAAATACGTTCTGTTGTTGCTCCCCCCCCCCTCCCCATATTCAAGATGGTATTGTGTTACCGGTATGTAGATCTCTCTATTGTAAAACTTCTAGTGGGAAATCTGCTTAGTTTACGCAGCCCCTGCGTGACGGTCTTTTTAATGTCCCTATAAGATTGTCCGTTTATTATTTAGATCTCTACAGTTGCATAATAGACGTTGATATTTCTGCCCTGATGTACAGTGTCATAAACGCGTATTTCTGTCTGAATCTTGCGTAATATGAGCTAATTATACCATGTTCAGTAATTAAATGGGTAATGTAAAAGCCTGTCCCTGCATTTATGTCAATACGGTATGAGTTGATGTCTGGTATAAAGCTTTTTAAATGTAATCCTTTATTTGCTGTGGTTCTGAGCTTCTGCCATTTTAGCTGCAATTCAGGTCGTACTCATGACGCGATTTTCGAAAAATTCCTTCAAATACACATCAATCCTACCCAGGAGATGACGAAAAGAAGTCCGTTCAAAATAATATATATATATGTAGGGAATATTTCTTTTGCAAATCGTGTAGTTCTTCATTTTGTTTTAAAGTAATTTTAGGTATTATCATTTTTTTGTTTAACTAGAATTGAATTCAATAAACTTCGGTTTTTAGACATCCTGAATCGATTTAAATGTTCTGGGGAAGATCAGAAATGTATAATCCCGATAATTCGTTTTCTGACCAACTTTCAACCAAAGGTATCTCTATAAATTTAGGGTATTTTGCATAAACCAATTGAAATTAAATTCATTAAACATCACTTGATAATGAAATTTTTGAGATTTAATAAGATTATTTAAACGTGATTCAAGTTGCTATATATATAATTACAATGCAATAGTATGTATAGTGATAGATAATTTTGAACGGACCCAATTTTCGTCATCTAGGTAGAATCGATGGGTATTTCAAGGATTTTTTCAAAAATATTGAGTTCAATCTCAATAGCTGAATTCTCTTACCAATCATCTGAAATACTTAGATTTCCTTGCCGTACTACACAATCTCACGCACTTCGTCTTATACTTAATTATAGTCGATATTCCAGCTCGCCTGCCAATACCGTGATGGTAAACAACCTTTAATCGATAGAGAACCTATATGCCTTGTTGAGCTAATTTAAATGACTCTACTAGGGTTTATTTTTATTCCTACTATTTTAGCAGATTTCCCCTAAGGGAAATCAGCTATTGAGGTTGTACTCATGACGGAATTTTCGAAATTTTTCTTCAAATGTCCATCGATCCTACCTAGTAGATGACGAAAATGAAGACGGTTCAAAACTGTATATATATATGTCTGTTACCGCTCTAGCGGTCGTAATTTTTGTCTTATCGTTACCAAACTCCAGGAGGAGGGGAGGGGGTTAGAGGGGGAGATTATTCTTAAATTATTCTTAGAGGGGGAAAATTCTTAATATCTCCGTTATTATGCGTCGGATCGGAAAATTGTATAGAACCTATCTTATTGCAAATGTAATGTTCTATAAATGTTGTTATGTATATTATTTCACTTTCTTGATTATTTACTGAGATATTTGCATTTTTTAGTTTTCGGTCTTCAGTAAAGCCCCACTCCTACTCATCTCATATTAACAATATTCTATTATGTTATGAAGCTCTTTATTTGAAGCTTAAATACCAAATATTGTTCTGATTGTACTTTTAAGTTTTCAGATAAATGGAAATACGTCGGAAATCTGCTTAGTTAACGCAACCAATGCCTGACGGACTTTTATTTTTTTTAAATGTTTACTTATAAAATGTTTATCTATTTCACTTTTTTTTATTTTCATTTATTGTCATTGTTTTTCCTGGTATTTGTTATTGTTACTTGTTGTTATCTATTTTACTTTTGTTATTTAACTTTGTACCATTTTTGAACCCTTTGATCACCTTTGATGTGAGGTCCTTATATAAAAAATAAATATAATATTCCTATTGCCACTTAAAAGCCGAAGTTAAAAAGCACAGAGGTTAATGTTCGTCTTGCCTTAGACCTCTAATAAGCTCAGAATTATATGAGACGCCCACACTGGCTTTGACTTTACAGAAAGTCCTTTTCAGTGACCTTCTGATAAGCATGCTTGACGGGAGAGGACTGTAATACCCGTGGTTAAATTAACCTCTACCTACACTCGCATTAGGCAATGAACAACAAACTCACTCATTCGCTCCAAATATTTCCCTAGCAGTTCAGGTGCTTTTGTTAGAATATATATATAAATACACCCCTCCACACAAACACACACACACACTCACGAAAGCGCGCGCAAACAAGTATTATTACAAGGAAAAGCCCGTCACGCAGGGGCTGCGTAAACTATGCAGATTTCCCACTCGAATGTTTACAATAGATAAATATACATACAGGTAACACTACCTTGAATGTTAAATGAATAAATACAAACGGTAATGAGAAATCGTTCAGTCAATTTACATTACAAGTTAATAATCTCTACAACGAAAAGCGGCTGAATTCTAAACAAACAGGCCAGCCAATCTTGTAGCGCTGAATAGACAAGTAATTAACGAAATATTTCTGAACATAACATATTAATTTTATTGAAAACAATTTACTAAAGCTAGTGCTGTAATCAGTAATGAATCTGAACCAGTTTTATCTCAATCACTCAAATTTTATAAATCAACGAACAAAAGAAGGGAGGAGGTCAACAGAACGTATTTGCACATATCTCACAAAGTACATGCTCAATGAAAACAATATTTGGCATTTAACCTTCGAATAATGTGATTTATTACATAACTGAGTATTGTTTATGTAACGTTAGTAGAAGTGGGGGTTTGCTTAAAGCTGAAAAGTAGCTGGGTTAATATTCAAGATGGAGAATAAATGTATATAACAATACGTGTGTGGTACATTTAATTTTCAATATGATTTATTCTATACACTTTTTCGATTCAACTAATAGTAACGGAGATATTTCGAATTTTCTCCCCCTCTAAACACTCCCTCCACCTGTGCCGATTTCAGCCGTTAACGAACTTGATCTTTCTTTTTGCGTAAAATGACTAAATATCGAGTTTGGCACCGATCAAACAAATATTGTGACCACTAGAGCGGTAACAGACAAATATGTAGATAGATAGATGGATCTATATTGTTGCGAAAATTAAATACATGAATAATCCTTCAGAGAGAGAGAGAGTCACGTATTTGGAAAGTGTGACGTAGATCAAAGAAGCCGATAGAATGTCCTAGGTCCTACCAGTATCTTCCAGCCAGACGTCGAGGGGTCCAGACAATTCCCCTTTGATGTGTGCCGACAAGCTATATAAAGTAGGGCCTGCCGCGAGCGAGTCAGTTTTATTCTCACCTGTCTTGATGTTCACATCAGTGCTACAGTGCGACTTAGTGCAGTGCGGTAAAGTGTTTTTATAAGAAGAACAGTGTTGTGCCGTGACTGTAAGTAACAGTTTAGTGCCGTGTCTAAGACATTACAGTGCCGCGAAGTAAAGGACAGTGCAGTGCCGTCTTGGGAATTTCAGTGACCGTGAGTGAATTATTGGACTGTGTAATCTGAAGAACAGTGACGCTATCAGTGTATACTGTGAGTAGTAATTAAGAATAATTACCAAGTTTATTGTGCATTGTGATATAACTTGTGCAGTGATAAAAACTGTGAAACTTCTGAGTATTTAATTTTGCAATTCAAAAGAACTCTTATTAAAAACGTTTATTACTGGTTTTGGTAATTAAAAACGTAACAATATATATACAGTTTTGAACGGATCTCGTTTTCGTCATATACTAGGTAGGATAGATGGACATTTGAAAAAACATTTCGATAATTGCGTTATGAGTACGACCCCAATAGCTGATTCCCCTTAAGGGAAATCTACTAAAAAGGAGACATATCGAATTACAATTCCTGAAACGGCTCGTTTACATTGTGATAACATACAAAACAGATCTGTCACTTTTTGTTTCCTTCATTCAGTCAAATCTAATACACTTTTGAATCGTGATAAGGGGAAACAAAGGGAAGGCCCTGTACTCTTCTCTTCCAGGCTAATGAAAAAATGGCTAATTCCCTACTTCCACATACACATCAAATAAACCCAATACCCTGGATTAGAAAACAAAATGGAATATACCTACGAAATATAATACATCCCTGGCATGTTTCAATCAATCAGAGAACTGGAGATGTCAGAGGGTTTAATAAAACTCCCAATGTTCATTCACACACGGATCACAGGTGGATTTTTCAAGCTGTCATATTTCCCTCATACTATTCAACAAATCACCCAAGTGAGTTAAAACTGTCAGTGGAGTACATCAATTTTTAACGAATATTTTTATTTCATCTAATAACCTCATCAGAATTAAAACAATTTGTACTTCTCAGAACTTTTTCCAGATCTCATTTTTATTTTTATTTCACTCATTTTATTAAAATCTGTCCCATCACCTCCTTATTTTTTTGGTTTTTCTCAGGGTATATTCTTGGTTAGGTAAAGTTAAGACAAGTAAGTTTTACAGTTAAATCTCGTTAAACTGCATTTGTAGTTCGGAAAAATGAAAGATACGCAAGTTATCAAAGTTCTAAGAAAATTCCGTCACGCAGGGGCTGCGTAAACTAAGCAGATTTCCTGCATGAACTTTAGCAATAGATAAATCTACATACCGGTAACACAACACCACCGTGAATATTAAATGAATAAATACAAACGATAATAAGAAACCTCCCCACGGAAAGCATCTGAAACGTAAACAAAAAGTTCTGCCAACTTCTTACCAGAAAGAAAAATAATTACTCTATTGTAGCTGAATATAACGTATTAATTTGATTAGAAACTATTTACGATATCTAGTACTGTAATTTATAATGAATCAGAATTTTTTTTATCTCAATCAATCAAATTTTGTAGTAAAAAACTTACGAAGGGGGGGGGGGGTCACCAGAACATATTTGCGTGTATCTCTTGAAAACAATATTTAGTATTTAAGCTTTGAATGATGTGGTTTATTACATACCCGAGAATTGTTTATGGAAGATGAGTAGCAGAGGGGGTTTGCTGAAGGCTGAAAACTGGAAAATGCAAATATCTTGGTTAATATACAAGATAGAGAATAAATGTATCTAACAATATTTATAGTACATTTAATTTTCAATAAGATTGGTTCTATACAAGTTTTTAATCCGACGTATAGTAACGGAGATATTTCGAATTCCTATTGGTCCGATTTCAGCCCATTTGTATTTTTACATAAAACGTTTAAATATCGAGTTTGGTAACGATCAAACCAAAAATCCAACTGCTAGAGCGTTAACAGACATATATATATATATAATTTTGAACGGACCTCATTTTCGTCATCTCCTGGGTAGGATCGATGGATATTTGAAGAATTGTTTTCGAAAATAGCGTCATGAGTACGACCTCAAGCGCTGATTTCTCTTAAGGGAAATCTGTTAAAATGCAAGTAGGACGAAACTTACCCTAAGCCCTTCAGGCAACGGGTAAAGTTTGGTCATCCTCACTTGAAGTTAAAATCGAAATAAAATATAAATAATTCCCAGAATAATTGAGTTAGGATTCATAGGACGGCAATGGCATAAAACCATTTTTTTTATAAATTAGACAAGTAACATATCAAGATGGGTCGTGTGAGACGAGCGAATATTTCCATTCTCTTACTTCTCGGTTCCCTACTCCTTCTCGTTGTATTTCGTTAACTAACCACTGTAATTTAAAATTATTATCATACTCAGAAAAAAAACAAATACAATGTTCTCCTTATCTTTACAATCTTCAAGGTAGGGTTGTTGTTCATTTGTAATGTGGAAAATCATATCATGATAGGAACATCAAGTTATCCCAGTTCATCTAAGTTCATATTAACCCTGGCATCCAAGGGATCGCAATATTAGGAATTAAGAAATAGATTATTTAGAAGAATTTCTGAGATGTACTCCAGTCAGGGGGAAAAACTGTCATTCTAAATCGATGAAATGGACTGAAAGGGAAGCAAATGGGATAGAGGAGACGGGCAGATAATAAGAATTGAGAAGAGTAGCCTTGATAAACTCTTTCACATAAACTATGGGCTACTTGTATCAACTTTCTATATATTTTATTGCTAGAAACCCGATACCTTTTTGGCCCCCTCCCACTCAGCTTATACGCAGCAGTCTTATATATGAATATTCACCATTACTACATAAATATATAACTCTTCTCAAAAATACCGTGGGCGTCTCTCTGATTATATTCTGTGCGTAGCATTACCATTTCTACTTAAGTAGAGTTTTGGGAAATCAGCTATTGAGGTTGTGCTCATGACGGAAGTTTCCATGACGAAAAAGTACCATTTTCAGCCATCATTTCCTATTCACGAATTTTATTTTATTTTTTATGTTCACTTATAAAATATTTATCTATTTTAATTTTGTTATTTGCCATTACTTTTTGTTATTGTTACTTGTTCTTATCTCTTATTTATTTTACTTTTTTTATTTCACTTTGTACAGTTTTGACTTTTGAACGGGCCAATCACCTTTGATGTGATGTCCATAAATAAATAAATCTATACTATATCACTTACGTTGAGTTATATAAGTAGTCATGACTTTGTTACGGGTTTTGGTCCATTAAGCGGGTTAGAATAAACAGTTTTACGTCTATGTGCAACTAAAAGCTTTAAGATGTGTACATCTTCTCTCTATCATGAACATTAAACGAGAAGATCTATAATTTATAAGTTTCAGCCTTCAGTAAACCCCCACTCATGCTCATATCATATTGTTGCGAGAATTGGATGTGTGGGCGAATACACAGAGAGAGCCGCGTGAAAGGAGGAACAAAGACTAGTGGAACGAGCGAATCTAATTGTCTTCCTGGAACTTGTAGTCTAGACCTTTCCTTGCCTAGTCCCTTCTACAGGCCTTTATAAGAGACCCTGCCAGTACCTCAGTTCAGTTGACGCTCGACGGTCTTTCGCTTCGACGGATGTTCAGCGCTACAGCGCGACTTAGTGCAGTGCGGTAAAGTGTTGTGCCGTGAAGAACAGTGTTGTGCCTTGACTGTAAGCAACAGTTTAGTGCCGTGTTTAAGACAGTGCAGTGCCGCGAAGTAAAGGACAGTGCAGTGCCGTCGTTTTATGTGAATTTCAGTGACCGTGAGTGAATTATTGGACTGTGAAATCTGAAGAACAGTGACACTATCAGTTTAATACTGTGAGTCGTAATAATCAAGAGTATTGTGTAGTAGAAATAAATTGTGCAGTGATAAACTGTGAAACTTCTGTGTGTTTAATTTTGCAATCCAAACGAACTCTTATTAAAAACGTTTTATTACTGGCTTTGTAATAAAAACGTAACAATATTAAGAATAAGCTGTTATATCATGAACCACTTTATTTGAAGCTTAAATACCAAATTTTGGTTTTATTGGAATTTTATTGTGTGATGTGCTTGCTAATTTCTTTTGTGATGACGTAATAACTTAAGATCTGAAAATGTTTATTTGTTCTATCCCAGATTGGATAGTTTTATTCCCGCATCGTGGGAAATCTCCTTAGTTTACGGACCATCTGCGGGACGGACTTCGTATATATTTTCTTGTTTTCAGACTTCAGTAAACCCCCCACTACTACTAATTCCATTTGGACTTAGAAATAAAAAAATTGTGGTGAAGTGGGATATATGCTTATTTTTCGCAGCTCCTACGTGACGGACATTATTTGTTCATAGATCAATCTCAGATGAGTGCTGGAAATAAAATTCTTTCACAATTAGCATCTCATATCATACGTTATCTTTCCAAGTTAAACTGTTCATTACGAATGGTATATATACTAAATCGTTTCTGCTTATCAGATATATATATATATATATATATATATATATATATATATATATATATATATATATATATATATGTATATAAGAAATCAGTTACCGATTTTCCCATATATCAGAAATTATATCCCCCTTTGGTTGAGAGGCATAAAAAAACTCAGTATATCGTTACTTCATCACTTTTTTCTCAACTAAACTGTATTTATTAGTTGGAAAAGTCATTATTTCTTCATTCGCACTTGTCTGTACATAATTATTTTGTAAACAGTCGAGTACATTAAGATGGCACGCTTTTATACCTTCGAAGTTAATCCAAAAAAAAACTCGGTTTTACCAATTTTTTTTCCGTCTTACGACCTTCTGATTCTTCCAAGATAAAGTAACAAAAATATATATACAATACCCTATGTTCAGATTTTGTTATTATGAGACGAAAAAGCTGTCAGGCTTTACTTCAGTAATTAATTTTAAGGGAAATCGGCTATTGAGGTCGTACTCATGACGTGATTTTCGAAATTTTTCTTCAAATGCCCATCAATCCTACCTAGTAGTTGACGAAAATGAGGTCCGTTCAAAACTGTATATATATGTATATTTGTCTGTTACCGCTCTAGCGGTCGCAATTTTTGTTTGATCGTTACCAAACTCGATATTTAGTCGTTTTACGTAAAATGAAAGATCGAGTTCGTTAACGGCTGAAATCGGACCAGGGGGAAAGGGGGTTCAGAGGGGGAGAATTTTGAAAATTCGAAATATCTCCGTTACTAAATAAGTGTACACAATAAATCTTATTTCAAATGAAATGTACTATAAATATTGTTATATACATTTATTCTCTGTCTTGAATATTAACCGAGGTATTTGCATTTTTCAGTTTTCGGCCTTTAGTAAACCCTCACCGCTACACGTGTTAATTAAACAATACTCTGTTATACAATAAACCACATTATTCGAAGTTTAAATACCAAATATTGTTTTTAAGAGACCTTTACTATACCAGATACATGCAAATAAGTTCTGGTGACCCCCCCCTCGTTTAAGTTTTTGGATTAATAAATTTGATTGATTGAGATAAAAATTATTCTGATTCATTATAAATTACAGTATAAGTTATAGTTATAATACGTTATATTCAGATATATTTCAGTAATTGTTTTTCTTTCCTGTTGAAAGTTGGCAGGACTGTTTGTTTACATTTCAGACGCTTCCCTTTGGGAGGTTTCTTATTATGTTTGTATTAATTTACTTAATATTTACGGTTGTGTTGTGTAACCAGTATGTATATTTATTTATTGTTAAATTTCACGCGGGAATTCTGCTTAATTTACGCAGCCCCTGCGTGACGGACGTTTAAGAACATTTGATTACAATGAAAATTATATTTTAAGAATTGAAAAAAATATATATATTTAACCCTAGAATGGTAGTGAACGTAAAAATTACGTATGATCTGGTTTGAACTGTTATCAAATGGCCGTTAACGACCCCACCACCCCCAGCCCTCAGCTATGAGCCCTCCAGACAGTTGGCCTTCACCTCCGCCAAGTGCAGCTAAGTGAACCTTACCACCCCTCCAATACTATTTTTTTAAATAAAAACGACACGTAATATTTACGTATCAATACTATTAACCGCAACTTTTTGGCACGTAAAATTTGCGTATCGCTACTAATAACCGTTTTTTATGCCATAACTTAGTTAATATTATTCTCAATTTATTTATTTTTATATTCTAATTTATTTCCTCTTAATGTTTTTAACTTTTATTTTTGAATTTAAAATAGACAAAGATGTATAGAAAGAATATAAATAATTTGTTTATAGTTTCGAAAAAAGGGAGAAAAAATATTCAATGGATGAAGAAATTTGTTGAAAGAACTCTCCGATGAGTTAGATGGGGAAAATGGCAATTATGAAATAGAAGGATATGGATACGACATCGATGATGATCCGGAGTATTCTCCAAGTGATGAGGAGGTTAAACCTTCGGAAATGATTGCAACACAGAGTGGGCTAGATAGCGATGAGAGTGAGAAAATTTTAGAAGACATCAAGGCTATTGAAGAAAGAAAAGAAACACAGAGACAAAAAAACCTAAAACCTCTCAACCACACAATATTGACATATCAGTCACAATAAATGTAGAAGGTGGGGTTGTGCTTGGTAAGAATGGATATGAATGGAGCACACAACCTCCGGAACGTGTTTCGAACAAAGCGCCTGAAAGGAATGTCGTACACATTATTAGATATTAACGTAGATATAAGTTAAAGATAAGTGTATCTTGTAATAAAATAAAAAAATAGTCACAAACATTACAAATTTTGAATAATTTCACCAATTACCAGTTGCACACGTAAAATTTACGTATCAGTACCATTAAGTGGGAAATAATATCAATACCGTTCTAGGGTTAAACATTTTATTTATAAAATACTTTAGTATTGCATTTGAATGTTTCAGGTAGTATTTTCCAATCCCGATAAAACAAATTGCTTTTGTGGTTTCTTAATTTCACATTGTTTAAACTTAAAACGTTAAATCTACGCCATTATAATTACTTACTCTCTACAGTTCAGTACATTTTATAACTGAGCATAAATTCACTTATGAAATTATGTTGCAGTCTCTGATAAGTTTGTGTGTGCAAGTGCATGCGCTCATAGGGAGATGTAAATATTAGGCTGTGCAATCACAAACTACAATCGATAATGCATTTCCCTAGAGCGAGGCATTCGTTGTTTATTTATGTTTACAGTGTGTACTGGTGTTCACAAATGTAAGGGAAGTCAGTCGTTTAATGAAATACTAGAGAGTCGCTTATTCGCCGTTTACATTTATTCAGCTGCCAATATAATGTAATGGGGTGGCGAAGAAAGCAAAAAATAAATTAATTCCCCTGGAGCAGGGGTAGTTAGGGGGTTTCAGAGGATGGGCCGGTAATGGCTGTTTGGAGCCCAGTTTTATTTTACGATCTAGCGGCTCCGGATTGACGAGCACTTCGTTCTAGTGCGCCCCACAGCTCAAGTTCTAGAGGGAAAAAAAACTTTCCCACAAATCCCCCGTTTTATTGTTCAGCCCTTCAGCCTATTTTCTTCTGTCCTTTTAACCCCCTTTCGTTGTATTAGGCCACACACCAAACCAAAACTACGAATAAAATGTGTCATGCCATTAAAAAAGCAGGAATTAAGAACAGTCTCGAATGGAATAAAAATACGAGTAGTAGCATTTATAAAGCCAATGGTTATGAAGTTGTACAAATATTAGGTTCATTTAACGTCAGGATTTAAATGAAAAAAGAAAGAGACGGGTTTGTAGTTATTGCACCCATTACTCTCTTAATTCTGTGGACTAGCTCGACTATTACTTGACTGAGTAGAGCTACAACAGGAGGCACATCCTAAGGGGATAAAATGACATTGTAAGCTTATCATTGTATGTGTATACAAAGTATTTTATTAATCTCTCACACAATTTGATATTTTTAAATATTTTAATACAATTTCCTATATATATTTCTGGTCATTCTTCACACGTTAAAATGTATATATGTGTTTTAGCAGAGTTCCCTTTAGGGAAATCATCTATTGAGGTCGTACTCATGCCGCGAGTTTTGAAAAAGGGGGTTTAGAGGGGGAAATTTTGAAAATTCGAAACATCTCCGTTACCATTCGTTGGATCGAAAAATTGTATAAAATCAATCTTATTGAAAATTAAATTTAATATAATTATTGTTATATAGATGTATTCCCTATCTTGAATATTATCCGAGATATTTGAATTTTTCAGTTTTCAGCCTTCAGTAAACCCCAACTTCTACTCGTGTTACATAAACAATACTCTGTTATATATTAAAACATATTAATTGAAGCTTAAATACCAAATATTGATTTCATTGAACTTTTACTTTGTGAGATATATGCAAATACGTTCTGTTAACCCCCCCCCTTTTTTTTTTTTTTTTTTTTTTTGTATTACTAAAATTTGAGTGATTGAGATAAAACCGATTCTGATTCATTACAAATTACAGCACTAGTTTTAGTAAATTGTTTTCAATGAAATTAATATGTTATATTCAGATAAATTTCATTAATTGTTTCTCGTTCCGGTATATCTATGCAGCGCTACGAGGCTGGCTCGCCTGTTTGTTTACAATTTAGCCGTTTTCCGTTGTAGAGATTATTAACTTGTATTGTAAATTGACTGAGCATTCACGGTAGTGTTACCTGTATGTATATTTGCCTATTGTAAACCTTCGCGTGGGAAATCTGCTTAGTTTACGTAGCCCCTGCATGACGGACTTTTTAAGTAGATTTATTTGTCTTCTAGTATATAGGGAAACATATCGCTCAATAAGTGTGAAGTATTTTATTAAAGCATGTAAGTTTAGTTTAAAATATTATGATTATTTTGTCCTTAAAAGAAAATAACTTATAATAAATAAAAAGAGAAAACTTAGTGTATTTTGTGGAACCATTGGAAAAAGTGCAGATTATGAAGGCTGGGAAAAATAATGTAGTACAAAACATTAAGAGATTAATTAATTTGCACACACCGAATAAATTGAATATAAATTAAAAGTTATAGAACTGGTTGGTCACAACCCGGCTTTGCAGATGCCATGGATGAGCCCGGGTAATTAAACTAGCTATATAGTTAGATGGCTGAATTGTAACAGTGGGCCAGAACTCCTAATGCAACACACGTGTCTAATTTGTATAGTATGGGTTTGACGAGCCAGCGTGTTCTTCAGCAATGCCAGTCTGGTCAGCTTTGTAATCTGCCGTGTAACAGTGGACCGAAACAAAGGAGCATGTGGGACGAGCTACTGATGCATGAGTTGCCCGATAGGGACTTAGTCAATAAGCCGCTAATTCGTTCCATGCTAGCGACTCAATTAAAACACCAATTCTGATTGTATGTGCACATAATGTAATAATTTGCTACTATCTCTGAACAATATCCACAGCGACAATGAAACTATTATTGAGGGAGCTATTTTTAGCAGATTTCCCTTAAGGGAAATCAGCTATTGAGGTCGTACTTAAGACGCGGTTTTCGAAATTTGTCTTCACATATCCATCGATCCTACTTAGGAGATGACGAAAATGAGGTCCGTTCAAAACTATATATATATATATATATATATATATATATATATATATATATATGTGTGTGTGTGTGTGTGTGTGTGTGTGTGAGTGTGCGTGTCTGTTACCGCTCTAGCGGTCGCAATTTTTGTTTGATCGTTACCAAACTCGATATTTAGGTAGTTGTTTCATGTAACAGGAAAGATCAAGTTCATTAATGGCTTAAATTGGACAAGGGAGAGGGGGGGGGTTTAGATGGGGAGAATTTTGAAAATTTGAGATATCTCTGTTACTATAACTCGGATCAAAAAAGTGTGTAGAATGAATCTTTCGCAAATAATATGTACTTTAAATATTGTTATATACATTTATTCCTTATCTTGAATATTAATCGAGATATTTGCATTTTCCAGATTTCTCCCTTCAGTAGGCCTCCACTTCTACTCGTGTTACGTAAACAATACTCTGTTACATAATAAACCACATTATTCGAAGCTTAAATACCAAATATTGTTTTCCGGAGACCTTTATTATACGAGATACATACAAATAAGTTCTTGTGACCCCCCCCCCCCACCGTCTTAAATTCTTGGACAACCAATATATGATTGATTGAGATAAAATTTATTCTGATTCATTATAAATTACAGTACTAGATATTGTACATAGTTTTCAATAAAATTAATATGTTATATTCTGATATGTTTCAGTTATTGTTTTTCTTTCTGGTGTTGGAAAGAAAAACAATAACTGTAAGCCGTTGGCAGACCTGCTTGTTTACATTTGAGACGCTTTCCGCGAGGAGGGAAAAGATTTATTACCGTTTGCATTTATTCAATTAATATTCACGGTGGTTTTGTGTTAGCAGTGTGTAGGTTTATCTATTACTAAAATTCACAAGAGAAATGTGCTTAGTTTACGCCGCCCCTGCGTGACAGACTTTTTTCACTAGAAGTCATAAACCAACCAAAATGCTGAAAAAAATGGAAAAGAACTAGCGTAAATTGTAGGTTTAAACTAATAGAAAGTAATACGTTAAATTATATGAAATACAATCTTTGATGGCGAGATAGTCGGAGGAGACGAGAAGCAAAAGGTGTACGGGTGATAAATGACAGCCATTAGTTTGTCACAAGTACGAGACATAACTGTAGAACCTAGTGTATAACCAGATCTTCACTTCTTGGCTCAACTGACTCAATCCTCGAACTTCCTAGGATATTTATGTCACCGTCACAAGGGGGTTACAATATTGCATGATCCACCTTAACAACATAATGACCTTTTCATAACTGGCCTCTGAGAAAATCAGACTTCTGATATTCCATTCTCCAATGTGAATGGTCTGTTTATCACCGAGGACCAAAAATATACAAAACTCTCTAAAACAACTTCAGTTGTCTACAAGGTAAAAATTTTATTGAAGAAGTGAACTGCGAGTTTACATAATCGTTTATGATGCAAGTATAAAAGGGTACACATGGCAGTCAGCATGCCAAATTATTTAAGAACCATTTATTTTAAACTCAAAACCTATCTCTTTATAGAAGAAAGCCCCTAAAGCTTATTTATTTCCTATAAATTATTATAATTTTTGAAAGTACTAACATTGAGCTTCTATAATAATCTCATAAAAGAACTTCCTATGAACAAAGACTAACTAAACCAATTAATTAACATCCATCAATCTCAATATAACATTTAAAAATGATTCCTTTTGTTTTTGTTTGGCAAGACATCTCCGCCTTAAGTTGACTTTCTCAGATCAATAAAATTATATGATAACTATGATGACAAATCCAAAATTGCAAGTAAAATCATTTTATTCGGGAGAATCAAATACACATTCCGTTTTACAAAAACAATGAAAAATGTTAATTATTAAACTATCATGACTACTACTTACTTCAACTAGATTCAAAATAATTGTTAGTGAATAAATAATCTCTCTACATAAATAACTTTTGTTTATTATTTTACTCAAAAGCACCCATATTAAGAAAGAAATGTCATTTGCATTTATTATTTAAGAGTGTTTTTTGAGCCAAAGTGTTTTTTATGGCTCAAAAAAAACCCTATATACACACACACACACACACACACACACACACACACACACACACACACACACACACACATATATATATATATATATATATATATATATATATATATATAAACGTTAACAAATAAATTAATTTAAAAATTATTACATGTTTAATATTAGTGTTGTTAGCAGACATTGAAATAAATACAAACATAGGCTTCCTTCTGAGATATAATTGCACAAACATTTGACGTCGTACTAATGACCCTTCCTTATTTTCTGCAATGAATTTGAATGAAGTTAAGTTAAAACGACTTTAGCTAGGGGAGGAGCTTTTAACGTTTTTATGCCAAGGAACGAGATTGTGGCAGGGTTTTATGAGCCATCTAAGGAAGGATGGATACTTGTTTCTTTTTATTTTCACTATATAAGGTCAAAGATTACTGTCTCTATTTGAGCCTTGGTGATAAAGAACGTAGCATAATAAAGGTTTAAAAGGTCTTTATCATAACCAGTTTCAGACAAAATAGATTAATATGGCTCATAAAAAGAAATTAATAATTAACCATAACCAACAGATTCATAAAAAAACATATTTATTCAATTCAAATGTAATGCAAAAATATAAATTTAGTGCCAGGGTAAAATGTATTTAATTTCGGTTACACCCTGTTAATGATTCTAATATATGCACTCATATTTCAAAATACAACACTTAAAAAGCATATTTTTATATGTAACTTTATACATTGGGTTTTATATAACTACTACCTGTTACTTATACTGGCAAGCTATAAAATATAAAAACGTGTTTGATTAGGTGTGAAAAACACAGCAAACTCGAATGTTTTTTTTTTTTTTTAACTGATTGGATACTCGAATTTAGAGTTCAGAGCATTTGAATTGTACACGCTAAAGTGGGCGAATACAACTACATTCTCTTTAACCAAACCTATTCAAAATCCGTATAATTCTTATTATATTATTTCCCCAGCCACAAGCCTTAAAGAAATTTGGTATACGGCACAAAAATCATATGCCATAAATTCATTTGTCAACAAATGGATCATAAATATAGCAGAATATAAAAACTTGACATACCCTTCAAAGAAGATACCTTAAAAAAAATACGTTTTTCCTTACATTACTTAATACCTACTTTTGAGCATTCATGTAATAAATTTTGAAAAAATTCAGGAACGTAAAATTGAATCCCATCCCTACACTCACCATGAAATGAAAGTGAGAAAAGTGAAGAAATACGAACATGATGACGCTAAAATGAGGAGAATTAAGCCTCGTCACATTCGAGCAGCCCACTGAAGCCCAATTAATTAGTAGAATTGAAAAGAAAAAAAATATGTGTTCATCAACATACATATAATGAAAAAGACACAAAAAAACGAATTAATATTGTTCAGGAAGAAAAACTCAATTACTGTACATTTAAATGTACTCCGATAGAAAACAGAAATATTTGGTTGGTAAATAATAAACTGGTAGTAAAAGTTAAGAAATATGAATAGATACGTTCTTTTAAATGAAAAACTTCTTATATGGCAATTAGCAAGATTATTAAAGAAGTGAATGTGCGTAATAATAAAAATAAAATCGCACTTCTTATATATACTTGATTTTGCTTGATAAACCGTATAGATAGAATCTTTCTAACAAAACATTAGTATTATATATATATATATATATATATATATATATATATATATATATATATATATATATATATAGGTTGGAGCATTCGAAATACCAAATATCTTAGTCATTATTATTTGGATCGAGAAACGTACTAAAACCAATCTTGCTAAAATATTGATGTTCTACAATTCTTGCTCTGTGCATTCTCTGTAACTCGGATATTTAGGGAGTAATTCGTATATTCTAGTTTTTAGTCCAAATATGTAGTGAAATGATATCACTAGTCTGTCATACCAGCACGTGAGAAATCTGCTTAGTTTACGCAGCCCCTGTGTGAGGGACTTTTTTTTGATTTCGTCAACTAAAGGAATGCTATCACTTTGGATCAGCCTTCTTATTTTTATTTTTTTTTTTTTTGTCCTTAGGCTATAAAAGAGGTGTAATTATTGGTAGGTATAAACTTCGCCAATATTTCGGCATCACCAATTCCTCAGGGCTGGGGTGAGATGGCGTGTTATCAATCAAAAGGATTGCACGGGGAGACAAATCATTTCTTTACATAATCATCCGACAGAAGAATCGAATTGGTCGTGAAACCAATCTTTGAACAGCTTACCGTCCATTTCATTCTTCGGACTCCGGTCCCAATTAGATCGGATTAGCGTGACTTTTCTGTAAATAAACACACAAACACACACACACACACACACACACACATATATATATATATATATATATATATATATATATATATTTCTTAACGCTCTAGCGGCCGCTGTTTTTGTTTGAACGTTACCAAAGTCGATATTTAAACGTTTTTCGGAAAACTAAAAATCAAGCCATTAATTGCCTGAAACCGGAACAGTGAGAGTGAAGGTTTAGAGGGAGAGAAATTCGACCCTCTAGCGGTTGCAATTTTTGTTTGATCATTGCGAAACTCGATATTTAACCGTTTTATGTAAAAAGACAGATCAAGTTCATTAATGGCTGAAATCGGACCAGAGGGAGGGGGACCAGGGGAGATTTTCGAAAATTCAAAATATCTCCGTTATTATACATCGGATCGAAAAATTGTATAGAACCAATCTTATTGAAAATTAAATTTACCATAAATGTTATTATATACATTTAATCTCAATCTTCAATATTAACTGAAATATTTGCATTTTTATGAAGTCTGTGGTCGGGTATAGTTCGGATTAGGTCGGCCTTTTCCGTAACTACTCGGCTAAGGTGTAAGCTTCTTCTAACCTTAACTGTCGTTTCTAACCTTACCTTACCTTCGTTGCTTTGTGAGATTTATGCAAATACGTTCTTTTCATCCACCTCCCCCTCTTCTTTAGTTCTTGGACTACTAAAATTTGAGTTATTAAAATATAAATTATTCTTAATATTCAAAAGCCGTTTCAGTTGGGAATTTATTTTAATTAACTGAAAGATTTCTCATTACCGTTTGGTGGTGTTGTGTTACCAGTATGCAGATTTCTCTATTGTAAAACTTCACATGGGAAATCTGCTTAGTTTACGCAGCCCCTGCTTGGCGGACTTTTTTTATTGTATTTGTATTTTAAAATGTGTCACGTTTGTTATGTATTCCATTAAAAAATTATATTAAAAAACCCATGGTAGTACTTACGTAACTTTAAATCATGGTAGAAGTTGAAGGTTAAAGCAACATGGAACGCAGGATAGTTTTAAAGAATGGAGGCTAATTATTGGAGAATAGGGACCAAAGGGCAGGGAAAGATACTCGCAGCAAATAGCTGTGAGATGAGCTGGAACCTTTTCAATCTCCCCTTACCCTCAGTTTATCCTTCGTAAAGAATAATGGGACATTTTCCCTCTTCCCTTATTTTAGAACCGATCATGAATTTCCTAAGTGAATATGTGTTGGAAATTAATGTGCAAATGCAGAGTGAGCCAGTTGCTGACGTTGCAGCTCTAATTGGCAATTAGTAATTTATTTCTATCTTTACAATAGGAATTTATTTCCTATCCTCCATCAGAAAATATCACGGAGTTTTAATGTAGTCATTGTAGGCAATTAATATCTTTGTGAACTCAATATATAAGATAGTTCTGTCAAAAAGGAATAAAAATAATAAATGAATGTATAAAAACAATTGGTAAATTGTAGATCTATTTCTTTAGCACTTTTAATTGTATAGTATCAACTGTACAGAAAAAAAAATAGTATAATAAAACGAAATTAACAATAGAATGAAATCGAAATAATATATAGATATAAAAAAAGAATAAATAAATGGCTCTTATTGATAAAAGTTTATTTTTTTTAAATACAATTAATTGTGTTTAATGTAAATCTTTCGGCTGAAAACATTTCAAGAAACTCAAAAAAACACAATTGCGCTCTGTGTGTGTGTGTCTGTTAACGCTCTAGCGGTCGCAATGTTTGCTTGATCGTTATCAAACACGATATTTAAACGTTTTATGTAAAAATAAAGATCAAGTTCGTTAATGGCTGAAATGGGACCAATGGGAGGGGGGTTTAGAGGGGAGGATTTTCGAAAATTCGAAATATCTTCGTTACCATATGTCGGATCGAAATATTGTAAGGAATCAATCATATTGCAAATTATATTTACTATAATTATTGTTATATACATTTATTCTCTATCTTGAATATTAACCGAGATATTTGCATTTTTCAGTTTTCATTCTTCAGCAAACCCCTACTACTACTCATGTTACATGAACAATTTCTGTTATGTATTATGCCACATTATTTGAATCTTAAATACCGTAAATTGTTTACAAGAGACCTTTATTAAACGAGATAAATGCAAATATGATATCGTGACCCCCCTTCTTAAGTTCTAGGACTACTAAAATTTGATTGATTGAAATAAAAATTATTCTGATCAATTATAAATTCCAGTACTAAATATAGTAAATAGTTTAAATATATAAAGTCTACAAGAGTTTATTCATTTTTATTGAGCTCTTACATGTGTTGTCAATCAATCACATAATTAAGACTTGTTTGCTACTTTACTATAATTAAGCCGTATTTTAATGTGCTTTTGTTAACAGATAAACAAATTTAGACCTATTAAATAAGTTAAATAGTTTCTTAATTTTTGGCTTTTTAAGTCTGTCAATCTTTGTTGTACTATCCGTCTGAGTTAAAAAAGTGGACTCATTAATGTATTGGGTGGCTTTTACAGTAATTAATTTCCTCTTGCTCAGCTAGGTTGTTTTATCATTTGCCACTAAGTCTTGCCTACTACAATATTTCACATCACCCTACATTGTGAGTATAATTACTTCCATCAGGGTAAATGTATAAGTTAGGAGTCAGTTTCTTAATGGTTTCTATGTATAAGTTTACGGGCTGTAGCCAAAGGTCAGGTGTTAAGTCTGCCTTAATGTCACACATCGGAACGTCGTTTATAGACTCCTTGAGCTTAATGAGTTTAAGTTCATTCACAAGTTCCAATGCTTTAAAGCAAATAAGAACAATATTGGCTAGCATGCAACCTGCTTCATATGAAGTGATGTAGCCTTCAATAATTTTACTACTCTCACGCGCTCCTTTTACCTTTTTTAAATTGTTTCACCTTTAGAGCAGTTCCTCAGCATTCCATCCTATATATAAAGATCGGAAGTATTCCTCCCTCTTTTAAGTAAAATGCAGAGCATCAGTTGAAAATTCCAAAATCATTTTTCAAATATTACCGGTTTTAGTCTCAATAGTTTCGTTTGTAATTTCGCATATATCAGGGAATTCCCTAAGAGAAATCAGCTATTGAGGTCGTACTCATGACGAGATTTTCGAAATTTGTCTTCAAATGTCCATCGGTCCGACCTAGGAGATGACGAAAATGTGGTCCGTTCTCTCTCTCTCTCTCTCTCTCTCTCTCTCTCTCTATCTATATATATATATATATATATATATATATATATATATATATGTGTGTGTGTGTGTGTGTGTGTGTGTGTGTGTGTGTACTCACGGTGTGAACTGATAACTTCAATTCTTATTGCACAGTACAATAACTCACGATCACTGAAGTTCACAAAAACACGGCACTGCACTGTTCTTTACATAAACACGGCACTACACTGTTATTTACATAAACACGGTACTACACTGTTATTTACATAAACACTTTACTAATGCTAAAAGCACTGATCACTAAAGCAGTACTTAACTAACTGTTATTTACTTGACTTGAAGAAAACTGAGAACAAAATAAACTCTCGAACGAGCTGGGCCGCTTCTATAGCCGGCGGTTAACATCAAAAACAATGCCGAAAATGGACTAGACGGTGTAGTCGAGACACTTCGAGCGCCAATGGTTCTTCCATCGGTCGGCTCCGTTCATCTGCCTAGTTAGTACTTCTTAAATATGTGATTAACTCTGTTTAATTTTTTTTTCAGGTACGTAGTTTTCGCAACGATATATTGCGTTAAAAAATGGATTATTGTACTTGGCATTGTCGAAATCCTGTTTAATATATAATAAAATAAGTTTAAAAATGATGTTTCATATTTATGTTTTTAGAAATAACATTCAAAATTTGGTGAAATCATTATTGAAAAGTGGATAATGTATGCAGCGTGGTCTAAGAGTCGTAGCCGCATAATGCCTTTTTATATTCTAATCTTGAAGTTATTTAAAGCATCTAAATGTTTTTGGTTGTTAGATATTTTTCAAGCGTCCGAGAATACTAAATCTTTGAAGAATTTCTTAACATAAAGTATTAAAGTTGAAACTAGTATTAATTGTTTATCGTAAATATGAAAACCTGGACTCTTATTACCATTTAAATTTGTTGTAATAGTTCGTTGATCTGGGATTTTATTGTCCGTTAATTCTTAGGATTAATTAGAGCATAAGTCTTGCCCTTTATCACAGGTACTCTATAGAAATTTTCCTCCTGCTGACGTTCGAGCTCTGTTTTAAGTTATTTTAGGATTTCTCATACAGTCCCATTGCTATATTTCATAGCATTGCCTTAATTCAACAACTTGAAGTGGAATATTGAATCCTACACTGATTTAAACAAATTTGATTGATTTAGACATTTTTTTTATTCAATTCCGTACATTTTTTTTTGAATGGCTTAACAATGAATTGTGTCATGAGGCCAACCTGGATAGTCCTTTTACTAAAGAAAACCCGCTAAAACACAAGACCACCCGTTGTCTTTTAGCCGTTGGTCGTTTGAAAACAAGGTATTGAAGAACGTTGTAGTGATTTTGTTAATATATTTATTCGTTTAACTGCAACAATATTAAATATTAAAAGCAAATGGTATGAATGATAATAACAATTGGCTTGAGATGGGAAGTTGTCCATTGACAATAGCCACATTGGAGAGAACATTGGATTGTTCTATTTGGAGTGCACTACACAAGAAGATCTCTGGGCCACTTACGCTTCAGACGTCGTCTTGGGTTTTCTGGAATATGGGTAGATGAGAGTGATTCGACTAAAAGATTAGGATGTGCGGGAAGGAGAGAGTGGAATGTCTGATATCGGGACTTTGCGAGGGTATGGACAAAAGGAATGTTGAGGTCATTATGGAAAGTTAAATTGGATACGTAAAATGGGGAATCTGTAATTTTGCGGAGTATTCTGGATTGGAAGGGTTTGGATTTTGTATGTAGTGAATTAAATTTGTTACAGTATTTGTTATAATACATTTTTCAATCTGACTCATAATAACAGATATTTCGATTTTTTTTTATTTTATGCCCTAAAATATTCGTCTCTCCGTGTATAAATTTTAAAATTCAAGGTGATCTTGCTTTTGGCACTCTTTTACAACGATTTGAAAAAAAAAATTTGTGTAGTTTTTTGACCGACCTCAATAACTCTTTTTTCTAATTCACGCAGGGGCTGCGTAAACTAAGCAGATTTCCCACGTAATGTTATACAATAGAGAAATCTCCATACGAGTGCCGATCAGTTACGGAAGTGGCCGAACTAGCTTTCGGCGGGAACCATAGCTCGTCCATTACACTTAATAAAAATTCAAATATCTGGGTTAATGTTCAAGATACAGAATAAAGGAATAGAGACATATTTATAGTAAATTTAATTTGCAATAGGATTTGTTCTATACAATTTTTCGTTCCGACGTATAGTAACGGAGATATTTCGAATTTTCAAAAATCCCCCCCTCTAAACCCCCACTCCCATTGGTCCGATTTCAGGTGTTAACGAACTTGATCTTTTTTTTTGACATAAAACGATTAAATACCGAGTTTGGTGATGATTAAACAAAAATTGCGACCGCTAGAGCGTTAACAGACAAATATATATATACATATATATATATATATATATATATATATATATATATATATATATATATATATATGGTTTTGAACGGACCTCATTTTCGTCATCTCCTGGGTAGGATCGATGGACATTTTAAGAAATTTTTCGAAAATCGCGTCATGAGTACTACCTCAATAGCTGATTTCCCTTAAGGGAAATCTGCTAAAAAGAAACGTACCGAAATGGATAGAGTGAAATAAATGATTGCCAACTAATAGAAGTAGTTATAGACACACACACGAGGACACATAAAGTAATACCAGAATACCCATTATAATAAACAATTAATAGGACTTTAAAATTGTCTATGTTCATTTGAGTCTGGCTATGAAACCCCTTGACGTGTTAATTGAAATATTTGGAAGTGACAAGTAGCGGATGACTGATTGGCCACTCCTGGAGGATTATATAAACGCTGTATCGCTCTCGATTGGTTTAATGGCTTAACGATGGAAGTGTCATCTGAAAATGCTAATTGTCTTTCCGCATTTCGACAGATGTCGGCTTCATCAGCATTTTGACGAGAGTAATTATTCCATCCCGTGCATACTAAACACCCAACAAAACAGCTGGTGAGAGCTATCATTTGTATGGTTTATTGATGTAAATTGTGGGATGGTTTTGTTCATTCAAATGTTAATTCAGCACAATATTACTGATTTATTATACATTAAAAAAGAAATAAGTTCACTTCTATTAATTAATTTCTTCAATAAAATTAAGCATGGAATAAGTTGGCGAACACCGGTGAATCCTACCTGTGAAACTAAAATGCCTCAAATATATATATAATCTGAAAACTAGAATATACGAATTACTCCCTAAATATTTGAGTTACAGAGAATGCACAGAGCAACAATTGTAGAACATCAATATTTTTGGAACGATTGGATTTATAACTTTTCTCGATCCAACTAATAATGACTCAAATATTTTGAATTTCGAATGCCCCCTATATATATATATATATATATATATATATATATATATATATATATATATATATATATATTTATTTATTTATAAAGGGTTAGAACCACCAATATAAATGATACTATTGTCATACCTCTCGGTGGAGACCGTCGTCACTGGCTGATGGTTGAGTACCGCTGGCAAGCGCTTTCGATGCGATGGCATCATCTTCAAGCCTGTTAATAGTTGTACTGAGTTGGTTGTCCGTCAGTCAGTGGGTTTTATGCTCTGTTCACCGTATTAGTTGTTTACGTTTAGTCCGGTGAACGTTTAATACGGTGAACAGAGCATAAAACCCACTGACTGACGGACAACCAACTCAGTACAACTATTAACAGGCTTGAAGATGATGCCATCTCATCGAAAGCGCTTGCCAGCGGTACTCACCCTTCAGCCAGTAACGACGGTCTCCACCGAGAGGTATGACAATAATATATATATATATATATATATATATATATATATATATATATATATAATGCTTTATTGTGCGCCTGGGCTTGGACCTGCCCGTGTGTTTTCGAATATTGTTAAACAAATAAATCTCAAAACGTTTTTCCGTTTTCGTAACTCGGTAAGTTTTACGGTGCAACGAGTGAGGCACTTTATTCATTCTTAAGAACATTTTTCTGGCATTCACTACTGGAATACTGCTGTATAAATAACTGCATCTGCGGAATCTTAATAACTTCCCGATTCTCCAATTTATCAGTGTTTACTGATTACTGTGTATACCTCTCGTGAAAAAACATATATAGTTCACATCCACTCATCTCGTACATATTACACAAAATCCAGGCATTAAACAAAATAATAACTATTTACTGGTTACCCGGACATACACACATTAAACAAAGCACACAAGTAGACGAACTTGCCAAATCAGCTACTCAAAAAAGAACTCACGGCAACACATACTGTACATACCAAGATATTCAAGCCCAAGCAAAACATGATACTCAACTCATGGCAGTAGACTTGGTTTACCACAACTGATAACAAACTTCGAGAACTGAAACATATACTCGGTGGATGGCCTTCCTCGAAAAGGGTAATTAGAAGATATTAAATTGTTTTAACGAGGTTGAGAATCGGTCTTTCACGACTAACTCACACTTACCTACTTACTGGAGAAGACGAACCCTACTGCCAACACTGTAACTGTAGACTTACTATAAAACATATACTTACTGACTGCTATTTAAGGACTCACATAGATCTACCATACACTTTGAATGAATTACTACATGACCGTAGCCCGTATATATACCGCGTATTACACTACTTGAAACATAACAACATTTTCAAAAAGTTATAATGTAGGGCAATACTGAAAATATTTGCAGAAATGAGCATACTTACGTAAATATAATAATGTTATATAACTGATTCGTCGCTAAATCATCCCAGTTGCGAAATGCGATTATTGTATGAATAAATAAATCTTGTGAAAATGCTGAGATTATTGGTATACCTGTCTAGCACGAAGGTCGACAAGATAACAAAATTCGACGCGTTACTGTACATCGATTTCCAGATCAGTATAGTTAAAATGAGTTGACCAATGAACAAATTGTAAAGTTCGCTGGACAGAAAGAAATGGAGGTCATAAGAAGTATTTAAAGGAAATGATCACTCAAGAAATTAGTGTTAGCAAAGATGCCACAAAGAGCTAAGTGCATAAGAAAGGTGAGGGAGGTTGAGAACAATCTGTTGGAAGAGGTGCCTAATGAAGTGATGGGTCACCAAACTGAAGAGAAGTACCAATGGATTCATAATGTAGAGGAGGCATTTAACAAAAGGAACAAGGCAAGACTGACATTGCTCCAAAAGAAGACACGAATTACTTACTTTTTGGATGAAACTTATTTGAATTAAATATATTTGTAAGGGTAGGCTCAAAATAAGTCCTACATTGGAGGCATGATGGAACGTGGAGGGAGGCACGACGATAAGAAAAACAGATTTTATATATAACGTATACTCCAAAAAAAAAAGGAGAATAGATAATGAACATCAGTGTCTGGAGGAAATTCAAGTACATTTTCTGGATGCGAAGAAGTAGAAAGCCTAAAACAAGGCTTAATTTCGAGAAACCATCTAACAGAAAGTAATCAAATCAATGGTAAGTTAACTCAGTACATCAAGATCGATTAAGTGATGCGTATGATGCTGAGTCAACCGACACTAACCAAAACAGAAATTTTCCTAACCCTCATATAGGTGAAAATGACCTTGAAAGAGTATTTTTGGAAGCTCAAAACAGCATTTGGTGCCTCTGATGGGTTTGAGGTTATCCCTAGCGTATGGCAACTCGTTACAGTGTCATTTATAATGTTTAAAGTCTCCTAGAAACTGGAAATCCGAAAAATAAACAAACGCTATTATACATTCATTGTTGAAAAAAAAAAGGTCTGGATGTTGACTCACATCAGCCTCAGAGTGGTCAGTTAGGAGACCACTCAGAATCTGGAGCGAAACGAAATCATCGATTTATAGAGGAATAGAAATGATGATGAGGCTGGGCCTCCGGAAGCTAGCTCTGGAATAAACTTAAAAAACCTAGTGGTATTGTTGACTTTTTTTCAACCATGGATATAAACATCTACCCCCACCAGCCAGGAGATTCAAGTTGAAAAACTGCTATGTCCTGTGGAGGACTTGGTGATTGCCGATGTTGTATTAATTATGAGTAGACACATTGCAATATAAGCTGTTGTTGTGAAAAAATTTGCGTGAAAAATCCTGGAATCAATGAGGAAGGGGGGGGGGGGTACTTTGTTGTCTTGACTCACAATTCTTACCATTTTGCTAATATACACGTAACGTCTTATGATGAACTTCAATATATATTGTAGCGAAAACTACGTACATTGAAAAGTACACAGAGTTAATCACTTATTTCAGAAATACGATGCAGATGAAAGGAACCGTTGGGTCCAAAGAATGTTCTAGGCGACACCAGTCTGGATCTAGACCGTTACCTTTGATCTCGCCACCAGTCTATGAAAGCGGCCCAGCTCGCTCCAGAGTTTGTTTGTTCTCAGTTCTCTTCAAGTGAATAACAGTGCGTTCAGTGCTACTTTAGTGAGCAGTGCAATTCAGTTTCAGTGTGTTGCAGTGTTTTTGTAAAGAACGGTGTAGTTCCGTGTATATGTAAAGAACAATGTAGTGTCGTGTTCTTTGTGAAGACCAGTACAGTGCCGTGTTTTTGTGAACTTAAGTGATCCTTAGTACAGTACAATAGTACTGTGCAATAAGAAGTGAAGTTATCAGTGCACACCGTGAGTACTGGTTAAGAATAATTTACTAAGTATGTAGTGCATTGTCAAATAAATTGTGCAGTGATAAGAATTCTGAAGCTTGTGCGTTTAATTTTGCAATCCAAAAGAACTCTAATAAACAACGTTTATTTTTTTTTTTAATACAGGAACAGTATCATATAGTTTACATTGGGCTTGTGTAACATTGAGAAAATTGGTATTGAATGTGAGATGTGATAAACACTTGTCATCTGCGAATTGTTCCACTGACTGAATCTCATTTCATCATTCTGCCCTTTGTAATTTTATCAAGTTTTTGTATTTTAGAATTACAACTAGTTCAAATATTAGTTTACACTTCCCCTACTGGGAATATCAGGTCGGTAAGGAATTTATTTGTTTGATCTCCTTCAGAAACTCATTTAGAGGCTGTAATGGAGTGATGGTACTTTATAAACAGTGAAGGAATAGTAGGGAAGGATTTTGACAGGAGCCTCTAAGACAGAATAGTGTATAATCCCTTCTCTTAGGCAGACTGATATTAGTGGTTCCTTCCCATCGGATTAGTCTGTGCCCTCCCAGGATTTCTTCATCTGTCTTCGTTTTATACCAAGTTGATCTACTTTCTAGTTTATCAATGATATTCTAGACTCTGGGAGCCTCCAACACCCCATTTGTATTTACTGGCACGATGTGCTAAGAAAAAGGCTGAAAATGATTGCTAGGGTGACTTAATTCATATCATATGAAAATGTTGGTCCCTCTCCTCTTTCACTCTCTTTCTATATATATATATATATATATATATATATATATATATATATATATATATAAACATATATTGTTGTGAAATATTTTTGTTGCTACTTGAAAATTACTTATATTTAATCACGTATTTAAGAAGTACAAAGAAGAAAATGAGGGCACCCCTGCAGAATATTGGCGTAAATGGAGCTAGGGCGGGAATCTAGATTTTGGATGTACACAGTAGGCCTGTTAGCAGAATCAGCTATTGAGGTCGTACTCATGACGCGATTTTCGAAAATCTTCTTCAAATGCCCATTGATCCTACCCAGGAGATGACGAAAATGAGGTCCGATCAAAATTATATATATATATATATATATAATGAAAATTATATATAAATACGTTCTATTGATGCCCCCCCTCTTTATTTCTTGGACTACTATAGTTTTCGTTATTAAAATATAAATTATTCTGATTCATTATAAATTGCAGTACTAGACATAGCAAATAGTTTGCAATAAAGTTAATGTGTTATATTCAGATGTATATCAGTAATTGCTTTTCTTTCCGGTGAAGAATATGTCTATCTGTTCAGCTCTCAGTGGTCGGCAGGCCTATTTGTTTACAATTCATAAACCGTTTCCGTTGGGAGCTTATTAAAATTAACAACGATTTCTCATTACCATTTGTATTTACTCACGGTGGTGTTAAGTGTTAGCATCATGCGGATTTCTCTATTGTAAAACTTCACGTGGGAAATCTGCTTAGTTTACGCAGCTCCTGCGTGACGGACTTTGTTCCTCTAGAATGGGTTTTATTTTTTGACAAAGTCTTCAGGAATATAGAATCTTCTAGGCGACTAATCAGAGGGCGAGTTAGCGTCTCGACTCTTAAAAGTCGCAAGCTCGTCCGGCCGTTTTTAGATGAACGTCAGTGTTTCGAGTGATCGTAAGTTATTGTGCGTAATAAGAACCTGAAGTTAACAGAGCATATTGTGGTTAGAAGTGAAAACAATTTTTCAAGTGTGCAAATAAATTGTGTAGTGATAAAAACATTGAAGTTTATTTATTTAATTTTCAATAAAAAAGACCCCTAATAACGAACGTTTATTATTCTTGTAATAAACGTAACAATATATATAGGGAAAAGAGTGATCTTAGATCTAACGTTTTTAGTCTTGTTAAAAAACGTTAAGATCTTTTTAAATAATGAACGAACGAGTATGTATACGATGTCCGTCAAGCAAGGGCTCCGTAAGCAAAGTTGTTATCTATTTCACCCCTTATACGAACTCTATGAGAACCAAACATGATGCTTAAGGTAGGCGTGAGATGTTTGGAACAGCCAAGGTAGGCATGAATAGAATAGCAACAAACTCTAGCAAGTAAAATCAAGAAGTAATAGGTTTAGCTTGTGAGCAAGAGGTAGAAGTAAAAGCATTTCCTTTTTTTGTATGAATAACCTTTACCTTACACTTCAAACTTTTGTTCAGTATTTCTGAAGTATTTGCTCCAATAATAATGCTTATTTACCCCCCCCCCTTATCATTATTACGCTTCACTTGTTTATTTGATCATCACCCGTTTGCTCAAGTTTTCAAAAAGTATTTTTATTGTACTACCTCTTTTCTCTTTTATATTTTGTTCTTTTCGTAAATTATAAAAGTTACCTTGACTTCGTTTTTATTAAAAAAATGGGGTAAGTGAATGATGGCTTAATTGTTTTAATTGGGTTAAATAACCCTCCATGGTGCAATATCACATCCAGCATTTGTTAATAAATCAGAAGTTTTATCAATTATCTTAAAATGTATTCTTATTGATAATTCTTCCAAATTCTGGCACTTTTTTCAGCCCGTGGCCAGATACCACCCCTAGAATCACAAGTACATTGTATTTTATAGCGAAGGAAATCACTTGGTACTGTACTTATCATGTTCCCATAATGAAAATCAGTTATTAAGGTTGTACTTATAACACAATTTTCGACAAATTAGTTCAACTCATTGGCCACTGATCCAACGTAGTAGAAAATAAAATAACTTCTGTTTGAATTTGTACAACTGGTGTGGAATAGCCCTGATGATATAAACTTATCAAGCAATCATGTGGCAATTGTTTATTAATTAATATAAAAACAAATAGTTTCCTTTGAATTTTCCTTCATGTTTCATAGCTCTATGGCAGAGGCTATGCATTATAGGAGGATCCTTCCAGCTTGACAGCTTGTCTTCTGCACATCAATTCTTCAAGATTGACGTATCCTTCTAAACATTTTCCAATGAAGACAGGTCATAAAATATGAAGCAAGATTTATTTTTAAAATCACATTAAAAATAAAAGTACGTTAAGAATAAACAAAACATTATATATATATACACACATACATATGTGTGTGTGTGTGTGTGTGTGTGTGTTTGTGTAGTGTCATTGCTGGCCAAAGATCGCTATTTCTTTATTGAAGTTACAGGTCAGTTGGCCCACGATGCTGAGTGAACACTGCAAGCACTGATAAAATTCTAACCACAATGATAGAAGCCCCTAACTACATAATTTAATAAAATTTAGTTTCATATTACCAACCTTGGCCTCTTCTAGTGAATTTGTTTCTTGTTTTACCAGATTGTTAATTTAAAAAAAAGCTACACTATTTTCAAGAATTTCGGCTGTTTTTCTCACCAAGTTTATTGATGTGAACTTTTAGCAGATTTCCCCTAAGGGAAATCAGCTATTGAGGTCGTACTCATGACGAGATTTTCGGCATTTTTCTTCAAATGCCCATCGATCCTACCCAGGATCCAGGAGGTCCATTCAAAAATGTATATATATATATATATATATATATATATATATATGTCTGTTACCGCTCTAGCGGTCACAATTGTTGTCTTATCGTTTCCAAACTTGATATATAATCGTTTTATACAAAAAGAAAGATCAAGTTTTTTAACGGCTGAAATCGGACCAGGGGGAGAATTTCTAAAATTCTTAATATATCCGTTATTATGCGTTGGATCGAAAAACTGTATAGAACCAATCTTACTGCAAATGTAATGTTCTATAAATGTTGTAATTTTTTTCATTATCTCGATTACTAACTGAGATATTTGCATTTTTTAGTTTTCGGTCTTCAGTAAAGCCCCACTCCTACTCATCTCATATTAACAATATTCTATTATGTTACGAAGCACTTTATTTGAAGCTTAAATACCAAATATTGTTCTCATTGAACTTTTAAGTTTTGAGGTAAATGCAAGTGGGAAATCTGCTCAGTTAACGCAGTCCCTGCGTGACGGGCTTTTTTATATGCTATGGATACTAGCAGAATCACAAGCAAAGCGTTGCATAAAGACATTGTTAATAATGATAGGACATGTAATGTGTTTACATGCAGTAAGGGTGCGATACTACACATAGATAATATTTTTTTAGTGTTTGTGTCCATCTGAATGATATTGATTTTGATAAAAGAAAATGATAAACTAAATGTGAATAGTAGCCTGGTATTTGGACAGGATTCCATAAAGAAAGAGCCGAGTATAATCCCTATCATTGAACCCTTTTGACGCAGGCTGATATACCGTCTCTGGGAGTCGGATTAGTATTTACCCTCCACTAATATCTTCATCTCTCTCGCTTCTATATCCGTGTAGCTAGCTGTCTCACCTCCATTCAATAATATATCTTTGTACTTGTTGTACATTCCATTTCAAGCTTTTCAGAAATGACCTAAAAGTCTTAGGTCTGAAATTCTAATTTCATGCTCTGCAAACAGAGCGCAACACTGCTGAAATCTAAAACCAGCTTGTTAGGTGGACAATTATAAAGAAAATATGTGTGTTATTTATTTATAACATATAATAAATATAAATCAACAATAGAATATAGTATAACTTTGCAAAATATAATACTATGATCAATAAAAACGGTTAGGATTTTTCTCAAAACCTTTGCTGTGACACAAAATTTCTTTGAAATCCAGTGGTTATTTTTTTTCTCCTCATAGTAACCCAGTGAGGAGTTATTTATTTGAATACATGTTCCATTACCACAAAGCATATTACATATATGATTATGTTTAAACACATTTTTATTTTACAATATATATATATATATATATATATGTATATACGTTAATCAACTATCTACTCAAATATTATATACAAGAAATAATAAAAATAAAATAAAATATTAAAATAAGATAATTACAAATGAAATTAAGAAATAAATAAAAAATAAATAAAATAAAAACAAATCATTTAAAGTTATACTCAACCGATGTTTAATTTGCGAGTCTATGTAAGGTAAATATATTGAATTATGATTGCCATTCCTCACAATCAACTTTACATTCTAATGTATCTTTGCTTTGATATGGATGTATATCTATACTTTTGATAAATTTTATAAGTTCTTTATTATATTTGTTAAATATAATATGAGGTGGTTCTGGCCAATTACCTCCTTTAAAAATTATATTAATTATTAAATTTGATCTATTTTGATTAAATGTTGAACAGTCATAAAGTATATGTAAAAACGTTTGTGTTGTCTGTGAGTCGCAAGTACGTTGTCATTGTCTTGAATTTTAAATCTTGTTAAATAATGTACTGTCGGTCCATGTTCCGTTAGAAATTGTGTGCATTTTTGATGGTGAGTCTTAATTGTGTTGTAATTGTTGTGAGTTATATTTGGTATGTATTGATGTAAGCTGTAAGATTTGTAACATGTCGTCCATTCTCTGTTCCACTTATGTATTGCGCCGGTACGTAAGTCTTTTTTAATGTATGAGAGTGGTACGAGAGAGAATTCTGGGTTTATTTTTGTATCTTGGGCTGCTTCCTTTGCTAACGTGTCAGCTTGTTCGTTTCCAATATTTTTGAATGGGCATTTACCCAATCTATGTGTATGTGTAGGTTTAAATGTATAATTTCCAGAATATTGTGTCTAATGTTTTCTGTGAGAGGGTCGTGTATAGTAGGGTTGCGTATTGAGTAAATGAGAGGCGTGTTGTCTGTGTGTATGGTCGTATATGTTTATAGGTTACATGATGATTTTATAATATATTCGGTAGCTTTTAAAACAGCTTATTTCTCAGCTCGATTATTGGAGCATCTAGCACCAAGTCGGTATTTGTATTTTTGAATATGTCCACCAGTAGTCTCAACAATTAATGCTGCTCCAGGTGTATTGTTGTCAGTTTTGCTTCCGTCTCAGGTATTTAATATTATTATTATCTCAGGTAAGAAAATAAAGGCCTCGTTCCTTCACACTAGTTTGATTCATGATGAGAGGCAGGGGCTCAGGTTCTTAAAGTAATATAGTGAGTGTTAAGTAAGTGTAATCAATACTTTTCCAAAAATATACTGCAATATATTTATTATTTTTTAATTTAATTACATCATATACGACGTGTTTAATGGTTAATGTTAAACTATTGTGAAGGAAAGAGACCTTTATTTTCTTACCTGAGTTGATATGTTTTATATTCTGATTCCAAAAAAAACTAAATTCTAACGGATCATTCATGTTGGGTTCCGAAAATAGTTTTTTTTTTTTTTTGAAGAAACAATAATATCGTATCAAAATTTGCTGCCTGAAGGCGAAGACGATAAATTACTAGAAGCTCTCCGCTCTGTTTAACTAGGCAATACTGCGATGTAAATGAGGAAACGGGCAGCCATCTGTCAAGTTTATCCCTTGCTCCTGTCATTACACAACGCCCAAATGCCGATGGCCTATAAAGGCTTCGCTAGTCCAGCATCACCCCTCACTCTTGCTAGTCACATTGTCTATCGGCCCAAACTGAGACTAATCCATTTACCAAACCATAGGTCTTTCAATCATTTCAATTCATGTTGACCAATCGAGGTTTTCTGGGAATCCTACAGATAATTCATAATTAACTCAAACTGAGACTAATTGATTTACCAAACATTTCAATTCAAAGTTGACCAGTGGAGTATTTAGTCAAATTATTGTCCTGGCATTAGACCTTTAAGAGGAGGGGTTTCAATAAATTAAAATTACATATCATTCACTACTAATATATTTACAACCGATTTCAATTGTGGCAAAATATTTTGAAAATTAACTGTAGAAATCCCAGAAAATAACCAAAATGTTTATTCACGATAATGCGAGAGTTCTCATAATACCCACAACTCTTTGTATGCATTACAAATAAGAAATTTATTTAGTGACGAACTCACTAAATAAAATCTTTAGTTCCACCCTTGGTAGAAAGGGATGGTAACCTGTAGATAAACCATCCCAATTAGACATATTTGCAAAAAGTGGACGTTAATAAATAATAATAATAAAACTTGTAACAAATGGCCTTCAAGCTGTAAAGTTTTAATATTATTGTATTGTATTGTACGATGTTAATAGTATTGTATATCCCAGAGTTGTAAAAGAAATACTGAATTATAGGTGTATGGTTCAGCTTTGCGGTACGGTGTATGTACGGCTTTACTGATGTTAAACAGTACCCATCAAAATGGTTTGATTGATTAACGGAATATCGCAATTTTTCATTTCAGGCATCCCTTATAACCCCCACTCCTGCTCGTCTCTGAGAATATAAGTATAGCATGTAGTCTAATTTGGGTTAGTATTAATATACATACAAAGTTTCATAAAATTCGGTTCAGTATTTTAGGCATTTGTGGTAACAAACAGACAACAAAAGCACAAATTGCAGATATCGTGCCTATGGCATGTGAAACGAAAAAGTATCGTGAAATTTTGAGGAAAAAATCAATGTACAGACAGAGGTTACACATTATATATATATATATATATATATATATATATATATATATATATGTATACACATATAGATTAATTTTAATTAGTATTTTTATTAGGTAATTCATTGGGTTTATTAGCAACTACCTCTTGATTAATCTGATATTTGGAGTCCATTAGGACTTGCTGCTCAAGAAAAATGTACATAAATAACTTTATGACATGAAGTGAATGCTTTAAAAACAAATGTTATGCTATAAATTGTAAATGGGAACGAATTAGACTCATATATTTTCCTATTTATTGCCTAACTCTAAATTTTTTCATCCTCTAGTTGTTTATGTAAAAAGTCTGGCTCCTGCCAATATTACCATAATAGAGAATACAATTTATATAAGGCAAGACTTGGTTACTTAACTATGTTTATTCAACAACAAACAGAGCTAAAAGGACAATGAACTAAAAAATATGAATAACAATGCTAATATTCAAGGTAGAAAAAACAATTTCTACAGAATACTTAATTTGTAACAAGATTGGTTATATAACATTTTTTGATCCGACTAATATTAACGGACTTATTTCAAATCTTTTATTTCTTAACCACTATTTCTCCTGGTTCGGTTACGCATGAACTTGATTTTCAGTTTTACTTGAAAGTATTAAATACCTACTGATATAATAAATTAAATCCTTACTATCTTTAGAACCTTACCCTACGCCATAGTCTAAGGTTCCTAATTACAATTCTTGCTCCACTAATTCCGACAGCCCCACGCCTCAAGGAGGCCAGGGCCAAGGCGTCTTCTTGTGTCTCCACTACTATCCTAAATATAGACTGCTATAGAAATGGGCCAACTTCTCCTCTCCAGAGTTTTCCCTAGCAAGCTTCTTGGAAAGGAGGAAAGTTTAATCTCATCTGTTCATAGTCCTTGATTATGTGAAGAAATCAAAGCTTTCCTTAGCTGCATGCAAAATATAAAAAAATGATACACTCTTATCACAAAAGTTTTAATTGAATTGTATTACAAATTGTAATTTATAAGTAAATTTCTTATTATATACAGTGGTCAAAGTTTATTTCTAAAAAGTATCATGCCTCCCTACTTTCATCTCCCTTAAATACCCATAGGAGATAACCCTTTTCCATTCCTCCCGTTGGGGGTAGTATCGGCTACGTAAGTATCTAACAGAAATAATTAGTACTTATAGTATTTAGTTGCTAACTTCTAAGCACCGTGTGCAACAAAAATTTCCTTTGACAAACAATCACCCAGCCAGATATGGTACACAAAGGTAGTTAGCAAGACTTCATAGCTGTCCACTTCAAAAAATTCCCGAGAGCCCTAGAAAATAACAACTAAACATAAAAGCCGGCCGCAGGCAATGGAAATAAAATGTCTTAAGAAGTTGAGTGGCAAATCATTGAAAAACGTCCGTCACGCTGCGTTAACTAAGCAGATTTCCCGCGTGCATCACCTATTTGCATTTACCTCAAAACGTAAAAGTTAAATGAGAACAACATTTGGTATTTAGGCTTCAAATAATGTGCTTCATAGTATAAAACCTTATTGTCAATATGACATGAGTAGGGGTTTACTCAAGGCCTAAAACTAAAAAAATGCAAATATCTCGACTATTAATGAAGATAGTGGAAAAACGCACATGACAAGATTTATACTACATTTATTTACAATAAGATTGGTCATGTACGATTTTTCGATCCGACGCTTAGTAACAAAGATATTAAGAATTATCAAAATTTCCCCCATTTAAACCCACCTCCTAGTTGTCAGATTTCAGCCATTAACGAATTTGATCTTTATTTTTATATTTAAATATCGAGTTGGGTAACGATCAAACAAAAATTGCGACCGCTAGAGCGTTTCAGAATAATATATATATAGTTTTGAACGGATGTTCTTTTCGTCATCTCCTGGATAGGATCGACAGACATTTGAGGAAACTTTTCGAAAATCGCGTCATGAGTACTACCTCTATAGCTGAGTTCCCTTAAGGGAAATCTGGAAAAATATCAGCCATACCCTTAATAAGAATTGAAAGTTCTCAGACGTAGACCTGGAGCAACGGGCTCTAATTCGATTAAGTTTCAGGGTTTAGACGCCGAAAAATAGCAAGAGCGGCTATGAATGTAGAAGCGCCGAGGGCAATCTGAGAAAAACTAGGACAAAGGTGTTAAGGAGGCGATTGCGGCCAGGAATTCGGATTGCAGAAGTGAGATGGCACAGAGCCAGACCGAATCAAGCTGTGCATATCACACTCCGCAGATAGTGGAACACGCACTCCTAAACAGGCAGTAGACGAGGAGTGGACTCGTAAAGCAAATTCCTCCCCATGCAAATTCTTTTAGCAGATTCCCCCCCCCCCACCATTTGGGAGAAGAAAATGAAATAACATTGACTGATGTTGAAAAAAGTCCGTCACGCAGGGGCAGCGTAAGCTAAAGCAGATTTCCCTTGTGAAGTTTTATAATAGATAAATCTACATACAGGTATCAAACACTTAACACCACCGTGAATATTAAACGTTAATGGGAAACCTTTCAGTCCATTTTAATAATCTCCCAACGGAAAACGTCTGAATTGTAATCAAACAGGTCTGCCGACCTCTCAGAGCTTAACAGATAGATAGAAATATACTTCACCGGAAAGAAAAATAACTACTGAAATATATCTGAAAATAACATATTAATTTTATTGAAAAATATTTACTTTATCTAGTACTGTAATTTATTATGAAATAGAATAATTTTTCTCAACCACTCAAATTTTTGTAGTCCAAGAACATAAGACAATAACAAAAACAAGAACTGAAGATCTCTTGAAAACAATATTTCGTATTCAAGTTTCGAATAAATTGGTTTATTATATAACAGAGTATTGTTTATGTGACATGAGTAGAAGCCGAGTTTGATAATGATCAGACAAAACTGCGACCGCTTGAGAGTTAACAAAATAAAGTCGATTAATTTAAGATAAAATGTTTTAGAATATATGATTTCCCTTAGGGGAAATCAGCTATTGAGCTTGTACTCATGATGAGATTTTCGATGTACATGCATACATACATACATACATACATAATACATACACACACACACACACAAACACACACACACATATATATATATATATATATATATATATATATATATATATATATAATAATTCTTTAAATTTTATGGCAAGGATCTCCAATAAAAAACATTTTCTTCGGTGCAAACTTTATTGAAACTGCCCTACATGTTTCGTGGCTTGTTTGCCGCCTCTTCTGGGGCTATCCCTTTTAAAAGAAAAATATATAAAAATTATTAATAATAGCTTGGAAATATAAATAAAAATAAAATACTAAAACATTTTAGTAGCATTAAAGAAAAAGTAACTGAATCAAAATCTAAATACAATATATATGAAATTGGTCGTAACACCTGCAATGGAGCTTATATTGGTGAAGGTTAAAGCAACACGTAAAAAATATTAACTATAATGAAAATAAAACTGCTTTGACGGATCATGCTCTCTCCAGGGAACACACCTTCAATTTTGAAAAAAGTTCAAACAATTGATAAAGAAAGAAATAATACTTAACGGAAAATAAAAGAGAACATTCACATAATAAAAAAATAGAAAAAGGCCAGTAAACAAAAAACAGATATCAAAAACCTCAATCATCTATTCTATAACATTTTATCTTAAATTAATCGATTTTATTTTATTAACGCTCAAGCCTTCGCAATTTTGTCTGATCATTATCATACTCGACTTCTACTCATGTCACAGAAACAATACTCTATATATAATAAACCACTTTATTCGAAACTTGAATTCGAAATATTGTTTTCAAGAGACCTCCAGTTCTTTTTCTTGTTATTGTCTTAAGTTCTTGGGCTACTAAAATTTGAGTGGTTGAGATAAAAATTATTCTAATTCATAATAAATTACAGTACGAGGTAAATAAAGTAAATATTTTTCAATAAAATTAATTTGTTATTTTCAGATATATTTCAGTAATTATTTTTCTTTCCGGTGAAGTATATTTCTATCTATCTGTTAAGCTCTGAGAGGTTGGCAGACCTGTTTGATTACAATTCAGACGCTTTCCCTTTGGAGATTATTAAAATTGATTGAAAGATTTCTCATTACCGTTTGTATTTATTCACGGAGGTAATAATTAGCTGTTATATGATGAACCACTTTATTACAGGTGAACTATTTTATTAAATACCAAAATATTGTTTTCAAGAGACCTTTATCATACGAGATACGTGCAAACACGTTCTGTTGATTCCTCCCCCCCCCCCATCGTCTGATTCATTAAAAATTACAGTACTAGATATAGTTTTTAATAAAATTAATATGTTATATTCAGATATATTTCAGTAACTGTTTTTCCTTCTGGTGAAGAATATTTCTATCTATCTAGGGGTTGGCTGAACTGTTTGGTTAAAATTCATACGTTTTCCGTTGGGAGTTCAGTTAAATTGACTGAAAAATATCTCATTAACGTTTTTATTTATTCACTTAATGTTCACGGTGGTGTTAAGTGTTACCAGTATGTAGATTTATCTATTGTAAAACTTCACTAGGGAACTCTGCTTCATGCTGCCCCTGCGTGACGGACTTTTTTTCAACACATGTCAATCTCATTTTCTTTTCTCCTCTCAAATGGTGTAAAGAGTCTAATTGTAAAACGCTTACTGAATTGTTTGTAGGAATAGATCTTGAAAGAATTGGCAAAAGGACATTGAAGTAAGATGTTGGAGAGAAAGTTTATCAGCACCATCTATCATGTGCCGCCCTCTACCACCTTCCCCTAAATGCTGATAGTTGATAAGCTAATACTCTCACCCCTCCCTCTGGGATAGTAACAGCTTATTTAAGCCTCTAACTGGAATAATTAGTACTAATCGCTCTTAGCTGTCAATTTGTCCGCATTGTTTACAACGGGAATCTCCTTACTCAAATCCTGATCCACCCAGTTAGATATTGATTTAGTACCACGGTTAGAGCTAAGCTGCCTCTTAGGCTTGGGTTTCCTTGGAATGCGGTGTCGTTAATGAAACGGACGTAAGTAGCAATAGTGAAGCCACGAGGTTCTGGTTAGGTTTGCGGCTGTTCATTATCCTCAAGTATTGTTTGTATTACACCACAATGGCAACTATTGGTATAAAACAAAAACTAAACCCTAACACACACTGATCAGACTGTTTTAGGGGTCCTTAAGGGAAATCAGCTATTAAGGTCGTACTCATGAAGCGATTTTCGAAATTATTCTTCAAATGTCCATCGATCCTACCCAGGAGATGACGAAAATGAGGCCCGTTCAAAACTATATATATATATATATATATATATATATATATATATATATATATATATATATATATATATATATATATATTGTTGCGAAAATTAAATACTTGGAAGAATTGGACAGAGATGTTCACGTGTTTGGGGAGTGTGGAGATCAAAGAGGTGCCGCTAATGGTCTAGCCCGTCCAGACCAGACGTCGACGGCCCAGACAATTCCCCTACCATGTATGCCGACGACCTATATAAAGAACCCGCCAGCCACGAGCAAGTCAGTTTTATTCTCACCTGTCTTGATGTTCACATCAGTGCTACAGTGCGACTTAGTGCAGTGCGGTAAAATGTTTTTATAAGAAGAACAGTGTTGTGCCGTGACTGTAACAGTTTAGTGCCGTGTTTAAGACAGTGCAGTGCCGCGAAGTAAAGGACAGTTCAGTGCCGCGAAGTAAAGGACAGTGCAGTGCCGTCTTTCTGTGAATTTCAGTGACCGTGAGTGAATTATTGGACTGTGTAATCTGAACAGTGCTATCAGGGTATACTGTGAGTAGTAATTAAGAATAATTACCAAGTATATTGTGCATTGTGAAGTAAATTGTGCAGTGATAAAAACTGTGAAACTTGCGAGTGTTTAATTTTGCAATCCAAAGAACTCTTATTAAAAACGTTTACTACTGGTTTTGGTAATAAAAGGTAACAATATATATATATATATATATATATATATATATATATATATATATATATATATATTTCTGTTACCGCTATATAATCGTTTTATGTAAAAAGAATGATCAAGCTCGTTAACGCCTGAAATCGGACCAGAGGGGGGGGGGGGTTGGAGGGGGAGAATTTCTAAAATTCTTAACATCTCCGTCAATATGCATCAGAATAAATTGTATAAAACCAATCTTATTGCAAATGTAATTTTCTATATATGTTGCTATGTACATTTCTTCACTATCTTGATTATTAACTGAGAACTGAACTCCTACTCATCTCATATTAACAATATTCTATTATGTTATGAAGCACTTTATTTGAAGCTTAAATACAAAATATTTTTCTCATTGAAGTTTTAAGTTTTGAGATAAATGCAAAAACGTGGCGCACGTGGGAAAATTGCTTAGTTAACGCAGCCCCTGCAAGACGTACTTTTTATATTAGCAGACTCAAAATTTCTCCTCTATTGTACGTCGGATCGAAAAAATGTATAGGCCTAATTTTATCGTACATTTAATTGTCTATAAATGTTTTTATAAACATATTTTCTCTAAGATTAATATTAACCGAGATATTTGAAATTTATAGTTTTCAGCCTTCAGTAAACCCCCACCCCCTTACTACCTGCTTACACTTCCTACAAAAGTAGTAAATATTTCATTTATTATTATTATTATTATTTATATATTTTATTTATCTATTTATTTTTCATAATTAATATTGTGCCTTCGGAATTGATTGATGATTTAGAAGAATTGTCTATTTATTTTGTCTATCATTATACAGATAATTTTTATTTCATTTACTTATTATTATATTTTTATTTTATTATTTCTTTTATGTATTTATTTTTCCTCTCCTTAAATTTTTATTTCAATAAATTATATTTAAAATAAGCAGATAATGAAATTTTATGCTCTTGTTTATTTTTATTTTCTCTTCTTTCTTTCTTTCTATTTTTTTATTTTTATTTTTGTTTCTATTAATTTAAGATTACTTATGTATCAAATTTGAAGATCACCCAATGTGTGAGTAAGCTATTTTAACTATAATGTAATTCATTGTTTATTAATATACTAATTATAGCCAAATTATTTATTTTATCAATCAACAATATTATTGTATTATTTTAGAGAAGTATTGTACCAACCCATGTGTTCTATTTTTTTGTAACAATTTGGACCCCCTGTAAAAAGTTAATACTTAAATACAGAATTTTTATCTATCTATCTATATATATATATATATATATATATATATATATATATATAATATATATATAATAAAGAGATCAATAGTTTGTCATGCTGGCACGTGGGAAATCTGCTTAGTTTATGTTGTTTTTTTATTTAAAAATAAAACCCTTGTTATGCCTTGGCAAGCTGATATGATCCCTACTTGGGACAAGATTCTTATTGTCTGGCTAGGGGTTGAACTCCGACGGTGAAGAGAAATCCATGGAGGGATGGAGAAGTAGTGGTCGCTCTTAACGATCGTGGTTTATGAACCGTCACAGCACTTGAGGCGACGTAACTTAACGCTGAGTTAGAGGCGGTTGGGGATAATCACCCTAGCATTAATTATTATTGATGCACAAATAATCTTTACTCGCTTCCGCTAAACTTGCAGGCTCTTTCATTATGCCACAAACTAAAATGGTAAATAAGGTCGGTCACACAGGGGCTGCGTAAGCTAAGCAGATTTCCCACGTGCTAGAATGACTTTTTAGTAAACGTTTGTAAAAAATTCGTCACATAGGGGCTACGTAAACTAAGAAAATTTCCTATGTGAAGTTTTACAATAGAGAAATCTGCCTACTAATAACAGTAGTAGTAACGAATCTCTAAACCTATTCACTAAGGACGAACAGTTACGGAAACGGCCGAACTAGCTTTCGGCGGAATGTCCCGAATATAGCCGACTTCTGCCGACCACACACATTTAATAGAAATGCAAATATCTCGGTTAATATTCAAGATAGAGAATAAATGTATAGAACAATATTTATAGTAAATTTAATTTGCAATAAGATTGATTCTCTACAATTTTTCCGACGCAAGATAACGAAGATATTTCGAATTTTCAAATTCCCCCCTCTAACCTCCCCACTCTTCCAATTTCAGCCAATAACGAACTTGATCTTTCTTTTTACATAAAACGATTAAATATCGAGTATGGTAACGATCAAACAAAAATTGCGACCGCTAGAGCTTTAACAGACATATGAGTATATATATATATATATATATATATATATATATATATATATATATATAATTTTGAACGGACCTCATTTTCGTCATCTCCTGGGTAGGATCGATGGACATTTGAAGAGATTTTTCGAAAATCGCGTCATGAGTACGACCTCAATAGATAATTTCCCTTAAGGGAAATCTTCTAAAAATCCAATGAGTAGTGAGCGTTTACTGAAGACTGATAACAATTAAGTACGAATAACTCACCTAATATATGAGTTACGAACCACAGATATATATATATATATATATATATATATATATATATAAAATTCCCATGTCACAATGTTAGTTACCGTACTCCTCCGAAACGGCTTTACCGATTTTTAACAAATTTTATATGCGTATTCAGTAAGTCTGAGAATCGGCTACTATCTATTTTTCATACCCCTAATTGATATGGGTTGTTCACCCTTAACATTTTTTTTTTAATTTTTGGACGAATTTTTTTGTTTTTATTTTTTTATAATGTGGCATTTAAAAATACAGACAACCCTAAATTTTTACTTTTTTTATCACCAACCCCTATTTTTTATAGCCATTTTAGTAATTTAATCATTATCATCTCCCGCTCGATAACTGATCAATTATAGTGTTTTTAACTGTACTTCGATTAAAATTTCAATTTGCAATGACAATCAACAAATCCCAAAGCCAAACGATGTCTATTTGTGCTTAGATTTGAGTACACCATGTTTTTCACACGGGCAATTGTACGTAGCATGCTCTCGAGTGGGTAAACCATCCAGTTTGTTTGCGCTCACTAAAGATGGGCTAACAAAAAATATTGTTCACGCTATAGCATTAAAAGATTGATGTTGTTTGTTAGTGTTAGTGTCGTTATTAATATGTGATATGTAATTTTAAGAAATAAACTATAATAACATAAAAATAATATTGTTTGGCGTTTGTTATTTTTATATTCCCTTATCGTTCATAGCGCTCCATGCCTATCTCATGCATATACCACATACACACTTATAATAAGTAAGTTACTTTTTGTCTACACTAGAATTTATCTAGAAACTAGAAATAATTTATATGGCAAAACAACGTTTGCCGGGTTATCTAGTATATATATATATATATATATATATATATATATATATATATATATATACATATATATATATATATATAGCATATATGTACATATAACATGTGTGTGTGTGTGTGTGTGTGTAAATGGTATGATCATATATAATAATAATAAGCTTTATTGGGATCCTTTTCCAGGATAAAAGGCTCTCCCTTAGGAGGTATAATAAGGAGTCCATCCTAATTGTCATTGTTTTCGGATCGTCCTCTTCTACCATTCTCGATCTCTCGCCCCTCTCCACCAATTGTTGCCAATGACTGCAGTAAGCTCGTCCCTCCATCTCAGGCACTGTCTTCCTCTATTCCTGACCATGTCCCTTGGGATCCATTCTGTGGAGACCTTCGCCCATCGCTTGTCATTCATTCTAGCCAGATGACCTGTCCAGCCCCACTTCAATCGGTGTGCTTCAACTCTGAGGTTCTTCACCGGCACTCTTTTTAAAATATCCACATTCATCTTCCTGTCCCTCTTTTTAACTCCTAGTATACTCCTGAGCATAGCCATCTGTGTCGAGTTCAGCTTGGAATCTGCTCTGGCTGTAAGCGCCGATGATCATATATTATATAACTTATTTGATTCCCTAATTTTTACAATATATGTTTACTCAGAAATTTACAAATAAGTTCAAGACAGTTGAGCTTTCTGGGGCAAAACACACAGGATAGACAAGTCGAGTAACTATTAACTATTGAATCTTTTAAAATCTTGAGAAAAAAAAAAAAACTTTTATTTTTAAATGTGTTAGTCAAACTAGGAATACAAAGGATGTCTGCCATATTCAATTTAAAAGATAAAACAAATGTAATAGCATAATGTACTTAGTGGGATAGAGATGAAAATTAAAACAAGAATCAGTCAAAAATAAAGTCACATTAGAGAGAGGAAAAGTCCCTTTGTAGGGAGGAAATCTTTTATTCCTTCTAGAATTCTGACAAAATCAGTATCAACGACCGTCTAAGGTCATTTACCACTTTCCAAGTTCTGACTATAAACTCAAGGCCCTCTCTATTCTAGGGCTTGGTAGATAATCGAAGTTAGCCAACAAATGACTCGGAACAATTTCTCATTTGTCATGGAGTTAAATAGAATACTGTATCTTCTGTTAACTCGAGTTTCTGAGACAATATCTTTAGGTAGATTATGCATATATAAGTACCACGTATACAGTAATCGTTTGTTTGAGCTGTAGCATAGTTACTGCAATAATATAATGACGTTGTTTTTAACTTTCCCGAGACCACTTAATTTCTGTATGAGGGACCATATACGATTATGTGAAGACAAATTATAATTCACAGGTCCAAACCGTGTTTCACTCAGTTTACCCAACAATTTTTACATTGTAGACAGCTAGCTGATTTGTGTCCCTTTTTCATGTTCGCCTGCTACTTCCAGTTATTGACTCCGTATATTAAAAAAAAAACAACGAACAACACTGGCGTTCTTAGTTGACGATTGTTATAAACTTTGGGTTCAAACATTTTTAAACTATGTAACAAAAATCAATATAATATGTAAAAATCAGTAGGTCGATATTTTACCGAAAATCTGTATTTCATGAAAGCTAGCTGACTTTAATTTGAAAGGTAAGTAGTGATATATATATATATATATATACACACACTAGCTAAGGTAGAGCTTCGCTCTAAATCGTTAGTGGCAAAATGATGACAGAACTTTTTCTTGGCAAGGCTTTTATGCGCACAATATTTTTACATTTTCCCATCTTCGTGTTTAGCTCATATACGTGAATGTTAGGCAGCTAAAGTGAACTTATAGAATTTTTTAGTCCTTCAGACTAAAAAGATAAAACATATTTCCTGATAAACATATTTCCTTCTGCACTGTTGAAAATATCGTGTACAATATTAATCATAATCATGGATTGCGTTTGTTCAAAGTTATTAAGAACCATTACTGAGGTAGCATTGCTAGGGAAATATTTAGGCAGAAGAATGTGGATGTTATTCAATACATGAGTTTTTACTTTTATTAAATTTTACAGCTTTCTGGACAATTGATGAACTATCGTTGAGTTTGTCAAACTAAACGTTAAGCGGTTGCTACTCAATCCCAATTCGGGTATTTAGAGTGTATCTCATTTATACTTCACAAAATATAGACATAACAAAAGTTGTTTCTTTAAATATCAAAATAAACAACTTTTTTTATGTGCATATTTTCTGAAACCCCAATAGAAAACGAAATATCGCTATTTTTAATTTCAGCCCTTCCTAATAACCCCCACTCCTGTTCGTTTTAGAGAATATTAGTATAGCCTTTAGTCTAAATTGGGTTAGTACTAATATACATGCAAAGATTCATAAAATTCGGTTCTGTAGTAAGGCACAAATTGCAGATATCGTGTCTATGGCATGTGAAACGAAAAAGTATCGTGAAATTTCGAGAAAAAGATTAACTTTCAAACAGATGTTACAATTATATATATATATGTGTGTGTGTGTGGGTGTGTGTGTGTGTGTGTACATATTTTCCCATTAACCTATCATCAAATATTTCGTGGACGTAGACATAAAATGTTAAGCATTCAAGCCAGAAACAAATCATGGGTTTACTAAAAAACGTGATTCCAAAAAAATAACTGAATTGGTAGCCGTGGTGGGACTTTAATTCACTCACCTACCAAAAGGAACTGAACACGTGAACATCCACCGAGAGTGCCGACATAGTAAAGTTAGACGACCACTTATTTCAATCTCCAAAATTTCATTAATGTTAAAAACTTCAATGATGATTATAAAGTAGAATTTGACTACATAAGTTAAAAAAAAGTACTTCAAAATAAACATTTTAAGTTGTGCATGTTTTTATTATACAATGAATTTCTAAATAACAGTTACTTATCTGCTTTCATAGCATTACGAAAGAGTAATCTATGTGAATTTGAAGCCGCATTATACAACAACATGATATAAAAAGAGTAATATGATTTTTGTTTTCCAAATCTTCTTGAACGTTTGTAATAATGAAGCTTCAAATATCATGGTGTTTTCTTGTTAAGCAAATATTCAAGCCCACCTGGGAACTCCTAAATATAAATTTAAGCTAGTGAGACATTAAATCGAACCTGAAAAGTGAGCGTGTGTAACCGTCATAAGCACGAAAACATATCACTCTTTGAAGATAATCACCCACCTTTGAGAGAGTTCAGATGTAGGATGTTTAATAGTCCCTTTCATCAAAATAGAGATCTCGCAGCATATCTACACACTATACATCATTTCTCTTGAATTTGTTAAACAACTCAAAATGTTCCTCTCACAGGGCTGTATTAGCCCTAGTAGTCCATGATCGAGCACAATTCGAAAGAGCCCTTCAGCCAAAAATTGTGTAAACTAAACAAATGTTTTAGCAGATTTCCCTTAAGGGAAATCAGTTATTGAGGTCGTACTTATGACGCGATTTTCGAAATTTTTCTTCAAATGTCCATCGATCCTACCTAGGAGATGACGAAAATGAGGTCTGTTCAAAAGTGTGTGTATATATATATATATATATATATATATATATATATATATATATATATATATATATATATATATATGTCTGTTACCGCTCTAGCGGTCGCAATTTTTGATTAATCGTTTTATGTAAAAATAAAGATCAAGTTCGTTAACTACTGTAATCGGACCAGTGGGAGGGGGAGGGGGGGGGGGTTTAGAGGGGGGAATTTCGAAAATTCGAAATATCTCCGTTACTATACGTCGGATCGAAAATTTGTATAGAACCAATCGTATTGCAAATTAAATTTACTATAAATATTGTTATATACATTTATTCTCTATCTTGAATATTAACTGAGATATTTGCATTTTTATTAAGTGTAACGGACGAGCTATGGTTGCTTCTATTCGTTCCCGCCGAAAGCTAGTTCGGCCGTTTCCGTAACTGTCCGGCACTCGCATGGAGATTTCTCTATTGTATAACTTTACGTGGGAAATCTCCTTACTTTACGCCGCCCCTGTGTGAAGAACTTTTCTGAGTGCTGGGATGACCCACGGTTAACGTCATGTAATTATTTATATTTTTGGGAAAACTCCGGATTTGAAAAATGACGCAGAGTTTAATACGTATTTATGAAGTAGGAAGTAAATTAAGGCAACCCTGCAGGAGCGATGGTGCCAGGAATGTTTTAGTCGACGTCCATTCTGGGACCTAGACCAGTCTGGAACATTTTTTTTTAACTCGCCGCTTGTCTATAAAGCGGCCCAGCTTGCTCGACAGTCAGTTCTCAGTTTTCTTACTAGTAAATAACAGTGCATCCAGGGCAGCTTTAGTGAACAGTGCTTTTCTAGTTTCAGTGCAGTACCATGTTATTCTGAACATCAGTGCAGTGCCGTGTTCTTGTGAAGATCAGTGCAGTGCCGTGTTTTGTAAACTTCAGTGACTAGCGTGATCGTGAGTTATTGTACTGTGCAATAAGAAGTGAAGTTATCAGTGCATATTGTGAATAGTAGTGAAGAATAATTTACCAAGTGTGTTGTGCATCGTTAAATAAATTGTGCAGTGATAAAAACGCCAAAGATTTTGTGTTTAGTTTTTCAATCCAAAAGAACCCTAATAATTAACGCTTATTATTTTTGTAATGAACGTAACAATATTGTACTCTTGTTCAATATCTCACTTAGTAAGGCTTTCTATAACTACGCAATTATACATTTGAGAATGAAAGAATAAACAGGGTAGACATATTAGGAATCAGTAGAACCTTCCAAGAGGGGTAATCAAAGTGCATTACTACAAAACACTCCATTTACCGTAGTTTCATCCCAACTTTTTGTTTGAGGTTAAATGCTTAAATCGGCACTATCTTGATTATAATCTGAGATATTTGTATTTTTTAGTTTTCGGCCCTCAGTAAACCCCCATTCCTACTCATGTCATATTAACAATAAGCTGTCATATTATGAAGCACATTACTTGAATTCTAAATACTAAATATTGTTCTCATTGAAGTTTTACGTTTTTAGGTAAATGTACATTTTGAGGTGACGCACGTGGGAAGTCTGCTTAGTTAACGCGCAGCCCCTGCGTGACGGACTTTTTCGTCTCATAGGTTTGATCAATGAACAATTGACGAAATTATTCAAATATCGCGCCATGAATATCTCAATTACTGATTTCCCTTGGGGGAAATTTACTCAAGTGAATGTTGGAATTCTACCTTATCTACTTAAATTTCAAACGTCACACTATGTCTGAACGTTTTTATATTACAGAAATAGAATAAGTTTTAAACAACAAAAATTAGTTATGGTTTTAATTTATATAAGCCACGAATTTGGCGAGCTTACTTTTGCCTCTAGGCTTTAAACCAACTTAGAAGCTGATTTTTCCTTCCAAAGAGAGAAGAAAACACGCTATCTGACTCATTTATTTATATTGCTGCTTCAGTTTTCCTGTAATATCTTCACGTAGCCCTATATTATCTGCCACGGACTTAGATGAAAAATATAAAGTTTTTATATAGAAAGAAAGGGGTGGGGGGATTTCATTATATTCTCTCAGCTTATTCTTCTTTCTTCCGTGTTCATTCTTCGTATATGAAGCAACGTGTAACGACCACTAACACTCCTAACCTTTTCTCATCCAAGAAATAACGATAAACTGGATATTTAATGAATACGACTTTATTGAATAATGTTAGTCACTATACAGTACTAGAGGTTTCCTCATCAATTTTAGTATATTTCTCTTAAGGGAAAGCATCTCTTGAGGTTGTCCTCTTGGAGCGATTTTCCCTTTCAGCAGATTTCCCTTAAGGGAAATCAGCTGTCGAGGTTGTACTCATGACGCGATTATCAAACATTTTCTTCAAATGTCCATCATACCCAGGACGATGAAAATGACGTCCGTTGAAAATTATATATATATATGTGTGTGTGTGTGTCTGTTAAAGCTCTAGCGTTCGCAATTTATGCTTGTTCGTTACCAAACTCAATATTTAATCGTTTTATGTAAAAATAAAGATCAAGTTCGTTAATGGCTGAAATCGGACCAGTGAGAGAGGGAGTTTAGAGGGGGGGATTTTCGAAAATTCAAAATAACTCCGTTACTATACGTTGGATCAAAAAATTTTATAGAACCAATCTTATATCTCATCAATTAAGATTTTGGGTCTTGTCTCAAAAATGTTTAGTTGATTTAAACCACATTCGATATTTAACGTTTCAGTCAACACTAAAAATTATATTTGTTAGAGGCAGAAATCGGACCTCGAATAAAATCCTCCATAATAATGATTCGGATGGTAAAATGATATAGAACCAACCTTGTAACCTATAGACATTCTACAATGGCTATTGTATACGTCTTTGTAACTCATGCACTAAGTGTGTTATTCGTACTTTCTTGTTTTCATGCTTCAGTAACTCTACTACTCATCGCTTTTTTACTTTGAAATAGAAAATATATGGTGTGATGATATCACAAGTGTGTTACACCATCAAGTGGGAAAAACAGTAATTTACACAACGCCTACGTTAGTGGTTTTTATTTTTCCCCCTTAAGGGAAATCAGCTATTGAGGTCTTACTTATAATGTCCATCGATCCTACCCAGATGACGAAAATGAGGTTCATTCAAAATTTTATATATATATATATATATATATATATATATATATATATATATATATATATATATATATATATATATACATATCTGTTAACGCTCTAGCGGTCGCAATTTGTATTTGATCGTTACCAAACTCGATATTTAAACGTTTTATGTAAAAAGAAATATCAATTTCGTTAATGGCTGAAATCGGACCAGTGGAAGGGGCGGTTTAGAGAGGGGATTTTCGAAAATTTAAATATCTACGTTACTATATGTCGGATCGAAAAATTGTATAAAACCAATCTTATTGCAAATTGAATGGCCCATAAATATTGTCCCATACATATATTCTGCATCATGAATATTAACCAAGATATTTGGATTTTATAGTATTCCGCTTTGTGTAAACCCCCACTCCTACTCATGTCATATTAATAATAAGCTATTATATGATGAACCTCTTCATTACAGGGTTAAATACCGAATGTGTTTTCAAGTGACCTTTATCAAACGAGTTACGTGCAAATATGTTCTGTTGATTCCCTCCCCCGGTTTAAAAATCGTTGATTACTAAAATATTAGTGAATGAGATAAAAATTATTCTGATTCATTATAAATTACAGTACTAGATATAGTAAATATTTTTTAATAAAATTAATGTTATATTTAGTCGTCATACCTGTCGTTGGAGACCGTCGTCATTTGATGCGATCTTCAAACAAGCTTCACTCCACTAGCAGTAGGTTTTATGCGTCTAACAGTATCATTTATATTGGCGGTTCTAAACCTATATTTGGATGTTAGATTCAGATATATTTCAGTAATTATTTTTCCTTCCGGTGAAGAATATTTCTATCTATCTGTGAGGTTGGCTGAACTGTTTGTTTGCAATTCATACGCTTTCCGTTGAGAGTTTAGTTAAATTGACTGAAAAAAAATCTCATTAACGTTTGTATTTATTCATTTCATGCTCACGGTGGTTTTAAGTTTTATGAGTATGTAGATTTATCTATCGTAAAACTTCACGTGGGAAATCTGCTTAGTTCACGCAGCCCCTGCGTGACGGGCTTTTTTACATTCTTTCTGTGACAAACTCGATATTTCCTTTACAACAATTTGGCTATTTGACATACTTCCTAATGTATTTTCCATGAACCATACTTAACTATATAAAATATAATTTGGTAATAGGAATAAAAGACTCCAAATTCCGACGTATGCAAATTTATATTAACTTTCGAAGAATTAGTTTATAGAAATATATGGTAATGATTGCCGACCATATAAAGCTATCCGAAGTTGGCGGGTCACAAATTTATGAAAAATTCTTATGCATCCACGCAAAAATGTTATGCGACTTAAATCATAAGCATCATCATTATCTAATTTAACTTTATTGCTCCTAGTGCAAATTGTAAAAGCTATTACTTCAACATACCTTATTTCGGCAAGAGTAGATCAACGGCTGCTTCAATAAGTTTTATTCTTCTGGTAAAAAGACATTTCTTATAATGTACACAACTTTTAAATTAGAATATTTTTGATTTACTTAATCCTCGCCAACAATCTAACGAAAAATATTTTGTACGTATAAGAAACAAAAAAAAATATTAATAATTGAATCATAAACCATAATTTTACTCTCATTTATATTTGTCTCCATTATTTGACAGTTTTTATTTCTAGTCTGAATGATGAACGAAGAATTTACGAAGGGCTTTTGGAAACAAAACAGTAAGGGGCGATGAAATCGAAGAGGAATTATGAAGTTTTGATTTAGATTATTTAAACTTTCTAAGTACGTTTCCAGGAATTTGAACGTGAACAAGTAATGAAAGTCCGATCCGGGTGACGGCCGGCAAAGAAACAATCTGTAGTAACAACTGTTTTAAGTAGAATTAAATCTCAATGAAGACTATGTATAATAAATCAATATTTTGTTATTAACAGCAATAACTGAATCCTACTTGTTTTCAGGTAACAACATAAAACTAAATAGTTGAGTGTGCAGATCATTTTGAAAAAAATAACAGCTAGAGAGAAAGATATATAAAATTCAGAATCATCTTTGAGAATGCATGTCAATATGCTCCTAAAATTGGGAGAAAATTTACCAACATTTTTTAGTCGACGAAAGAAATTTTTAAGTATTAGATAAAAAAAACGAAATACACGATGTATGATAAACCAAATAATTTATATAAAAACAGCACTTTATAAGTAACACAAAAAAAAAGTTAAACAACAGGGAGTAAAGAAGTATTCAACTGAGCAATAAGAAAATGACAAAAACAAGAAAAATATTTATGAAACCCCCTTTGACGTGAGTTGAAAACACTTGTGTGTATGGACGAACTTTGGGTTAAAGGAATAAAATATAAATGTCTTCGCTAAAAAGTGGTATACATGCAAATACAAACAATATTTGATAAGATAAGTCAAACAGATTTTGATCTTAAGCGCAAATTATTCGACTGAAATTACAAATATGTAACAGTACATAAAAGACGCAGTAAAAAGTCCGTCACGCAGGGGCTGCGCAAACTAAGCAGATTTCCCACGTGAAGTTTTACAATAGAGAAATTTCACGAGAGCCGAAACGTTAAGGAAACGGCCGACCTAGCTTTTGGCGGGAATATCACACATCCTATATCCACCCAGCTTTAATAACAATTCAAATATCTCGGTAAATATTCAAGATAGAGAATAAATGTATATAACATTATTTATTGTAAATTTAAATTGCAATAAGATTGATTCTATACACTTTTTCGATTCAACCTATAGTAACGGAAATATTTAGAATTTTCGAATATCCTCCCCTCTAACCCCCCCCTCCCACCGGTCCGATTTCAGCCGTTAACAAACATTCTTTTTACATAAAACGACTAAATATTGAGATTGGTAACGATCAAACAGAAATTGCAACCACTAGAGCGGTAACAGGCAAATATATATATATGTATATATATATATATATATATATATATATATATATATATATATATATACACAGTTTTGATCGGACTTTATTTTCGGCATCTACGAAAAATGTCGAAAATTCCGTCATGAGTACGACCTCAGTAGCTGATTTCCCTCAAGGGAAATCTGCTAAAGTAGATCGTTAGGCCAACTGAACAAAGTACAATGGTTTTACATGAACTGCTCTAGAAAAGCAGGTTTCATATAGCTACTAATATTAGTAAAAATGAATTCGATAACAGTTCCACATAAGATTAGTTGTAAATATTTTCTAATCATAATCAAGTGGACCCAAACACATAATTAGTAACGTTAAAAACATTTAACAATTAACAAAAAAGAGAATTACTCTTAAATTTAAATATATTATATACGGACCTGATTAGAAACAATCGGTGTAATCAGAAACAAACTTTGAATCTTAAAACTTTACGCAGTACAAAACAGGAACTCATTTGGGAATGAGAGAAATGAGAAGGGTGGTCATATCAGGAAACTGTAGAAACAACCAAGCGAGGTGTAAATAAAGCCTACAATCAAAGTTAATTACCGTATGAAATACTCTATCTCCATTTTCCGCAGTTTCATTCCGGCTCCTCTTGTTTGAGATTAAATGCTTTAGTCTTCACTCTTCAGGAATCCCTGGCTTCTAATGTGGTTTAAAATAATATGAAGCTCGTAAAGCAGAAAACATATCAGCAGGAATCATGAAACGTTGTATACAACTTGTCGGTAAATTAGTGCCGCTAGTAAATTCAAGGTGGACATGCGATGGTTAGTTATATAATAGCCTTAAAAGTAAATCTCATAATTAGGAGTGTTGCTAAAGGTGCCAGATTACGAATCATTCCGTTAATACTCGAGTTAAAGAAAAAACGTCCGTCACTCAGGGGCTTCGTAAACTAAGAAGATTTCCTTCGTGAAGTTTAGTAATAGATAAACCCACATACTACCAACACAACACCACCGTGAATATTAGGTAAATTAATACAAACGGTATAAGAAATCTTTCCCCTCCCGGCTGGAAGCGTCTCAAATGTAAACAAACATGTCTGCCAACGGCTCACCGGAAAGAAAAACAAGAACTGAAACATATCAGAATATATCATATTAATTTTATTGAAAACTATTTACTATATCTAGTACTGTAATTTATAATAAATCAAAATAATTTTTATCTCAATCAATCAATATTAGTAGTCCAAGAATTTAAGACGGGGGCACAAGAACATATTTGCATGTATCTTGTATAAAAAAGGTCTCTGGAAAACAATATTTGGTATTTGGATAATGTGGTTTATTATATAACAGAGTATTGTTTACGTAACACGAGTAGAAGTGGGGGGTTACTGAAGGCTGATTACTGAAAAATGCAAATATTTTTGTTAATATGCAAGATAGAAAATAAATGTTTAACAATATTTATAGCACATTTAACTTTCAATAAGAGTCATTCTATGCACTTTTTCGATCCGACTTATAAACTGAGATATTTTTCGAATTTTCAAAATTCTTCCCCCTCTGAACGAACTTCATCTTTCTTTTTACATAAAATGACTAAATATCGATTTTGGTAACAACAGTTGAGACCACGAGAGCGGTAACATATATATATATATATATATATATATATATATATATATATATATATATATAAACACACACACACACACACACACAGTTTTCAACGGACCTCATTATCATCAACGGATTCATTATCTTATAGGTAGGATCGATGGTCATTTGAAGAAAAATTTCGGATCCCCTTAAATCTGCTAAAATCCAAATAAATGAACATTGAACAACCAAATAGATTGCATAAAATGTTTGCATCTAAGTGTCCGCGTCCATACCCAGTCATTGTCGAATATGATCTTTAGTGTTCACTGAAACAGTTATATATCGAGTATGGTATATATCAAATAAACATTTTTGAGTAGTGAAATAAAATCATAACCTGCGACGCCATCACACAAGGTATTTGCATGTATCTCATCTAGTAAAGACCAGTTGAAAACAATATTTGATATTTAAGATTGGAGCAAGACGGTTAATGATATATTCGCTTATTCCGAAGACAAAAAGTGTGTGTAGGCTACTGTTCAGCTACACGGCTGAAAACTAAAAAATGCAAATATCTCGGTTAATATTATAGATAAAGAACATATAAATGTAAAAACATTTATATCAAATTACATTTGTAATAGGCTTGGTTTTATTCAGACGTTCGAACCGATGTGCAGTAACGGATATATTTTGCATTTTCGAAATTCCCTCTTGAAACCCTCCTCCCCCAAAGGCCCTATTTTAGACATTAAGGAACTTGATCTTTAGTTTTACATGAAACTAATAAATAATGACCTTGGTAACGATCAAACAAAAGTTGCGAGAGCTAGAGCGGTAACAGACATATCTTTTTTTTTCCACGTCTGCCCCCGCTGTACCTTTGGGTTTCCCCATACCAGCGGTCTTCATTTATTAAGAGATATAAAATTTTGAATAGATAAATTGGGCCAAGTAACTTAACCTAACTCACCGAGCACAGCTAAGCATAAAAGTGCAATATTTGGGAGATTTAGTTTAAGTCCGAAAAGTCCTAGGGGAACCCGCAGCTGCGACTCCTTTGCCTCTATTAAGAGAAGTGGCAGCAAGAGCCTTAACTAGCCTAACAGAAATATCTATCTATCTATCTATATATGTGTGTGTGTGTGTATATATATATATATATACAATTTCGATCGGACTTTATTTTCGTCATCTTATGAGTCACCCCAATAGCCGATTTTCCTAAAAATCTGCTGAAGTACTTCCACATCTTTTCGTTTCGATGGTTTTTGAAAGCTTAGAGGCGATTTCAAAATTATAATTTCTCGTCAGACAAACAAACATTGCAACTAAATAATTTGTGATTATTGCGCTCTGATTTATGTGTTTGAATTACTTATTTATTAACAACAACAAAACTTACAGGGTTTTTTTCTCGAGACAAAATAATAATTCGTTCCTCTGCTAATGGAATAGAATCGCGAGGTAATGAAGAAGCTACCTGATTAATAAAATAGTCAACCCTTGCAGTTTATGCATCTTTATAGTTCAGTGATCGTATCCATCTTTCTAATTTAATGTTTGTTAACCCTCCAGGGCAGAAATAGTTTAAATGGCGATGCTTGTCTTGAGTTATTTGAAATATAATAAAAACTGTATAAGTAACGAAAACTGAATATGAAGAAATTCCAAATTAGTAATGTTTCTAATTTCTTCATTTGAATGAAACGGCAAATTTATGACGACTGAAGAGCAACAAGTTGTTTTTGTGAAGTTTAATTGGACTTTGCTCTCACCAAGTTTGGTTGCCCTGATCACATTTAATCGACAAGTTAAACAACTTGTAATTGTAAGTAGTGGGTATAACTTTAAGTTGAGTACTGTGTAGTTGTAAGTACTGGAACTTCAAACGCTAAATGTTTAATAGATCGGAACAATCAAGAGAATGGTGAACAAACTTGCTTACATATGCTTTATTGTAGTTTATTATGTGGTGAGCTAAATAATAATATTTACTTGTTACTCATAGTTTATTTTAATACCAACTAGTTATGAGCATTAGTATACCTTATTAGTAAAATATTTAATTTGTGCTATTGAACTTGATAAATAGTACTGACACCTTAACCGTTTTTAATATTTTTGTTCCATACTTTGGAAGCCAGAAGTACAAACTTTGTTAATCTTTAAAAATCAGTGCTATCAAAGAGAATGAGAAAGATAAATGTGGCAAGAGGGTAGTGAATTTTATAAGGGGATGAAACTGGAAGCGTGAGGGGAACTTGGGAAAGAGTTTGAATTTCTTTCCGCCCTCCCCCCCCTCCACCAACTCTCGAAGGGGCAAGCCAGTATCAAATGCCCTGAAGCACTCATCAAATTTTAGGTACTCTATTAAACAAATTGTATATTACTCTTTTAGATATTAAAAGAGCTCCTTAAATATTAGCTTTAAAGGGGAACAAAGTGCAAATTTATAAAATAAATAGAGGTTCATGTTGGCCAGCTAAAAGTATAGGGGCTCAAAGCTTTCAAAACCTTTGAGACGGAGTGTAATTTGTAAATATGACTCTATGTAGAAGACTTATTCGGGAACCGGTTTCATTAACAAAATAAATATTTCATCGTGTATGTTTTATTTATAAAGAAAAACTTGAGGAAGCCCATTCTCGTTAGTTTAGGCCACATAAAGAAAATTTAAACAAGTAAATTTGAATTCTGAACTGATTATGTAATAACAAAAAAAATATGATTTTTTATTTTTCATTTACAATTGCTTACAGGATTGCTCCAATGCAATTGGGGTCCAGTTTATATACATTTGGGGTAAAGCTTTATAAAAACACTTTCTTGGCTAAACAAAAACGATAGTAAAAATAAAATGATTTAAAGAAATGATAAAAACAGGAAAAAAATAAAAAATGTAGGAAAAAAAAATTTGCAGAACTTCTTACCTATTCTTCTTTTTTCTTAAAAAAATAATAAGCAAAATAAAAAAATACACATATACTGTAAATGAATGAAGAAAACGTAACTCGCATGAGAAATATGGATCGTATAAATGGTGCTTATATTACAAAACTAATAATGATGGCCTTAATTTAACCACTCTGGCAATTCCAAAAAAAATATGATGTGGGTATTTATTACACGACATCCTTTTTCTCTACTTGAAATAAATAAACAAAATATTTGTCTACACTTCATTTAAAATTATTTCATTTAAATCTGATACAGGATATCTCCGTTCCAATGCATCGGATCGAAAAATTTCAAAATTTTTATGGATCTTTTTTTAATAAACAATATATAGAATATGAAAATAATACCGAAATAAAAATCAGGTACCCACAAAAGTGGAAAGTAAATACATTAAAGTCCCTACTTAGTATAGAGAAGCAGTAAAGTGGCTAGTGTCTTGAATCAACTTTAACATTATCAATAGCTCTGATGATAACGATGTAGTGCTGCCGAGAACTCTTAAAAAAAATATTCCCAAATAGCTATTTGAAGTCTACAATTATAGAATTATACATACATCAATTTGTATTAAATATTTTTGAACGAATGGTAAAATAAATAAATATTATCTATAAATTCCCAGAAATGTCTCATATAATATTTTTAAAATAATTTCAAATAGCAAATTAAAAATATTACTATCATTTTTAACATAAAATTTATTCATAATTATGAAATGCTTTGCACTATTTATAATATTTTTTTTCTTATTTCAGGTAATGCAAGAATATTCCATGAAAGAGTTTGAGAAGGTAATAGGCATTTTATATTTATTACGCAATGTCACTGCTCTTTTATATTCATCTATCGCCACTTTTATTACCTTCTTGTCTATCACATTTTCGCAGGTCCTCCTCTACTTTTCTGTTTGGACAGCCCTCTTAATCTTCTACCCCTTGAATGGCAATTACAATTAGAATAACAACATATACAATGAGGCTCAATATTTAAATTTGTACTACTGATAAATATAAAGCAACCTCCCTCTCTAATAAAAAGTACGTCACGCAGGGGCTAAGCAGATTTCCCACGTGAAGTTTTACAATAGACAAATTTCACGAGAGCCGAACAGTTACGGAAACGGCCAAACCAGCTTTTGGCGGAAACTCAAGACTATAACCGAAGTTACCCGTTCTTATCCCCCCTCCCACTCATCCGATTTCAGCCATTAACGAGCTTAATCTATATTTTTACATAAAACGTTTAAATATCGAGTTTGATGACAATCAAGCAAAAATTGCAATGGAACATGTATTCAAATAAATAACTCCTTATAGGATTACTATGAGGAGAAAAGAAAAAGAAATGTGGTTTTGATATAAAGCTTATAATGTGTAAATCAGAAAGAAATGAGAAAATTTATTATTATGATTGTATACAAATGTATCAAGAGATCTTAATTTATCTACAATAGTTATAAATCAGCAAAAGTTTTAACAATATTTTCTGTCACTGGAGGCTGGAGTGAACGGAACGCAGTGTAGTGAAATAAATTTAAATAAGAAAAGTTCTTTTATTCTAAACGACGTTAAGTCGCTTGAATTCTTTAAGCACATGCATTAAAACTTCTCTACTATCCACCAAACTCCGTGCATTTAATGTAATAACTTTATTTTTTCTTTCCATGAATTTTCAAGACATAAAAAGTAAATGACAAGACAGGGTATAGCATGGGTCTTGGAAGTTAGCTCTGACTTCCCCTTTTGGGGGAGGGTAATTACCATAGGCAAATTACAAATGTCAGCAAATGGCGGAAAAGGAGTGGTTACACTCAAATTTAATTAAAAGAAAACCTAAAACACTTCTAACAGTAATTGGTATAAATATGAAACTTCTTTCTTCATATTACTTAAGTTGTGGTAATTATCTCCCTTGCAATCAAATGGTAAGAATGGTATCTTGTAGCTCTGAAGTAACTGAGGAAGTAAGGCAAGGAGACCTGCCGCCAGCAATACTGTTTAACCCCGCACTCAGATAAAAATTCGAAGAATATAATCTAAACCTGGTGACACCATGCAAAATACGCTACACGTATATTGTAAATGCCGATTTATACATTACCAGTAGATCATAAGAATTACATTTCAGTGTAAACGAAGACACTAGAGACTAAGCACATTAAACAATGGATTCTGTATTTCGGGAGAGTGCCAACTTCCTACTTTTTTTTCTCCTCATAGTATCTCTATGAGGAGTTATTTATTTGAATATGTGTTCCACTGCCACATGGCATATTACATGTATGATTATGTTTAAATACATTTTTATTTTACAATATATACAAGTTAATCAATCATCTAATCAAATGTAATATAATTAAATGATAATAATAATAAATTGAAATATTAAAATAAGTAAGATAATTACAAATAAAATTAATAAATGAAATAGAAAAAAAAAACTAATTGTCTGTATCATAAATAGTAACTGAGATATTTTAATTTTATAGTTTTTCGCTTTCAGTACACCCCAACTCCTACTCATTTCAATAATAAGCTATTGTATGCACCACCACTTCATTACAAGGTTAATTACAAAATATTGTTTTTATTGAGCTTTTACTTGGTGAGATATATGCAAATGCGTCCAATTGATCCTCCCTCACTTCTTTTGTTCCTGGAATTACTAAAATTTTAGTGATTGAGATAAAAATTATTCTGATTCATTATAAATTACAGGACCAGCTATGGTAAATAGTTTTCGATAAAATTAATAATTTATATCTAGATATTTTCATTAATTGTTTTTTTTCCGGTCTAGAATATTTTTATCTATTTATTCAGCTCTGAGAACCTGTTTGTTTACAATTCAGACTCTTCCCGTTGTAAAGATTATTAACTTGTAAATTGACTCAAAGATTTCTCATTGCCGTTTGTATTTATTCACTTAATATTCACAGTGGTGTTACCAGTATGTAGATTTATCTGTTGTAAACCTTCGCGTGGGAAATCTGCTTAGTTTACGCAGCCCCTGCGTGACAGACTTTTTGCTTGTATCCTATTAAATATGTATTTAAACAGATTGATTGAAAGAATCCATGTCAACAACGTTTTTTTCCTATCATTATGTCAGTGCCCATGCTTTCTTCAACCTCCACCCTAATTCACATACTCTTTCCCTTATTCGCTCATTCGAAGATCCCGCTGACAGTAATTGTAAATCCATATGGGAATTCGTCTTCCTGTTTCGAGTCGTCTGGGTTGGTTGCGAATCATGAAACATTTGGCGAATCTCGTTAAAGTAAGCTTAGTGGATCCAAAAATAAAAAAAAAATAAAAGAACCATTTCAGGTTGAAGGAGAAGAGTGAATGCTTTTGGAAAAGTTAGAGCTACATGCCTGACGTTACGCTTACTGGGGTCAAGCAGCATTAACAGGTAATGACTGCAATTCATTCCTCCTAGCGGCCACTGTCCTTCCCCTGCAATAACACGGCAGCCTGGGGAAGGTCATTACACCTCCGTATTAGTTTAAAAAACTGTTTTCCCTCAAATCCCTAAAAGAAGGTAGAGACTTATGCCGCTTATACTTCACACCTCATAAAATGAACTTAAAATGCCAAAGGACCCAAACAAGACCTTCCGCAACTACTGAGTATTAGCAGATCCCTTAATGGAAATCAGATATTGAGGCCGTACTCATGACACGATTTTCCAAACATTTCTTCAAATTTCCAATAATCCAACCTAGGAGATGACGAAAATGAGGTCCGTTCAAAATTGTACATACATTTGTCTGATATCGCTCCAGCGGTCGCAATTATTGTTTTATCGTTCCAAATTTGATATATATGCAGTTCATACAAAACTAAAGATCAAGTCCGTTAACTGATAAAATCGGATGGCGGAGGGAAGAATTTCGAAAATATCTCCGTTACTATATGTCGGATCGAAAATTAAATGTACTATCAATATTCTTATATACATTTATTCTCAATCTAGAATATTAACCGAGATATTTGCATTTTTCAACCTTCAGTAAACCCCCACTTTTACTCATGTCACATAAACAATACTCTGTTATATAATACACCAATTTATTTGAACCTTAAATACCAAATATTGTTTTCAAGAGACCTTGACTATACGAGATGATGATCCCCTCCCCCCGTTTTAAGTTCTTGGACTACTAAAATTAGCGTAATTGAGATAAAAATTGTTCTGATTCATTATAAATTACAGTACTAGATATAGTAAATAGTTTTCAATAAAATTAATATGTTATATTCAGATATATTTCAGTAATTGTTTTTCTTTCCTGTGAAGAATATTTCTTTCTATCTGTTCAGCTCTGAGAAGTTGGCAGACCTGTTTGTTTACAATTCAGAAGCTTTCCGTTTTAAAGATTATTAACTTGTAAATTGACTCAAAGATTTCTCATTACTATTTGTATTTATTCACTTAATATTCATGGTGGTGTTAAGTGTTACCAGTATGTATGTTTATCTATTGCAAAACTTCATGAGGGAAATCTGTTTAGTTTAAACAGCCCCTGCGTGACGGACTTTTTGTTTTTCAAATTCCTTCAAATGTCCTATGATTTCACTTAGTTGATGAAACTAATGAAATTCATTAAAAATTAATTATATATTAGTCAGATTCCAATGTCCGCATTTTTTCTTAATAACACATCTAGCTTAGATATATGTGCAATTCGCATGTAAAACTGTGGGTCAAATTCGCTAATCGTTGAAGTAGGGGCATAATAAGTCCACCATTATGGACCACGTTGCAAAAAATTATATCTATATTTCTTGTTTAATAAGTAACAAGATTTTCGTTGACACATAAAACCCTTATATCTTGCTTTAACTAAAACGATTTCTCATATCCTGGAGTGACCTACAGATGATTTATCTTGCATTCTATTCTGTTATCACATTTACCTGAGACTTAATTTTGAAATGTAATTTAAACGTTTATATTTTTAGTGATATGACAGACACTAGTGACCAATAGTATAATTGTAGTTAAAGTGAATACATGTACAGGATAACAGATTTTCCGAAAGCTGAAGCACTAAGCAATATAAAATCTGATGTGGACACCATATGATATCCTTGTAATCATATTGAATTAAATATACAACAATTTTGATTGTATTCCATTTAAAGTTACTTCACTAAAAACTGAAACACGACATCACCGTTCCAATGCATCAGATCGAAAAATGTCACAGAGTAGAAATTATAAATCTTTTCTTTTTGAAAAAAAGGTTATATTTTTTTGTATTTCTGATACGAAAAGAGTTATTATTTTTATTTTCGAACTCCTCTAAACCTCCCCTCCCATTTATTAGATTTCGATCAAAAAGGAGGTGCACAACTAAACGTTACAATTCCAAATATGAAATTTCAACATTCTTAGATTAGCTTCTTGAGCTGCGCGAGATACGGATTAATGGGTTAGAGTCGAAACGGATAATACCGTTCAAATCTGAACCGCGAAAATTTCCGTGATTTTAATAAGGATCTTTCAATACACCCTTAACTTCTTACAAAGAATTAAAGAACTGTTAAAAGTCCGTCACGCAGGAGCTGCGTAAACTAAGCAGATTTCCCACGTATTTGCATTTATCTCAAAAAGTAATAGTTCAATAAGAACGATATTTGGTATTTATGCTTCAAATAATGTGCTCCTTAATATATCGGGAGGTTTAATGAAGTTTGAAAACTATAAAAAGCAAGTATCTTGGTTAATAATCAATATAGTGAAAAAATGCACATAACGTTATTTACAGAACATTACATAACGGAGATATTTAGAATTTTCAAATACTTCCCCCTCTAAAACCCCCTCCCACTTGTCGGATTTTACCCATTAACGAACTTGATATTTCCTTTTACATAAGACGCTTATATATCGAGTTTGGTATCGATGAGATAAAAATTGCGACCGCTAGAGTGGTAACAGACGAATATAATGATCGATAGATCTATATATTTGTATATATATATATATATATATATATATATATATATATATATATATATATATATATACAATTTTGAACGGACATCATTTTTAACAGATTTCCCTTAAGGGAAATCAGCTATTGAGGTCGTACTCATGACGCAATTTTCAAAAAATTTCTTCAAGTGTCCATCGATCCTACCCAGGAGATGACGAAAATGAGGTCCATTCAAAATTTATATTTATATATATATTTGTCTGTTAACGCTCATGCGGTCGCAATTTTTGATCGTTAACAAACACGAAATTTAATCGTTTTATGTAAAAAGAAAGATCAAGTTCGTTAAGGGCTGAAATTGGGGGAGGGGAAGGGGTGTTAGAGGGGGGATTTTTGAAAATTCGAAATATCTCCGTTATTATCCGTCGGATCGAAACATTGTATAGAATCGATCTTATTGCAAATTAAATTTACTATAAATATTCTTCAATATATATTTATTCTCTATCTTGAATATTAAACGATATATTTGCATTTGTATTGTGTGTGTGGTCGGCAAGAGTCGGCTATGTTCGGGACTTTCTGCCGAGAGCTAGGGCGGCCGTTTCCGTAACTGTTCGTCCCTCGTGAATAGGTTTAGAGGTTCCTTACTACTACTGTTGTTATTAGGCAGATTTCTCTATTGTAAAACTTCACGTGGGAAATCTGCATAGTTTACGCAGCCCCTGCGTGACGGACTTTATGTCGTCATCTACTAGGTAGGATCGATAGATATTTGAAGAATTGTTTTAAAAAATCGCGTCATGAGTACAACCTCAATCGCTGATTCCCCTAAAGGGAAATCTGCTAATACACTAGTTTAAAAAAAACTGTAAATAAAAACGATTTTACAATACTACATTATCAATAATGGTGTATATATAATTTCTTTTATCAGGCAAACAGTTGTGTTATGTTGTAGTGAATCTGAGTTTCATAGCACGTATGATCTGTACACAACTCTGAGATTTGGAGGTCACACCAGTAACAATAAATTACAGAGGAACCTGGTAATGACAGAGCACTGATGGTCTGAGGAAATTAGGGGCCGTAATGGTTCTATGGAATCTATGTCCAACAGAGCTTTCCGGTAAAGCATCATCGACGAGGCGGACTCATGACACCATATTATAAATACTTCGGAAAGTCCCTCGGTTCTATTCAGGAGGTATAAATGAGGTCTCTTATAAGTCTATAAATATTTACTATAGCTAGAGCTGTGATTTACGATGAATCAGAATAATTCTCAATCACTCAAATTTTATTAATCCAAGAACCAATCAAGAGGGGGGGGCCTCTACAAAACGTATTTGCGTATATCTCACAAAGTAAAAGTTCAATGCAAACAATATTTGGTATTTAACCTTGAATGAAGTGGTTCATGATATAACAGTTAATTAATAATAATATAACATTAGTAGGAGTGGGGGTTTACGGAATGCCAAAGATTATAAAATCAAAATATCTCGGTCAATATTCATGATACAGAAAATATGTATAGAACAATATTTATAGATAATTTAATTTTCAATACGATTGATAATATACAATGTTTCGATCCGACGATAGTAACGGAGATATTTCGAATTTTCAAAAATTATCCCCTCTAACCCCCCCCCCTTCCCCTGGTCCGATTTTGGCCGTTAACGAACTAGATCTTTCTTTTTACATAAAACGTTTAAATATGGAGTTTGGTAACGAACAAGCCTAAATTGCGACCACTAGAGCGTTAACAGACAAATATATATATATAATTTTGAACGGACCTCATTTTCTTTATCTCCTGGGTAGGATCGATGGACATTTGAAGAAAACTTTCAAAATTCGCATCATGAGTACGACCTCAAGAGCTGATTTCCCTTAAGGGGAATCTGCTAAAATTTATAGGTAGATAGAAAGATTTTGTTTGTGAGCCAAACTCAGTATTTGAGAGGCTTGTGTAAAACGAAAGATCATTTCAAAACGTATTTTGCATCTTTTTATGTTTAAATACGATATAAAATTTTTATCAGACAAAAAGGTTATAGGGTTTATTGTGTATTTCCGGCAGGTAACTTGTTGAAAATGTGGCATTCTACAATTTACTATAAATATCTTTTTTTTCTTTTGCTCGAATAATAACCGAGTACTGCGTATCAAGTTCGATAACTGAAAGATCAAGTTCATTAACAGCCGAAATCGGACAAGGGGGAGGGGGGTTTAGAAGGGGAGAATTTTGAAAATTTGAAATATCTCCATTACTATAAGTCGGATTGAAAAAGTGTATTGAATAAATCTTATTGCAAATTAAATGTGCTATGTCTATTTGTATATAAATTTATTCTCTATCTTGAATATTAACCGAGATATTTGAATTTTTCAGTTTTCAGCCTTCAGTAAACCCCCACGTCTACAAGTGTTACATAAGCAATGCTCTGTTATATAACAAAATCTGCTTAGCGTACGCAGCCCCTGCGTGACGGTCTTTTTCACAACACATCATGTCCTCATCCTTCAAAGCTAGCTAACATTTCATGTGCCGCCTCCTGCCGATCCTTTACTTGGAGCTGACATAGTTTCGGTGACGGACTTTTCATACAACGCGTCTATTGCTTCTTGATAATTCACCAGGTAATATGTCTAAAAGCCACAATTTAATGACTTAATTCATATCTCGCAGTTTATTCTTGAATTCGTTTACTAGCCATCAAGATAGTCTATAAGGGTTATACAAGAGCCACTTCGAGAAATAGAGGAGAGCCCACTACCACTCGTCGAAGAGTAGATGGTCAACTTACAGATGGATCTAATCTAGTTTTCCAGTCTGAATTCACCCTTTCCTCTGTCTCCGCTTCTATACAGTCAAGTGGCACTCCACAAAAGTGTTCTCCAGTTTCTTCATCTAGTGTCACTTGAACTAAAGTTTAATCAACTATAACTCCCACTTGCATTTCTACTCCTATGTGAAGTTATTCCTTCTAGTCTCTTTCATTGACTTATATTTAGCATCTGTTTCTCCTTCATTGGCACAGAGTAATGCCTTTGTAATCCAATTTCAGAGTAATGTTTTTATACAGCAACAGAGTAAAGTAATATATTTGTATTCCAATTTCAAATATACAATTGTATAGTTCTTGAGTTTAACTCTGCGACGTCTTCTTCATTCTTTTAATCCAATCTTTAATTTCAATTTCATACATAAATATTCCAATTCTTACGACTGTTACGGCCGCGCCAGCACATCTAGGGTGACTACCTACCTAGCCCTACTTCCTCCAAACACAGTGTGTGTGTTTGTGTGTACTGAATTAGAATGAAACTCTTTACTGTTCAGGAAATAGAAGAGCGTTTTAGGTCAAGGTAAACCGAAGATTTCTTTCTTCATAGAAACGTTATCTCAAAGTGAATTGCCTTTGCATTAAATGTGAAGAGTTATTTTTGCCGTTTCGATTTAATATTTGCATGTTATTCCCCCAGGGAGCGTGGTAGCAAGGAAACTATAATTTGCAAGTAAATTAGATGAAACGATTAAAGTTTCTTTCCCTTGGCCCGGTCCTGAGCCATTTGCGATCGGTCTTCTCGGCCCCCCTCGCGGTTTGAGGGCACTCAGCTACCCCTCCTCCTCCCTCTCCCCTGCATGACTTCCTTTAATAGCTTTTCCGGCCAAAGTCAATATTCCCTGAATACTTGAGGAGTTCACAGTTGCCGGGCTAACTTTTTGGAAGAAGGGAGAGCCTCCTTTTATTTTCATCCAAATTTCATTAGGCAGTTAGATTGCGAAGAAAAAGTTCCAAAGGGATCTGTGGGATGTGAGAATGGCATTTGCCATTGAATAATCGCCTCTTCTCCGAAGCGTAAAGCATCTAAATGAATTGTATAGGAGCTTAATAAAACTGTTTAGGAAGTTCAATTCTTCCGAGTTCTTACTCATGACGTGTAAGTTTTAAACCTTATGGTCATATCTATTAGTCTTCATTTTTTTATAACACTATCAACTATTAAAAATTATTTATTATCGTCCACATTTTTCAACTAAGGCTAATTGGGACGGGTTATTTACAGGTTACCACACTTTTCTAGCCAGCGTGGGACTAAGGATTTTAATTAATGAATTCCGTCACTATATAAATTTCAACTATTAGATTCGATATAAAATAATAATTCAAGGGCCTCTAATAAATTAGTTTATTTTTTAGAATTGTTCCACCAACAATAGAAGGGATATACATTATTTTCAATAGGCTTTTCCTTTGGCTTAAAAGTAATCCCAGGTAAAGATGATTCTTATACTCCGGACAGCTCCCCGAGGATTATTGTACATGAATCATTATTTAATGGTGTTTATACTTATAAATGTTACTATATTAGAGTTAGATATCACAACTCAATGAACTTTATTCGTGCTACTAAAGCAGAATGAGTCTTCCTTGAGAGGAAATTACCCGAAGATCCTATCTGGTAGAAGTACATGTAGTATATATATATATATATATATATATATATATATATATATATATATAAAACCTCCTTAGTAGGATAGATGGACATTTGAAGGAATGTTTCGAAAATCGCGTCGTGAGTATAGCCTTACGTAATAATAACCTCACACCTTCACTGATGTCTTATTGTAAATTAAATTTCAAGTCATACTCTCTGCTTTACGGATATAAAAATCTAGAATCAATACTGTATAAACTGTCAAACGTTATAGCAACTTTGTGAATAGAATTACTGTTATTAGCACAAAACGTAGATAGATAGTAAAACAAGGGAGATGGTGGCCCAGGTGTAAAGTATATGATAAAAATGCTAGGTTCAAAGTTTCAACCCCGGGATCTCCCTTTAAATTTGATTTAGCGGTGTGATCACAGGGATTGGAGGTTATCCATTCCAATACTAGCCAATCAGCAGCCTAAGGATACTCAATTATGAATTACAGACCAAATGTCATGTCGTCAAGTTAAGGCCGAGAATGCATCAAGCTGCCCACATGACCCGCCCACAATGTTATGTAGCCGGCTTTGATAATTTATGGCCTTTATTTTAGCCCAAAAAAGTTGTCTATCTCCCTAACAAAACAATCCTTAACGCCTAATATGAGGTAATGTACCCCCAATGTTACCCAATGTTCTTTAATGTTTTATGTTTTAATATTTTGTAAAACTCAATAATTTATCAAAAACAATCAACAGAGTTATCAACTTTTTAACAATGTTAAAGAATTCCTTGAAGTTATCTTATAAAAATATGTACTAATTAAATAAATTATAAAGCTCAAAATGGGAGGCTCAGGTTAGCCCTGTGAGTTGAAGCGCTGGCTTCAATCTCACATGGTAAACCTAGAGTGGCAAGTTCGAGTCTCGCTAGGGCAAATAGGAATCTATTTAGTGACGAACTCATTAAATAAAATCCTTAGTCCTACCCTGGCTAGAAAAGGGTGTTAATCTGTAGATAGCCCGTCCCAATTAGCCATAGTAGCATAAAGTGGACGTTAGCAAATATTTAAAAAATATATAAGCTCAATAACATTACATTACAGTTCAGACGATCAGAAAAAATAGGACTAGGGTGAAAGCAGCTTCCCCAGGTAGTCCATAATGATCATCACTAGACCACCCAAAATTATGAAGTACTTATACATACGTCTCCATTATAAAACCGTACGAAATTGGATATTCACTTTTCAATTAAATTAACATGGAAAATAAATTTTATACGACTAAAACATGGTTATATTCAAGACTTGGGTTGGGCATTCTCTACAACAAAGCTAAATAATGTAAACAAAATATTTGTATTTGTACGTATGGTATTAAATTAGGTAAAAATACTTTGAAAAACTTAATCGAATAGGGATGGAAAGAAAATATTACCAGAAAATTAAACTTCCTCTAACCATATCCGCCATTGTAGAATTTAAAAATTCAAATGACTCAACATTTGCTTTTCAACATTGTATTTAAGGCAACGGGCATTTCGTAAAAGCCAATATTCATTTATTTAAAACTTTGTGTTCCAACTAGAATAGGGGTTCCTCATCACAATGGCCCAGGCTTTTCTAGCAATGTAGTCAGGATCCCGTTTCTATTTATGAAGATCGTTAGTGTCAGAATTTGAACACCTATAATTTTAATTACGATTTAATATACTCAGTTATAAATTACTTAAATACAATGTACAACAATACAATTACTTAAATTAACTGTATTTTTTAGTAATACATAACCTGTTTAACATTATCTGTCGAAGATGAAATCACAATTTTGTGAATAGCCAGACATTTACTTGCAAATTATTTCTAATTTTGTTAAAAGCCAGATACACATCCAAATTCACATAGCCCTACGAATATTGGACGACTAAAAATATTATTTCAAAAATTCATGAAATTGTTCATCGAAGTTCAAGTGAGTAGAGGTAAAAATGTAGGACTGAGCACTTTTACACCTTTTTGTCAACTTTAGTTTTTTTTTTTTTTTTCAATGTTCGTATTGCATGCTACCTCAGACAGTTCATAGATTAAAAATGTTTTAGAGGGGGACATTTTTTTTTTTTAATATTAGTCGTATTTAATGTTGTACAAAAAGAAATGTTTGGGAACTGATCATGAAACACAAATTAGTAGTAATCCATTAGCATACTTATACTATACATATGAATGCTTAAACTATGAATTATATTAAAAGAATATCGGGACATTAATTTGAACCAATCGGGAATTGATCTTGATTGTGGAAGCATTTTATAAAATAAATAAATTTTAAAATTTGAGACTGAAATATATATTAAACAATATAACAAGCAATATATATATATATATATATATATATATACGTGTAGTAATAATGTATAATAATATCTTGTGTAGGTTCTATTAGTAAAAATATTGAAAGAGATTCAGAAATAATTATAGCCCTTGAATAGATTACCTTATCAATGACGTTGTTCTTGTGTTGTTTTTTTTTTCTAGGTACAGGCTATTCCCAGTAACATTACATAAATATGTGCGTTTGTGTTATTTTACATAAATAATGTTATTTTAAGAACTTGTTCCCTCCTTTAAGAACTTATGTATAAATAAACAGTTTATTTGATTAGTAATTGAGTAAAGCCATGATAAATTTAATTTAAATATGGATCGACTTGAATAAACATCCTCCAGAATAAAAATGGCATATGTATTTATGGTACAAATAAAATCTTTCTAATAGTTACGAAATTGAAAATTAGCATGCTTATTTCTTCTACTGTAATGTCCCACTATAAAATGAAATGGGGAAAGAATATTACTTTTAAACTGCCAAAGAGAACCTTTAGCTCGGTATGATGCTCATCCAAAGTTCAACAGTCCTTAATAACTACACTATACCTTTTGTTTTAGACCGAGAATTTTTTCTGTGTCCCATCTACTATCACAATTATACTGGCTAGTATAAAAACAATCACAAGTACATTATCATGTAAAAGCAGAAATATAGGGGATAATTATAAATTAAAATGGTAAAATTAGTTCACAAATACAAATTCTCCTCCAAAATAGCGATTGACAACTAACATGCAGAGCACCTAATTTTATCGATAGGCAGCTGTCATGTTAAGCCCTGTTTTCCGGAATAGGTGTGACATTCAAGTCATTAGCGGTTGTAATTCCGGCATCAAGAACCCGTTTTTAACACATTTTTTTTAATCCAGTGATTCTACCAAGGGTGACTACCTAAAAGTCTCTAAATGAGTCCCGTTCTAAATTTTTTATATATACACACACACACACACACACACACACAAACAAACTTGTCAGTTCTTTAGCGGTCGCAAGTTTTGTTTAATAGTTCCCAAACCCGATATATTTATTTCATGTAAAACTGAAGACGAAGTTCATTAACAGGTGAGATTGCACCAGTGGAAGGCTAGTATACGGAGGGGGGGGGGGACCAAAAATGCAAAGTATCTCCATTATTATGGGTTGGATCGGAAGATGATATTACTTAAATACTTTTCTTTGAGAGGTTATTAAAATTGACTGAAAGATTTCTCATTTCCGTTTGCATTTGCTCACTTAATATTCACGACGTTGGTAAGTGTTACCAATAAGTAAATGCATCTATTGTAAAACTTTACGTGGGTAATCTGCTTAGTTTATGCAGCCCCTGGGTGACGGACTTTTTAATTTCACAGATACCACGAGTGCGCTACATACAGTCAGCAATACATTTTGGTTTCACAGATATAATGATTTATTTGCATAGCGTATAAATAGAACTCAAATCTGTTTATATCACTAGGATGTGAATTTCAGGAGGGAAAACTCATTAAGAGGGTTTATAACAGATGAGTGGATATAGTTGAGTAAAGTTTACTTATTTAAATTTATTACTTAGTTGAGTGTGACCTTATGCTATATATTTTATTTGTTGTCAGTGGGGTCATTAATATAGTTTAATACTTTTAAAAATCCTGGGTACAGCATTGGGATATATGAGAATTCAGTTTTCCATCTAGGAGTAGGGGCATACGTCGTTAACATTGCCGTCATCAAAAAATTGTAATCTATAAATTGTGGTTAGAATATATTTTTCAGTCTTAAATAGTTGTCTTGATTTATAAATATCAAACTGTAGGAATCCGGCTTTAGGTCACCAATGAGAAATTTAGTGATGTTATATTAGAATATGTTTCGATAGATCAATTCTCTATAAATTGGCTGCATGTTTACCCACGCGTGTGTGAGAAGTTTTATACATATTCGTTAGCAAGTGAGTTATTGCAGAAAGGATGTGAAGAGACTATTAGCCCATAGCACTTTTGGAGATCTCAATTTAAACTGAATAACACAGACATAAAATATCTGAAGATAGAGCTGAACAAATCCACTAGAGAAGGAAATGAAAATGAAATGTAGTGCCATAGCTTCATCCCTTGAAACTTTCTATGTAGACTTTCCTTGATGATTAGTTCTCCTGCCAGGCTTACATTTACACACGCTGTCTGCCCTCCCTATGCGTTGTAATATCTCGCCCGTGTAGAAGGGTCTAGGTAAGTTATGGGTCACCTGGGAAATTATGCCAGGAAAACAAAATCACAAACATTATTTACCTAATTCAACCGGGCTGTGGATTCTACTAGGCTGTTTCTATTCATTTTATTTACATTATTAGTCATAGAATTTCATTATACAAACGAACTCATTTTTTAATGTTCTGTTGGCCTCAGAAAACTATGTGGTTTTAGTCACACTGTTAATCATGGAACAATAATAATAATAAGAGTATAGCTATTTTCACCCAAATTGCTAAACAAAATACCAATATTTTCATGCAGCAAAACATTATTTGAATAACTAATTTGCTAAGAAACATTTCACTGGAATAAGGTCTCAAGTCAACGTTACATATATGTGCGCATCTGTTGGATTGTTCAATAGAAAGAAAGCTGACCTACTAAAAATGCTACATGGATAACTGATATTTGAGTAAATTACATTTAATTAAATTTATTATTATTATAAAGCTAAGTATGACCAAACCAATTCAATTCATTTTATTTGTGTCCGATTGTTCCATTGTGCTTAAACGACGTTTTAAAATTTTGTTTTCTTGATGTTATATGCTCTTTTCAACTTTTTGAATACTTCCTTTTTGACTCTTTTCAAAGGCTCAAAATAAAAATAAAAAAGAGAAATAATTATCTAAGGTAGGAATGCTTACTTTCCATTAACACTACTTTTACACTTTAATAGACATAAATAAAACATACTTGAAATACATTGTCCTTAATTAAATACGAATACATTTGCGGCCAACGAAGCCTAAATCTACAAACATGCAATGTTTTTACGACCACAATAATTTATTAAAATTTTGATCTTATGGAATCACATATATGTGATTATCTTGGAATACTTGATTCTATGATATCGGATGAAAAAAATGTTGCTCATTCGACATCAATAATTGCAATGGCAGTCGCTTTAAGTTTCAAAACAAAATTGCCAGTCTCAATAGTAACCACCATAGCTTGTAACAATTTATAAATAAATTAGAAACATGCATTTTCAGAAACAACTGAGCCATAAACTCTATGTTAAATCTTACCGATAACTAACCAAAACATTAACCTATAAAATTAAGCTTACGCATATATATATATATATATATATATATATATATATATATATATATATATATATAATTTAGTAAATGAAACAAGTAAAAATCGTACAAGGTTTCAATAAAAAGTCAGCCCTTTCACTGTAAAATTATATTTTAGTGCGTTGCGCTGTCAGGCGAGGACAACGTCTTCTGCGCTACAAAAACCCACGACACACTATATTCTTTTTAAAATATTCAATTTTCAACTACCATTACGGCGAAAATGAAGTTTTGAGTGGGAGTATGTTTTTTAGTTTTATCAGAAAGATTTAATCCTTTTAAATTGTGACATTTTAAATCTTGAAATCATATCTTATATTTAATATTGTGTTTTACATTATAGTAACATGGGATTTAATATATAAAAATAATGTTTTTAGTGAATTATTTTTCAATTTTGTTGTTAGAAGAATATCTTATATAGAATACAGTGTGTTATGTGTTATTTTTAGATGGTTCCCTGAAAATTCTATGCTCTGAAATAGTATTTTATAGTGAAGGGAGTATTCTTTTATACCTTGGTGACGATTCACCACCACCCAGCCATAACAGATATGAGAAAAATCTTACAAATGATTAAATACTAATTATTCACTGGCGATGTATTTCGTACTAAAAAAAAATCAATATAATGTTGTGTTTACAATTGAGAGGAGTACTTTAAGGCTTTAATGCCAATTATTATCCTTTCAATCGATTGACGCGGGACGTTGACCTTAAAGATTTAGCCGTGGAAAGGTAGTTTTCCTACTGGTTGGGAGCTGTGCCTGTATCTCAGTTGCTAGAACACAACACGTATTCAGCATAAACTAAGTTTCAACTCCTAGAGAAAAAATGTTTCTTTCAAATAAATTATAATTGGATATTTAAAAAATACATAATTTACACTTAATTGAATGTCACTCACAATTGGACTTAATTTATTAATATTTTTGTAAAACCAAATGAGACTGGAGGTTATAGGAAGATCAGAAATTAGAATTCACGATAATTCGTTTTGTATAAGTATTCCAGCAAAATGAAAGATCCAGTTGTTTAAAATGAGTTCTGTTTAAACCAATCTAAATAAGTACTGATTCAACTTTACTTGATAATGTTATATAATGACAAATGAAGTTGTGTCCAGGCTTAATATGATTAATAGTAAATTGTGAATCTGATTGTTGTAAGGAATCCCCCTCCCTTCTACATAACAATTTTTTACGAAGAATTAAATAATTTTTATTTAAACTAGTAAACAAAACAATGTTAGTTACTTAATCGAGAATCATCGCAGGTTAAAAATAAGTAAAATATTTACACACAGATAAAAAAAAAATTTACATATAAATGATAAAAAAATAATATGAATTTGGGTAATACTAATAACCAAAAGAAGCTAGCTTAAAGAAAAACGTCCGTCAAGCAGGGGTTGCGTAAACTAAGCAGATTTCCCTTGTGAAGTTTAGTAATAGATAATAAATCTACATACTGGTAACACAACACCACCCTGAATAAATACAAGCGGAAATAAGAAATGTTTCATCCAATTTGAATAATCTGCCGACAAGAAGCGTTAGGTTAGAAATGTAAACCAACGGGTCTGCCCGCCTCACACCGGAAAAAAAATCAATTACAAAAATATATCGGAATATAACATATTAATTTTATTGAGAACTATTTACTATATCTAGTACTGTAATTAATAATCAGTCAGAATAATAGTTATCTCAATCAATCAAATTTTAGAAGTCCAAAACCTTAAGACGGGGGGGGGGTACCAGGACATATTTGCATGTATCTCGTATAATAAAGGTCTCTTCAATACAATTTTTGGTATTTAAACTTCGAATAAGGTGATTTATTATGTAGCAGAGTATTGTTAATGTAACATGAGTAGAAGTGACGGTTTGCTGATGGCTGAAAACTGAAAAATGCAAATATCACGTTTAATATTCAAGATAGTGAATAAATGTATATATCAATATTTATAGTAAATTTAATTTGCAATAAGATTAGTTTTATACAAATTTTCCATCCGACCTATGGTAACGGAGATATTTCGAATTTTCGAAAATCCTCTCCTCTAACCCCCCCCCTCCCCCCTGCCCGATATCAGCCTTTAACGAACTTGATCTTTCTTTTTATATAAAAAGATGAAATATCGAGTTTCGTAACGATGAAACAATAATTGCGACCGCTAGAGCGGTAACAGATATATATATATATATATAAAATTGTAACCTCTGTCTGTACATTGATTTTTTTCGCGAAATTTCACGATAACTTTTCGTTTCACATGTCATAGACACCATATCTGCATTTTGTTTCTTTCGTGTATGTTTGTTTGTTTGTTTGTTTGTTACCTTTTCACGCATAAACGGCTCAACCGAATTTTATTAAACTTGGTATGTATATTACTACTAACCCAACTTAGACTTTAGGCTATATTAATTTTCTCTGAGACGAACAGGAGTGGGGGTTATAAGGGAAGCCTGAAATTAAAAATATCGATATTTCGTTTTCTATTGGTTTTTCGGCAAATATGCACATAACAAAAGTTGTTTATTTTGTTATTTAGAGTAACTTTTATTATATACACTCTTGTCGTATACCGAAGTTTAAATGCGTTATACGCTAAAAATTATAGCGGGAGTCAACAATATTATTTGCCAAAAAAGACTCAACCGAACTAAATAAAACTCGGTATGTGTATTAGCAGTGAGGCCTTCATTATAATAAGCCATACCAACATTTCTATGTACGGGCAGGAGTGGGGGTTATAAGGGAAGCCTGAAATTAAAAATAGCGATATTTCGTTTCCTATTGGTTTTTCCGCAAATGTAAACATAACAAAAGTTGTTTATTTTGTTATTTGGAGTAACTTTTGTTATATACACTTTTGTCGTATACCTAAGTATAAATGAGTTATACGTTAAAACTTTAGCGGGCACTAACGGCTGAACCGAACTTAACAAAACTCGGTATGTCAATTAGCATTAATTCTTCCATGATTATAAGTTATATTAACATTTTTAGGTTCGAACGGGAGGTGAGTTATAAGGGAGGCCTGAAATAAAAATTCACCATATTTACATGTATAAGAAACGGGAAATATAAAAATATCGAAGACTGTGAAGAATTATCGAACAAATAATTCTATTATTAGCAAATCACCGGCAACGACGGGTATCAATCCTAAACACTGGGACGGGTAAATGTCAAAATATTGTGCGATGTAAAGCCTGCTAAAAAATACCCATTCATTCAGCCTCAAATGAATTCCCGGGCGAAGCCGGGTATCTGAGCTAGTATATATATATATATATATATATATATATATATATATATATATATATATATATATATATATATAGTTTTAAGCGGACCTCATTTTCGACATCTCTTGGGTAGGATCGATGGACATTTGAAGAAAAATTTCGAAAATCGCGTCATGAGTACGACCTCAATAACTGATTTCCCTTAAGGGAAATCTGCTAAAAAAATAATAAGTAATAATTATAATTATGTATTTTGACTTGTTTCACAATTACTCATAAAGCACAAAACTTCGTATTTTAACACTTCCCTTAACAAATAATTAATTTGGGGTCTGCCATCTTCTTAATATATTTCTGGATGAACTGCTGTCGTATAGATGTTAAAATAGAGCATGAGATGAAAAAGTGTTTCATATTGTCAAGTTCGTTACTATTACATAGTGGACAGGAGGAATTGGGCTCTAACTTAAAGAACGATTTATTCAGGCATAATCTTCGAAACCACTCACCGGCAAGCCTTAGTCGGGAGATTATTCTTAATTTGTTTATATGGCATTTGAATCTGAGATAGTCTTCCCCAAAGGCCATGTTCGATATATTTCTATAAAGTGCGCTGAACGTTGGCGTTGCTACTTTCTCTAATATTGGAATAGTTAAGAAAAAATGTAAATCCCTCTCCCATTCTGGTTTCCTCAATGTTTGCATTTTCAAAGTACTGGATTACTATCCTTGAGATACCAAGTTCAAACCTGGCGAACTCACTCTAAATTTTATTTAGCCTTACGGTCACCGAGCTATGAATTTGGAATTTGTCGGGATCAGTGCTCATCAGCATAGTTAGGCTATCCAGCAGCTACTTGAATAAACAAGCGACCTTTGGTCTGTAATGCCACCAACAATACAAAATTCACAAGGAAGCAGGCCACTTGACTTCCTACCTAAGCCACCTAGCACGTCGTGGAATGTTGGCCTTAACGTTTTTATTTAATATATGTTAATACGCTTCCCTATTATGCAGTTGTTATTTCAATGAATTTAATTTTTTATCTGAACACAACCGGTTTGTGAATCGCCAGTAACAATGTGACGTTTTATGGTGATAGATATGTTCTTACTATTAAAATAAATAATAATAAAATTGTCTATATTTCTTTATATTATCGTGAACATAAACTGTATGTAATTTTTATTAGGGGTGACCGAACATTGTATTGAAACTTTCCTTGTCACATAAGTTTCAAAATTAAAACTGTAATTACATCCGTTTGTTATATATCTAATTTTATAGATAAATTAATATATTTGTATTCATTCTTGTGGAAATTGTTCTAACATAAGCATGAATTTAGTCATCTGAATTTATTAATTTTCTGCTTATAACAAACACCCACTAGTACAGCTTGATTATCACAAGCTGATATATCTCTTAATGTCTTCTGTTCACCCCTGAAAGAGTAATAATATAGCTATCAGACTTCATTTACCGGTCATTCCATTGAGGGAATTCATTCGATTGTTGATAAATACATTAATGATAGTGAGACCGTTTCAGATACAGCTATAAGAACATGAGTACATATAAATATTAAATGCTAGGGAATGCAGTCTATGTACCTAAATGATAATTGAAATAATTTTAGAGAAAATGCGTCAGCCTGAAATACTACTAATCAAGAAGAACATTTGTAAATTACACTTAATTTTCAGGAAAAAGTCAATTAGACAGTGTTATACTTTGAAAAGAAGAAAAACCAAAGTCTTTGTGACTCAAAGGCCGTGCCATCAAAAGTTTTAGTTAAATAACAAAAAATGTGTTTCATTCTGGAAGATAACTTTAAGAGACTTTTTTGTCAGGCATTAAACATTGTGGGTTGCGGAGACCCCTCCTAGTAATCCTTCAAAGAGTTCTTTGGAATATTTCATCTTTCGCTATACAAAGGAAGATGGGATCTTTGGAGAACTCAAACCATTGCTTCGCATAAAAAATGAGATTAGCCCACCTTCAAGGTTCTTATATGTTCATTTTTTGTATTTAATAATTCCATTATAAATAATATAACATTAACAAAATTCCGTCACGCAGGGGCTGCGTAAACTAAGCAGATTTCCCACGTGAAGTTATACAATAGAGAAATCTCCATACGAGTGCCGGACAGTTACGGAACTAGCTTTCGGCGGGAACGAATAGAAGCAACCATAGCTCGTCTGTTACACTTAATAAAAATGCAAATATCTCGGTTAATATTCAAGATAGAGAATAAATGTATAGAACAATATTTGTAGTAAATTTAATTACTACTTTAATTTAAATTAAGATTGGTTCTATACACCTTTTTGAACTGACATATGGTAACGGAGATATTTCGAATTTTCGAAATTCCCCCCTCTAACCCTCCTCCCACTGGTCCGATTTCAGCCGTTAACGTACTTGATATGTCTTTTTACATAAAACGTTTAAATATCGAGTTTGGTAACGATCAAACAAAAACTGCGACCGCTAGAGCGTTAACAGACAAATATATATATATATATATATATATATATATATATATATATATATATATATATATATATATATACAGTTTTGAACGGACCTCATTTTCGTCATCTCCTGGGTAGGATCGATGGACATTTGAAGAAAAATTTCGAAAATCGCGTCATGAGTACAACCTCAATAGCCGATTTCCCTTAAGGGAAATCTGCTAAAACCAGGGTTCACGAGTGAAATTCAAGAATGATAAGCGTCTCATTGATGAAAAACTCCATACACTCCAAGAACATTAGAATAAGGCTAGAACAAGTGATAACGTAGTGAAGGAAGCTCACTAGAAGTATTGCAAATTAAAATGGACACCAAAAACACGGAAAACCCTAACAAAGTATGACATAAAAACAGCCTGGAAAGATACTACTCTAAATTAAGCCAATCTCCTCGTTCTTCAAGAGGTAGTAGTAGAGAAAATCTAAACAAAGGTCAGAAGTCATAGCACAAAGAAAGAAGAGATGACTCGTTCTTTATAGAAACGATCATTGCAAGGACACTGTTAAGTTTGTTTGTTTGATTTTGGGCAAAAAACTTCGCGGTTATCAATGCCCAAAACTCTTCAGACCGTATTTGAGTTCCCCAGTCATGGGATGTCCCAGGCACACGCACGCAGGCCGACTTTTATTATATATAAATTTTATTTATATTCTTTTTTTTTAACTTTATATTTTTCAATCCCCTCTTTTTTTCCCTTTTTTTGGGGTAAGGGGGGGGGGGGTTCTCGGCCGTATGCTTTTAAACCCACTCGCAGGCATCACAGAAACCATTTCAACTCATTAAGACAGAATAAATTTTCAACCAAGCTATTTAAATAAACACTAAGAAGAATTGTTATGTTATTAGCAATTGCACTAAACTTATGGACTACATCTCTAATTAACTATTAAATGACAGCATTAGACTTAAAGCTCATTGCAAGAAAAAAAAACAACAAAAAATCATCGAAATCACAGCAATTAAAATAACAACCAAGTTTGGGCAGAAAAAAAAAATATATATATATATAGTAAAATTAAATCCGATAAAGTAAACATTAAACCTACAGACTATTAAAAGAGCATTACCACTATTAAGTGAAGGCAGGTCGAATCTATGTAGGAGATGTAAAAATGAGGTCCGTTCAAAATTATATAAATATATATATATATATATATATATATATATATATATATATATATAATTTTTTTTTCTGTTACCGCTCTAGCAGTCGCAATATTTGTTTTTATAGTTATCGAACTCTATATGTACCTGCATATATGTATGTAACCACCTGCGACATGCATAGTTGCTTATACTAATAATATAGTAATATAGGTTACTTGGCACAGTTTTCAATTGGACAAAATAGAACAAACTTGAATTTAACACTGAAAAATCAAAATACACTTATATATTTATAGAAAACGGAATATCCCAAAACTAAATATTTTACTTAACAACACATCACTTGAACAGACTGACAATTAATAACTTAGGAATTCTCAAGTACTGAAAAAAAATTGGAATAGACATACTGACTATATACACACAAATGTTTCAAAACTCATTAACACATTAAGTATCACTGCAACCTGGGGTATGAAAACAGAATGCCTGAAAACTATTTATGAAGGTACAGTTGTACCTAATATGTTCTACAGTATTTCAGTATGACATTATGCTCTACGCAGAAAAAGGAACTTGAAGAAATTTCATAGGCTACAACGACTCATAGGCATTAAAACTACGAAAGATACAGAACTATTTCTTATGAGGTTAGATGAGTTTTAGCAGCTATAATACCAAAAAATAAAAACACTCCTAATGCTTACATTAGAGTAGAATTTAACCGCACACACACCCGACTGAAAATTTTCAAGAGGATGTTGAATTGGTGGAAGGCTCTACAAGAGAAGTCGGCAGATGATCTATCAAGACTGTGTTACATGCGCCTAAAGGAATTATCTGCCAATTATTCAATGCCATTTAATTGGGTAAATGAACTGGAAGGGTATCTTGGGTGCATAGGAGGGAGCTTGGAGGAATTGGAAATGGCGGAAAATATTAATGAAAAAATAAAGACATGTTTAGAGGCTTTCGAGAACCATTTAATCTCGGTAGATATCGAAAGAGTCTTAAACAGCACATATAGCCAGCACTTTAGAAGAATTAGCTCTCTTGGCAGAGGCGAGGAGTACCTGTACCAAAATGTGCCATTTTTTATGACAAAATTGATATCTCAAATCCGTTTAATAGGTACAAAAAATCAAAGATTAATAGTTGGTAGGACAATTTACATATTCAACCCAGAAAAGCCATGCCCCCTTTGCGAAGATAGCCAAGACACCGTTTCGCACTTCATCCTTACATACCCCGTTTTAGCAGAGAGAAGAAACCACCTCCTGAAAAGTTTCAGCATTCCACAGAAATCCATGGAAAATTTGTTTGACCTTATGGACAATAATAAAATAAACTGCTTATATGATTTCATACGTAAAGGTCTTTACCTCAGAGGGAAAAAAATACAGACAATATAATAATTAAAATAAAATTAATGTCATATGTTTTTTTTTCTATAGTAATTAGTGTATATAGTTTTTGTTTTTTGTTATTATTTAAAAAAAGAATTCTTTGTTTATGTTTATATGAAAAAAGGAAGAGGGTTGAACCCTTGCTATAAAATTGTTAAATTTTTATAAGCAATAAAAATATTCATTCATTCATTCATAATACCAAAAAATATAAAGCAGAAGAACTGGTGACGCTGTACATCATCAAAAACAACGAACTAACTACAAAGACCTAATGAATATTACAATCGATAAATATATTGACTGCTCACAATGGCTGCACCTGGTACTATTTGCGAAAGTAACATCACATTTGGATGAACCATCGACTGATAATAGTATGATATCCCACTTAATTATTGACGGAAGCAAAATTGACAACAATACACTTGGAGTAGCATTAATGTTTGAGACTACAAGTTGACAAATTCTAAAATACAAATACAGACTTTATGCTAGATGTACCAATAATCAAGCTGAAAAATATGCTGTTTTAAAAGCTACTGAATATGTCATGAAAACAGCGTATAACCTACACGATAATACAATCATTCACACTGACAAATTGGCTCTCATTTACTCAATACGAAGCCCTACTATACACGACTCGTCCAAAGAAAACATTAGACAAAATATTCTGGAAATTATACATTTAAGTCTACACTTAAACATAGACTGGATTTAAGCCCATTCAATGAATATTGGAAACGAACAAGCTGACATATTAGCAAAGGAAGCAGCTCAAGATACAACACTAATCCCAAAATTCCCACTCGTACGACTCTCATACATTAAAAAAGACTTACGTACCGACACAATACATAAATGGGGCAGAAAATGGAAGCCATGTAACAAATCCTACAACTTACACCGTCCATAAATACATACCAAATATAACTCGCAAAAACTGCAACACAATTAAGAATTACCATCACAAATACACACAATTTCAAACGGACATAGACAGACAGGACATTATTTAACAAGATTTAAAATTCAAGACATCACAACGTTTTTCCATATATTCCATGACTGCTCAACATTTAATCGAAATAGATCAAATTTCATAATGAACATAATTTTAAAAGGAGGTAATTGGCCAGAACCAACCCATATATTATTTAATGAATATAATAAAGAACTCATAAAGATTATTAAAGGATAGATATGGATGTAGCAAAAAATACATTAGAATATAAAGTTGATCATGAGGAATGAGAATTATCCTAGATTCGCAAATTAAAGAAGATAAAAACTGTAACATCGGTTGAGCTTAACATTATTTAATTTTGTTTCATTTATTAATTTTATTTGTAATTGTCTTGTTTATTTCATAGTTTTATATAAAAATAATCATACATTTAATATGCCATGTGGCAATGGAACTTGTACTCAAATAAATCTCATAGTAGTAGAGAAAAAAAATCTCTATATGTAAGTATTTCACGCCAAACTAAAGATGAAGTTCGTTAACAACTGAAATCGGACCAGAGGGGGGATTTTGAAAATTCAAAATATCTCCGTTATTATACCCCGTATTGAAAAAGTGTATTTGATGTCCTATAAAGGGTTTTCTAAACATATTTTTTCTACCTTCAATATTAACCGCGATTTTAGCATTTTTCAGAATTCAGCCTTCAGTAAACCCCCACTTTTAGTCACCGTACATTAAAAATATGAAAATATATCATGAAACGTCTTATCCCAAGCATAAATATAAAATATCATCAATTAAGATTTTATTCACTGTCCACTTCACTCATGGGATTTTTATTTTGGGGAATAGAGAACATATGAATGAAATGCGATTAATAGTCTTTCATTCCAACTTGTAGGAAATATGATTAGTTTACGCAGCCCCTGCGTCACGGACTTTTTCAGTTTTACTCATGATGGACTTGTGGCCTTCGATAGGATGTTCTCAAGGATAAAAGAAAATTTTCTTAGTGGTGGTGACCTTAGTTGAGTTGTAATATGTGATTATTGCCAAGCTCCTACCTCGAGTAATAAGGAATAATATTGCACAAACGTACATGTGTCCCCAAATACGTGACACCTGTCCCCAATTAAATCGAAACTGTTTTCAAAAACTAATGACGGATGTGGTTGTCACAAACTCAGTACCTGCTAACCAATTTCAGTTGGCATAAGCAGGGACCCTAATTGAAAGAAGGAATCATATTTTTGAATATACGTCTGGTTGGATTTCAGAAAATGGATATTTCCAGAAAATCTAACTTTTGGTAATATTATGCCTATTCTATTGAGGTAACATTAATTCCATCCCATGACAATTTCTTAGACGTAGGATTAACAACATAAGACCTTAATAAATACTTGATCTGGAATCAAGAACATATTTCTTGTCGGTATTAAGAGAATTTACGAGTCCGTAGCTGGAACAAGAACTAAAATGATTCAGCATTCGGTAAGGAAGTGTTTCTTCAGAAGGCGTGTTACGGATGGGAATGATTCTGCTTTGAAATCGCTGACCTACTAGTTACCATACCTTCCCAAACTAAAGAAAAACTTCAGGAAAATAATGATAATAAAACCAAGATGTAGACATAGGTAGAGGAGTGAAAATCCTGGGGAAATTCGAGGGACTAAGTACAAAACTTTTTGCCAAGATCGAGCATCTCTGGAGACAGAAAGATATTTCATACACTCCTGCCATAGTTCAACCCCCATCCCCGCAAAAAAAAAAATGGAAGGGATTTTCGGCAATGGCTTTTCCCTTTAACATATGAAACGTAAAGCTTTTAGGTTGCATTAGATAACAGGCTGACTTGGGGTGCTACCATCCATCATTTAATAAAGTAAAATTAATTCATTTATACTTCTACGTTCTCCGTATTTTTCTGGCAAACCTTATCAAATATATAAATGACCTAATTAAAAAAAATGAATTGAACAAAACATTAACAGCCTCATAATAGCAATTCAAATTTACGTTTACTACCACTGACACATGTAGTGAACTATTACCCTATTAGTTGAAACACAAATTATTTCCAAATTCATATTGAATTTTTAATAAACGACATTGTCAAAAAGAAACATTCTTGGTCAGCATGATCATAGGTATCAAAAATTATGGCTTTATTAAAAATTTGAAGAATATATAGATCCATTATTCTCACTTTTATTTCATTTCGTAACATCTCCTTTAAAAATTCCAGAGCGCATTAAGCTCCCTATAAAATTTAGATGAGAAATTTCTCATCTTCTTCAATGATATAGAGCTAAACTGAACAGTGTTTAAAATTTTTTTTAAGACCAGTTGCATTATTTAGTGACTGTCAAGATAAATCGTCCATTTATATCAGAAATAATTCTTTTACATTCCCTTTTGAAACTCGGGGACCTTTAATTACTTTCTATCTAAAATAGAATATCTAATTAAATTTTATATGCTTTATTTAATTTTTTTTTTTCTGGGCTAACCAAAATAGAGTCTGAGAATTGAACACTTGACAATTGCGTCAGTTTAAAGAATAATTTATGGTCTATGGTAAATGATTTTCAAGTACGTATACGCGCGCGTGTGTCTGTGTGTCCGTCTGGGTTTCTTGTTAATAATAACAATATTTAAAAAAAAAGTTAGATTAATAAAATGTTATTTGAAATTTCAATTAAAAATTTATTTAGCAAAATAATTAAACATAAACGAAACGAACGTGAACTTTTTTCTTCCTTAGCTTAGAGACTAACGATATTCTGGCCTCAAACCATAGGATAAGTTGCAATTCTTATTTTTATATTTTGTTTAAATGTGACGAATTCAATTTCCAATTATAATTAGAAGATTGCTTGATATTTTAGAAATTGTAATTAATTGTTATGAAAACTATAACTATTATTTTACTGGTCAATTAGTATTTATATGAATGACGTTTACGGTCCATGTCTTGATAAGGTAGAAAACACGATGATACAATCGAGAACTGAAAACTTCAATAGTAGAATACTTATTTTTTGTTTACCAGATTCTATGAATTTCATGAAGGAAATAAGCTACTAAGTTTCTTCATATCCCTAAATTTCTCCAAAAAGTCTTCAAAGCTTCGCATATGGTATTAAACGAGTTCCATGGGAATGAATTTTTATATTAGTAAAATAAATGATGGTTGTAGATTATTTGTCTGTCCGTTCATCTGATAGACACAGTTAGTTTTTGAGATAAAAATTAAAACTCCTGGTATTATATATAGTTTCTCATAGTAGCTTAAGTGAGCTGATTGAACTGTTTGGAATAGATAAGGTGCATGTATTTATGTTTTATATTTACTTAAGGGGGAGTGCCCCCATCTCAACGTTATTATGAAAATTCCTTTCACAATGCCACTGCGCCGCGATTTTCATTATAACTTCATCGATATTAAATTTCCACTCTCAAGTTATATGTCCATTTACATATTTTAATCTGAATAACATTATTTCAGTATTGTTGCAATCGAGGCTTTTTATTTAAAACGAAATATAAAATTCAGTCATGCAAGGGCTTCGTAAACTAAGCAAATTTCCCACGCGAAGTTTTACATTAGAGAAATTTCACGAGAGCTGAACAGTTAAGGAAACGGCCGAACTAGCTTTTGCCGGAAACTCAAGACTAGAACCGGCCGTTAGCCGATTTCATCTCGTCCGTTATCCGCATACACTTAATAAAAATGTAAATATCTCGGTTTATATTCGAGATAGAGAATAAATGTATATAACAATATTTATAGTAAATTTAATTTGCAATAAGATTGATTCTATACAAGGTTTCGATCCGACGTATAGTAACGGAGATATTTCGAATTTTCAAAAATCCTCCCCTCTAGACCCCCCTACATAAAACGTTTAAATATCGAGTTTGGTAACGATCAAGCAAAAATTGCGACCGCTAGAGCGTTAACAGACATATATATATATTGAACGGACCTTATTTTCGTCATATCCTGGGTAGGATCGATAAACATTTGAAGAAAGTTTATCAAAATCGCGTCATGAGTACGACCTCAATCTGCTAAAAGTACTCACCTCCAGCTTGATGTCTGCTTGATAAATTCATATCAAATTAACGTCTTCAGAACAGAAAATCTAATTGAAGAAATTAAAACCGATAATTAGTTAAATTATTGATTTCTTACTAACAACGTGTTTAGTCTTAGAGTCAAGTGGAGATAAGTCGTAAAACCTACCATAGATATCAAGAATAGATGAGAACAAATAAAAACTGTGGCTGCTAAAGCATTAACAGTTAAATATACATATACTCGTACACATATTTATGTATGTATATATATGATCCCAGGAACCAAATAATTCTTCTCTGGGCCCTTTAAAATGTATTTCCATGATCTAAGAGTTGTGGGTAATCCAGGGATTTTGTTTTCTGATCTGAGTGGGAAGGTTTTAAGACATGTTTCGGAGCCGTTGAAGAACATCACAGAAAAGCGTCGCCAAATTTCGGAAATTGCTGAGCTTTCACGAGGAAATACATTCTACAGACGATGACTTGATAGGCTCCCAGAAAGATGTTATGAGGTACGGCAGAGGGGAAAGAACGGGAATAGATTCAGACGTCTCAATGAACTACCCCTGTATATTACATTTTTTTTGACATAAACTATACCATGACAGATAAACTAGCCTCAGAAATGTCATGGATATTATTTTTTAATGCTCATCAGTTAGAAAAACGAATATATTTGTTATGCCTTTTTCCCAAACCATAATTAAAGGAATTATTAATAATTAAACATCAAAAGGGAATATCACCTATACGAGAGAGGAAAGCGGTTGGTGCTATCTTTACTATCTTCAGCAACATATTAGCAGATTTCCCTTAAGGTAAATCAGCTATCGAGGTCGTACTCTAGACGCAATTTTCGAAATTTTTCTTCAAATGTCCATCGATCCTACCTAGTAGATGACGAAAATGAGGTCCGTTCAAAACTGTATATATATATATATAGATTACCGCTCTAGCGGTCGAAATTTTAGTTTGATCGTTACCAAACTCGATATTTAGTCGTTTCATGTAAAAAGTTCGTTAATGGCTGAAATCGGACCAGGGGAGGGGGGAGGTTTAGAGGGGGAGAATTTGGAAAATTCGAAATATCTCCGGTACTGTAAGTCGGATCGAAAAAGTGTCTAAGATAAATCTTATTGAAAATTAAATGTACTATTAATATTGTTATATACATTTATTCTCTATCTTGAATATTAACCGAGATATTTGCATTTTTCAGTTTTCAGCCTTTAGTAAACCCCCACTTCTACTAGTGTTACATAAACAATACTCTGTTATATAATAAACCACATTATTAGTAGCCTAAATACCAAATGTTGTTTTGATTGAACTTTTACTTTGTGAGATATATGCAAATACGTTCTGTTGACCCCCCCCCGTCCTTCTTTCGTTTTTGGATTACTAAAATTTGAGTGCATGAGATAAAACTGATTCTGATTCATTACAAATTACAGCACTAGGTTTTATGATTTAGATATATTTCATTATTTTTTTCTTTCCCGTCTATCTATGCACCGCTTCGACGCTAGCTGGCCTGGTTACAATTCAGCCGCTTTCCGTTGTTGAGATTATTAACTTGTATTGTAAATTTACTGAGCATTCACGGTAGTGTTACCTGTATGTATATTTACCTATTGTAAACCTTCGCATGGGAAATCTGTTTAGTTTATGCAGCCCCTGCGTGACGGACGTTTAGTGAATTTTTGCTATGTATTTAAACTATTTTGTAATTTTCATTCCATACGCCTGTGTTCTTCTGTATATCAACAAATTATGCCGAATTATAATGCATAAGCATTGAGTACATTTTTGCCCCTCTCTCTGAATGTACTCATTTTTCTATCATTAAATATTTTGTATAAAAATATTAACTATACTTAATATATATTTGTATATCAGTCAAGTATACTTCAATACTTGACTCACATACAAATCCATATTTTTATTAATTATTATCATATGCGAAGAAAATAATTACAGGTTCCCTACCCTATATAAATCATTCCTGTCAAGAAGCAAGTTCCTACTTGAATAGGGGGCCACTAGTTACATTCAGATAAGAAAATATTGTTCTTTGTTTTGTGCGCTGTCTTGTTCCTGTAAGGTTCATAGTTTTAATGAAAGAGTTAAATGATAGCTTTCTTCTGAATTCGTATATTTATCAACATTGTAACACACAACTGATGAAACTGGAGTGGTAGCAGTAAATATGCATTCAAATATAGTACGAAATGCCACACTTGATCTCTACGAAGTGTAATATATGCGACCATACCAATAATGAACGAAGAATTATTTCTGGAGTAAAAGCCATTCCGTGTACTGGCCAATGAAAACAAATATTCATTAAATCTACGAAAGCCGCTACGTGAATTTGCTATCAGTGAGTAACGTCGCCACTGACAGATCATCCAGTATAGATGGGAATCACTTTCGATGCGATGATCGATTGAAAAAAAAAATCACAACAAATTACGAAAAATAACATGAAGAAAATCATTAACTTTATGGTAGTTTTATGTTGTAAATAACATCATCAGGATTTCAGTGTCTTTAAAATATTACACAAAAGTAAGATAAATATGAAGTACGAAATCCAGTTTTTTCAACTTGGATTAAAAAAACGAATGATAATAATAGATAAATTATAAAATCCGTTTTTGAGGTGCTGGATGGTGAAGGAATTATTATCTCAGGTAAGAAAAAAAAGCCTCGTTCCTTCACAGTTGTTTATCCGTTGCGACAGAGCGCGTTCAGAGCATACGCTCCATCATCAGTGCCCTGCTCTTCACAAAGATGTTACTGGAACCAAGATTCCCTGTGGCTCCAGGGGACCTCCAGGTTTTAGCAGATTTCCCTTAAGGAAAATCAGCTATTGAGGTCGTACTCATGACGTGATTTTCGAAATTTTTCTTCAAATGTCCATCGACCCTACCTAGGGGAAGACGAAAATGAGGTCTGTTCAAAACTGTACATATATATATATATATATATATATATATATATATATATATATATATATATATATATATATATATTTGTTACAGCCCTCGATTATTGTTTAATCGTTAACTCGATATTTAGTCGTTTTATGTAAAAAGAAAGATCAAGTTCGTTAACGGCTGAAATCGGACCAGGGGAGAGAGGGGTTTAGAGGGGTAGAATTACGAAATATCTCCATTACTATACGGCGAATCGAAAAAATGTATAGAATTAATCTTATAGCAAATTAAATATACTATAAATATTGATATACATTTTTTCTCTATCTTGAATATAAACATATTTGCATTTTTCAATTTTCAGCCTTCAGCAAACCAACACTTCTATTCATGTTACATAAACAATACTCGGTTATGTAATAAACCACATCATTCGAAGCTTAAATACCAAATATTGTTTTCAAGAGACATTTATTATACGAGATACATGCAAATATTTTCTGGTCCCCCACCCTTCTTATGTTTTTGGACTAATTAAATTGGATTGGTTGAGATCAAAATTGTTCTGATTCATTATAAATTACAGTGCTAGAAATAGTAAATAGTTTTCAATCAAATTAATACGTTATATTTAGATATATTACAGTAATTGTTTTTCTTTCCCCTAAGAAGTTGGCAGACCTGTTTGTTTACATTTCAGATGCTTTCCGTCGGGAGGTTTCTTATTATCGTTTGTATTTATTCACTTAATATTCACGGCGGTGTTGTGTTACCGGTATGTAGATTTATCTGTTGTTAAACTTCACGCGGGAAATCTGCTTAGTTTACGCAGCCCCTGCGTGACGCCCTTTTTTTCTTACCTGAGAATTATAAAATGTTAATAATTTTATAATTTTTCTATTATTATTATTTGTCTTTCTTAGTCCAAGTTGAAAAAAACAGAATTTCGTACTTCTTATTTATCTTGCTTTTGTGTAATATTTTAAAGGCACTGAAATCCTGATGATGTTATTTACAACATAAAACTACCATAAAGTAAATGATTTTCTTCATGTTACTAGTTAGTTTTCGTAATTTGTTATGATTTTTTTTTTTAGTTAAATTATAAAACGTTAATACAGGCTCAGGTTAGTCATGCGAGTTAAGCGTTGGCCTTCATCTCACATGGTAAACATATACTGACGAGTTTCATCCCGCCTGCGTATAGGAATTTATTTAGTGACGGAATCACTAAATAAAATCCTTGGTGCTACCCAGGCTAGAAAAGGGTGGTAACCTGTGGATAACCAGTCACAATTAGCCATAGTAGCAAAAAGTGGACGTTAATGAATAATTTAATTTAGAATGTTAATAAACAATTACTCAAAAATAGTACTGAAAAATACTGTGGCATAAATCAATTATAATTTGTAATTTTTAGCAGTCGATTGAATTTAAATCTACTCCTGGTCATTGTTTCTTTAACAGGAAATCATTATATGTACGGCAAAGAACAAAGGAATAGGACATAGGATGAGCAGTACTATAATTACATACTAAGTACACTAAATCGATTATCACTGGATCATCTTATCGTTATCGGATTATATGTCGTTAACTATACACCCTGTCCACAGTTCGTCTTCTAACCCCTCAGACCACCATTCCCTCTCGGATTCCCGACTAACCCGTATTATCATTGCAGAGTCCCACATGTTTCAGCGGCTTTAGTCTGCTTATTTAGCCAGTAATAGCACTGGTGAGCGTCAGTCAATATTTATGAGCCACCGTGGTCTCATCATTCCCTTGCAGTCATTATCCAATTTGGACTCTAAGTTCACAAGTCATCTTTTCAAAAATAGATCACCATAACTCTATGATTTCATTCACTGAACTGATCCTTTCCTCAATAAAACTTCAGGATTCATTACTTTGAGTATAAATTTTATTTTTCATATAATATATTCTAAGGACGAATTTTTTAATCCACACTCCATTTCGTTTTACTGACAGCAAGTATTAATTAGGCACTTGGTCCACCAAGTAATTTAATGCAAATTTAATTCTCATCATTCTTCCTCCCAGTGGAAATGATTTACAATTGTAAGCCATAAATATTGTACTATGTAATGTTGAAGGTTTAAGTTATATTAAAATGATAATCCTATATAATAAAAAAAATAATCTGCCTTAAATGAAATACGAGAAAAGATCAGAATTTTTTTATTTTATTATCAATTAAAATTACTGTTTTAACTTGTAAATGCTTGTACCTACATCTGAGCAATGGACACATTAGCAAAATGTCCGTCACGCAGGGGCTGCGTAAGCAGATTTCCCAGGTGAAGTTTTACAATAGAAATCTGCCTACTAATAACAGTAGTAGTAACGAATCTCTAAACCAATTCACGAGGGACGAACCGTTACGGAAACAGCCGAACTAGCTTTCAGCTAAAAGTCCCGAATATAGCCGACCACACACACTTAATACAAATGCAAATATCTTGGTTAATATTCATGATAGAGAACAATGTATAGAACAAAATTTATAGTAAATTTAATTTGCAATATGATTAATCCTATACAATTTTTCGACCCGACGCATGAAAGAGGGAATATTTTGAATTTTCAAAGTTCCCCCATCTAAATCCCGCCTCCCGCTGGTCTGATTTCAGCCATTAACGAACTTAAACTTTCTTTTTACATAAAACGATTAAATGTCGAGTTTGGTGACAAACAAACCAAAAATTGCGACCGAGAGCGTTAACACACAAATATATATATATATATATATATATATATATATATATATATATATATATATATATATATATATATATATATATATATATATATATATATAATTTTGAATGGACCTCATTTTCATAATCTCCTGGGTAGGATCGAAGAACATTTGAAGAAATTCTTCGAAAATCGCGTCATGAGTACGACCTCAATAGCTGATTTCCGTTAAAGGAAATCTGCTGAAATGAGTCCTCCTTTGCACGGAAACGAACAAGGGAACAGTAAATGGGTACAGGTAAGCTCAGTTGCACATATTTATTTTGCGATTTAAATTTGGCCCTATAATTACAGATGTGGCTAAATCATCGTAGATAGTATAGACAGCTAAACCAATAGTTCGGAAAACATTGTTATTTATTGTAACACAGAAAGCCGTATAAAGCCATTTCATTTTGCAAATTCAGGTGGTCTAAGGGAAAACGGCTTACCGATTTTCCCCTCAATTTAACAGATATATGAATGGAAGGGGGTAATTCTATTATAGGAATTACAAAGCAATGGTCACGATTTCTCCCCCACTCACTTTCTCATTGATTTTAGCAGATTTCCGATAAGGGAAATCAGCTATTGAGGTCGTACTCATGACGCGATTTTCGAAATTTTTCTTCAAATGTCCATTGATCCTACCTAGGAGATGACGAAAATAATATCTGTTCAAAACTGTGTGTGTGTGTGTGTGTGTGTATATATATATATATATATATATATATATATATATATATATATATATATATATATATATATATATATACCTAACTAAAGTTGTTTATTTTGTTATTTAGAGTAACTTTTGTCGTAGGACAAAGTATAAACTAGATATACACTAAAGACAAAAGCGGGAGCCAACAATTTTATTGGGCACAAGCGATTAAACCGAACTTAACAAAACTCGGTATGTGAATTAGCATTAATTCTTTCATGATTATATGCCATATTAAAATTTTTAGGTTCAAATAGGAGTGGGGGTTATAAAGGACGGATGAAAAAAAATTCGTGATATTTCATTTCGCATGCAAATAACAGAAGGCGTTTATTTTGTTATTTAGAGTAACTTTCTTTGAATAACGAACCATACCCCGAGTTATATAATAAAAACTACAGCGTGAGTCAACATTTTTATTAGTACTCATTAAAGTGTTATAATAAAGGCATATAATGACAAATGATGTTATGTTATTTGTCTTATATGATAGTTCTAAGTGTGATTCGGATTAGAAAAGTTATAAATCTCCGGTACCGCTGTTATTTATTTACACCAGCTATATAAATTACTAGAAAATTCTAATTTTTAAATGTTTTGAATAAATAATTAAAGTAAAGCAATGCTGATAACGCTCAAGCGGGAGCTAACACAGTTAATTGTGTTAACTTATTTCCTGTATGCGCATAGACTCAATATGATTTGAGATTGCTACAATATCTTTCCCTCGCCTAGCTTTTACAATATAAATTAAATTATCTTGAGGGCACCAGTGTTATTTATTTACCACAGGATAAAATCTATAAATACGTTACTATATAGGAATATGAATTACGAGAAAATTCGAAATTTTTAATGTTTTGAGGAAGTAATTTTATTAAAGCAGGAGGGGAAGTTGTAGGGAGGCTCATACAGTTAATCATGTTAACTTATTTCCAGTGAAATGTATTTTGCTTTCTACTCATATTTACTATTATGTATATAAGTAAGCTCGGATTGGTTTTGTCAAGAAATATGTGCATTATTGATTATATTTAATTATAATAAATGCTGTCCATGATTATGATTTAAATTATTCGAGGTGTTTCAAAAAGTGGAGAGGGACTTATTTTCATTTATTCTTCAAAAGTAAAATTTCTTATCTATATGTCCCCTACCTGGCCCTCACGGGAAAACAATGCGCCAAGACGGGAAGTGTAGTTGTAAACATTGAAGCCTTGCCAAAAAAAAAAAAATACCATCATCATTCAGCCTCAAAAGATTTCCAAAGCGAAGCCGGGTACTTTAGCTATTGTATATATATATATATATATATATATATATATATATATGTGTGTGTATATATCTGTTACCGCTCTAGCAGTCGCAATTATTGTTTAATCGTTACCAAACTCGATATTTAGTCGTTTTATGTAAAAAGAAAGATCTAGTTTGTTAACGGCTGAAATCGGACCAGGGGAGGGGGGGGGGGGTTTAGAGTAGAGAAATTTTGAAAATTCGTAATGTGCCTGTTACTATACGTCGGATCGAATATTTCATAGAAACAATCTTATTGAAAATTAAATTTACTATAAATATTGTTCTATACATTTATTCTCTATTTTGAATATTAACCGAGATATTTACATTTTTCAGTTTTGAGCCTTCAGCAAACCCCCACTTCTACTCATGTCAAATTAACAATAAGCTGTTATATCATGAACCACTTCATTACAAGGTTAAATACCAAATATTGTTTTCAAAAAAGCTTTATTATACGAGCTACAAACAAAAACGTTTCGTTGCCCCACCCCCCTTCTTTTGTTCTTGGATTACTAAAATCTGAGTGATTGAGATAGACATTATTCTGATTCATTTCAAAAGACTCCACTAGCTATAGTAAATAGATTTCAATAAAATTAATATGTTATATTCAGATATATTTCATTAATTGTTCATCTTTCCGGTCTAGAATAACTTAGCTATTCAGCGGTGCGAAGTTGATGTTGGCTGCCCTGTTTGTTTACAATTCAGACGCTTTCCGTTGTAGATATTATTAACTTGTAAATCGACTGAATGATTTCTTATTACCGTTTGTATTTATTCCTTTAACATTCACGGTGGTGTTACCGGTGTATAGATTTATCTGTTGTAAACCTTCCCGTGGAAAATCTTCTTAGTTTACGCAGCCCCTGCGTGACGAACTTTTTAATACTTCTCTTCCCGTGTACCTTAAGGCACATATCACCATGAATGTTTCAAAATTACGAGGTTTAAATTTTGTAAGAGCAAAAATAATAGGTAACCCTTACACCACAAATCAGCACTGGTTGACACCAAGCAGCCAATTGCTGTAGATCAGAAAGACGGGTCAACGAAATTATAAGATGGTATCCCACTGACCATTAATGAAGACAAAAAGAAATATTTCTACTATCAGGAAAAAACCTAGTATCCAGGCCAAGACATATTGAAACAAGCCACGAGTCGGTTTTTCTGTTAATTGCCTCAATGTGTCATTCAAATTTTAAAGTCTCCCCCACAAAAAATTCCTAGAACTCTGACGGTCAATCGTGACTAAGTGATCCCGTCAATTATATGCTAAACGATGTGATAAGTTAATTACACGTATCACGAATGGTCGTATTCGATTCTAGCATGCTTAACACAACTTAAGTTTTTGTGTTACGTTAAAGTTGTGCCTTGGATCGTCCAGAGGTCAAGCCATCAATAAAAGCAATGTGAACATATGTTTCCTGCTGAGGCTTATCAAGTAAGTAGTGGCTCGAACCCTTACCTACCCTTAGAATTATCAATTAGATTAAGTGTATGGCAGGAACTTATCTGTTAGGCCTCATGGTGTAAAAATTGTTTCTATGAGAATAATTTTAAGTAAAATTAATTAAGGTAATAAAATATTTACATGTTGTCGTATATTTGTCAATTTTGGTATGTCACACTAATCTTTATTATATGGCATGTCATCTCACCTTGTACTCATTATTTCCTAACTCACTTAGTTTTTGAGTTAAGAATAGTTATTTATTATACAAGTGACGAAAGTAGATCATTTTACAACTCCAGTGAAACGTTTACCCGGTAACTTCACCGGTAACGGTATTTCACGAGAGTTGTAAATTCTACTTTCGTCACGAGTGTAATATTAATTTTTTTCTGTAACCGTGTAATACATGATCTGATCTAACCAGAATATGAACAAAATTAGGATGTTGTGAAGATTATGGTATGTTGTTGGTAGGTTATAAGCATGGTTGTGAAAGGTTATAAGCATAGTTATAAAACAACTAGTGATGATTGTGAAGTAGTGCAGTTATAAACAATTGCAGGTTATAAACAAGGAAGGTAATTATTATTATATTTAAATTTTAAAATATATTGATTATTTCCACCAATAATTCATTCACATTTCAATTTATTTTGTTAAAATAAATTCTTACAATGTTAAGAAACATTTAAAAGCATTTAATTTCCAACTTCAAATTATTTTTTAATTTGTACATATTACTAATTAAGAAGGCAATTCACTTTCTTCACTCTACTGCAAAATGTTTCACTTTCTTCACTCATTTCAGTTTAGTAATGTTACCATTATTCAACGATTACAGAAAAAAAAAATGTATAGCACAGCAATTATAGAGCATCAATAATTTAACAAAATTGACTCTATAACATTTTTCAATCCAACACATATTAAAGGAGATATATTGAATTATCGAATTCTTCCTACTTGTAACACCCTTAGCGTTGAATGAAGCTGTTAAATATTGAGTATGGTATAGATTAAAAAAAATCGTTATTTCCATTTATATTTTAGTAGTCTTTATAGAGCCTTCCTTACTCTTTTCGCACGTTTTTCTTACCTATCGGAAACCAATTTTAGTGGATTAATATATAAATAATAATTATTGTTTTTTAATTGACATAAACAATGCTTTGTTATATAATACACCACATTATTCGAAGATTAAATACCAAAATATTTTATTGAAGAGGTCTTTATTATACGAGATACATGCAAATATGTTCTGGTGACCTCCTCCCCTGTCTTGGACTACTAAAATTTGATTGCTTGAGATAAATATTATATCTTATCCATTATAAATTGCAGTACTAGTCATCGTAAATAGTTTTCAATTTAACTAATATGTTTTATTCTAATATATTTCAGTAATTGTTTTTCTTTCCGGTGAGAGACGGATTGGCAGACCTGCTTGTTTACATTTCAGACTCTTCCCGCCTAGTGGGGAAAGATTTCTTATAAGAGCTTGTATTTATTCACTGAATATTCACGGTTGTCTTATGTTACCAGTATGTAGATTTATCTATTATTAAACTTCTCGAGGGAAATCTGCTTCGTTTACGCAGCCCCTGCGTGACGGGATTATTCAATATGGATAAACACTAACGGACTTTTTAATTCCCAAAAAGACCTTGAATAGTTAACTGTTACTGAAAAATGTTAATTTCTTTATTTGATTATAAAAGACATTGACAGATATCTTGAATTAAGGCTACGTACTTAGTTGTTGTTGATTTTTCGGCATAACCGTAAACTTGTGAATAAGAATATGTTTGTCACATCGATTCAAGCAGGTTTCATTACTTTAAGGAGAGGAAGAGAAAAATTCTGTTAGAAAAAACCTAGAATATTTAAAGAATTCTGAAATGATACATACATACATACATACATATATATATATATATATATATATATATATATATATATATATATATATATCACTATGTATATGAAATTCATCATAACACGGAATTCATGTAATATCGAAAACTGACCTCATTTCTTTTTTGTTCAATAAAAACCGTTATTCATTGATTACAACATTTTAAATTTGATGAAGTCTGTTAACTCTACCAGAAGAACGGGAGGACAGGAGTAGGGGAAAATTGCATAGTCATGAACTCATCGTAGTGTACTATCTAAGTTTGACTGTAATACTGGTTAAAATGCAAACATATTAAGCCTTCCATCAAGACAAGATCCCCTAAGTGGAGACTTGGATCTAGGTAAATAAGTAAGAGTGCTCCTAATTGGGAAACCCAATAAAACCCACTCTGGCATCCCTTGCAATCGTGTGGCTTAAATACCTATGCTACATTAGGCTCCAATACCCCCCCCCTCCTCTAACCAACGTCTTCGTTTGCTACTCGCTCTCACTCTCTCTCTCACTCTCTCCCACTCTCTCTCTCCCTCTCTCTCTCTCCCTCACTCTCTCTCTCTCTCTCTCTCTCTCTCTCTCTCTCTCTCTCTCTCTCTCTCTCTCTCTCTCTTCTCTCTCTCCCTCTCTCTCTTCGTTCTCTCTCTCTCTCTCTTCTCTTCTCTCTCTCTCTATTCTCTCTCTTATCTCTCTCTCTCACTCTCTCTCTCCCTCTCTCTCTCTCGCTCTCTCTCTCTCCCTCTCTCACTCTCTCTCTCTCTCTCTCTCTCTCTCTCTCTCTCTCTCTCTCTCTCTCTCTCTCTCTCTCTCTCTCTCTCTCTCTCTCTCTCTCTCTCTCTCTCTCTCTCTCTCTCTCTCTCTCTCACTCTCTCTCTCTCTCTCTCTCTCTCTCTCTCTCTCTCTCTCTCTCTCTCTCTCTCCTCTCTCTCTCTCTCTCTCTCTCTCTCTCTCTCTCTCTCTCTCGCTCTCTCTCTCTCTCTTCCTCTCTCTCTCTCACTCCTCTCTCTCATCTCATCTCTCCGTCTCCTCTCATGTCTCCTCTCTCTCTCACCTCCACTCTCTCTCTCTCTCTCACTGCTCTCCGGGTTCTCTCTTCTCCTCGTCTCTCTCTCTCTCTCTCCTCTCAATCGCTGCTCTCTCTCTCACTCTCTCTCTCTCTCTCAACTCTCGCTCACTCTCTAACCTTCTCTCACCATCTCTCTCACTCTCCTCCCACACACACTCTCTCCACTCGTCTCACTCTCTCTCTCTCGCTCGGGAACACACACACACACACACACACACACTCATATATATGAAATGTATAATATAAATATAATATAAATATATATATTATTATAAACATATAATTTTGAACGAACCTAATTTTCGACATCTCCTAAGACGGATCGATGTACATTTGAAAATTTCTTCATGAAGGAAACTGCTAATTAAATTATTAAATTTAATTATCCGCGAGGGAAGCGAGGGGAATGTTGACCTCCACATTGAACTTCAACAACTAACAGCTGTTTAGATGGGATGAAATTTCTACAGACATTACATTTCTTAGGAATAACTAGCTTTATTTTAAGATTCGTGGATGAAACTGGGGCATATCAACAAGATTTAAGGTAACCTGGATTATAATTCTCAAATACCCATAAGCACTTGTTAAGTTCAACTGTGTGTGTTCTACAGTGTCTTACCGAATATTAATAACTAATACTGGTAGAACATACATTTAAGAAACGCTCACTCGCTACATGACTTATGAATTTCTTGTAGAAAATTTATTTCATAAGCGGTACGACAAAAGAGTTTCCATCGGCAGTAATGTATTATACATTGAGGCCCATAGAAAAAACAAAACAAGATGAGACGTAGAGTTTGAGATCGTCAACTCTATCCAACAATATAAAATTAACAATATTGTTGTTACAAGTTACAATATAATTTCAAACGTATTTCTAACAATGTAGGCATACTATTGATAGTTCAGTAGCTTTTTAAAGAACATGTTTGTAATCACCTAATTAATGACTTTGATCTTTGACTTATTTTTAAAAAGTGGGTAACATATATTCCCTATTTTCTCATTTAAGAATTCGTAAAAATTATATGTGAAATTAACGACTGTAGACGTAACGCAGGGGATGAATTGAGTTTTCAATTTCAAACTTAAATGACCCATACATCATAGCAACATTACATTAAGATTACTAATGTATTTACTTTTTTATATGAACGAATTAAATTTCAATATAAGTGGAAATAAAATCAATTTTGAGTTGAAGCATTTTGAAGTTACCCCTTGGGAAATAAGCCGGCATAACTGTGCTAACCAGTATAACAGGGCCTGAGGGAGCAGAAAGACCCCGAACAAACAGCCTAGGAAAACCCTCAGAATTCTTTAAATTAATCTCTCCATCATTCGTGTACACAATTTCTACAACCAGACTTCTTTTTACCCTTGTTAAATAATAAATACTTTTTTATATTATTATTCTGGATAAGTAAATAAAATATGAACAAGTATAACATTTATTTTCAATTTGTCTGATTAATGTTTGTCTATTAATATGACATTCATTTAATGTAATATCTAATTTTGTCATTGCGTTTAACGAGGTGTTACAGTTTTTTAATATGCATATGGCAGCAATTATAAAGTCAACAAATTGAATTAATAAGTTGTCTATTATACAGACAAGTATGTTTTCAACAGATCTAACTGGCAACCCTATTGTATAAATAATTTGATTTAGATTAGTTTATCGTTAATTTATTTTTAATTAATCCACTATTTGTTAACATATCTCATGATTATTTATACTAGTCCCATTGTATATGTTAATTAAGTTCTCTTCTCATGTTCCATAACCCTACTGGCATTGATATAAGAATTCATGTCAGGATAAATTCCATACTATTGGAGTGGGCAAAATTCATTCTCACTTTGAATTCACGGTCTTTTCAGTTGTTTGACAAGAATACGGAACAGATAAAGGTAACAAAGGCATTTTAGAAGATTTCCCTTAAGGGAAATCAGCTATTAAGGTCGTACTCATGACGCGATTTTCGAAAAATGTCTTCAAATGTCCATCGACCATACCTAGTAGATGACGAAAATGAGGTCCGTTCAAAACTGTATATAATATAAATATATTATATATATATATAGAAATATATATATATATTTGTACGGTTTAACCGCTCTAAGCGGTCGCAGATTTTTGTTTAATGGTTACCAAACACGATATTTAGATCGTCTTTTAATGTAAAAAGACAGATCAAGTCCGTTAATGGCTGAAATCGAACTAGAGGGAGGGGAGGTTTAGAGCGGGGATTTTCGAAAATTCAAAATATCTCCGTTATTATGCATCGGATCGAAAAAGTGTATAGAACCAATCTCATTGAAAATTAAATTTACTATAAATATTGTTATATATATTTATTCTCTATCTTGAATATCAACCGAGATATTGGCATTTCTATTACATTTGGGCCGATAAGGTAGGACGGTGTTTCCCACCAAAAGCTAGTTCGGCCCTTTGCCGTAACTGTTCGGCTCTCGTATGGAGATTTCTCTATTGTATAACTTCACGTGGGAAATCTGCTTAGTTTACGCAGCCCCTGCGTGACGGACTTTTAACCTTGAAGTCGGTAGCCGTTTTTCCTTTAAAAATATTCTTATTCACATTCAGTGCACAGAATCAATGTGAATACATAGGGGGTGTTTCACCCCCTACACTTTTAGTTTTGTAAATATATCTTTACATGTTTATTTAAATTCAAAATTAATATTTTCTACTTATCGAGTATATTATATCATATGAAATATATGTTTCAATGACTATTGATTTTACTACAATTATTCCATACATTATTACTCACTTTTGCTGTTTCAGGGTCTTGTTTAATCATGGTCATCTAATCATGCGATGTCATAAATGATGTGGTTATCCAGATAGTAAAGCCCCAATTGGTCCAGAAGATCAAAGTTCTGATGAAATTCAAATTATTGTTCAAATAGTATATGATACAATTGATTATATTTGAGTATTGAGTGTAGGACACAAGAGAACGAGTTGTCTGTAATACAGTAAATTAATAAATGAGATATTCTTTATACGTTATCATTGCCTTGTTGGAAACAAATAAAGCCTGTAGTCCCCCATTAAATTTGATTATTCATAAAAATAAAGACACTTCAAATAACGTCGATGAGGTTTAACACCATTATATGATAGACATTAGGGATGTTTTGTTCCCTCGATTTAACAGTCATTATTAGACTCTGCCCGGAAACACATTATGGAGATTTGCTACCTATGGAAAGTGGAATTGTCCAGGCAGGTCCAATTGTAATAATCGTTCCTTTACTCGCAGGTTAAAATTCCCAAACGTTCAAGAACTACTCAAAATCGGGGCTTTCTACAGTTCCTTCTAGGGAACATCTGCTCTGCTGACATCACAAACATCAGCATTTATTTCCTATATGATCACTTCCTTTTTTCCTCTCCTTGTCATTTCCCCAGTAACTGTAGCCTGTTACTCTGGTCATTTTAATTTTGTAATTGTTATTATCAATAAAAGTGCTTTTTAAAAAACTTTTCACACTTACTTTATATTTAACTGGCGCCCGAACAGGGACTTAGCACAAGTTTTCATTTTCAAGTGTGAGATTTGAAAACTTTGGATTTTAATCCTGAACTGCTTATTACCCGAAGTATAGTGAAAGCCTTTTTAAAAAATCCCTTTTATTGATAATAACAATTACAAACTTTAAATGAGTACAGTAACACGCTACAGCTTCTGGGGAAATGGCAAGGGGAGGAAAAAAGGAAGGGATTATAAAGGAAAAAAATGCTGATGTTTGTGATGTCAGCAGAGCGGATGTTCCATAGACGTAACTTATGATTTCTAAATGATGCGTAGGATCATATTAAAACTTAAACTATAAAATATGAATCTTGGGAAAAGAGGGAGAACTGACATTATCATTTTTACTTTAGCTGGATTTTGGTTATTTTTTTCTTCAATCGTCTTTGTAATTTATACTTCAAAATACATCATATTTAAAAATAGCACGAAGGCCAATGCAAAATACGACTTTGAGCGTAAGTGAAAATACACCATAATAACAGATATCCTAGATGAAAACTCTCTCCAATTATCCTCCGGAAAACAGCGATTCATAGAATCATATAAGCTGTAGAGAAAATACCTATGCCCTAATAATTTTAGTTATTGTTTATGCTATAATGACCTCTGCTCCTCATTCTACGGTCATTTTTCCATATCTCGTATTACTCAAAAACTTCTAGCCTTAGAATGTTGAAATTTCATATTTGGGATTTTTGTAAAATCTAGTTGTGCACCTTTTTTTTTTTTTTTTTTTATCGAAATGTACTAAGGGGGGTGGAGAAGAGAGGGAAGCAATTGAAAATTTTTCCGTAACGTTTTAGAGATACGAAACTTTGTAGGGCCATTTGTATTGAAAATATCTAAAACATAATGTTTTATCTCATTTTTCGATTTGATCATTGGAACGGAGACATCGTATATCACTTTCAAATCAAATAATTCTAAATGAAGAGCAACCAAGCATTTTAGCAGATTTCCCTTAAGGGGAATCGGCTATTGAGGTCTTACTCATGACGCGAGTATTGAAAAATTTCCTCAAATGTATATCTATTTGTCTGTTAACGCTCTAGCAGTTGCAATTTTTGTTATATCGTTACCTAACGCCATATTGAATCGATATATGTAAAAAGAAAGATTGGCTTTTATGATATTCCTCCTTCCTTGGCACGTTGGAAATTTCTGGAAACCAATTTTTTGATAGGTATTACATTATTTTAAAACATCTATAGTCATCAAAGTACACTATTTTGTCCACTTATTTTGTTTATATGTTTTTATATGACAAAACGTACATAAGAAAAATAACTCCTAATATTTCAGAAATAAACTACTTTTAGCTAATTTCCCTTAAGGGAAATGAGCCCATTTTCGAAATATTTCTTCAAATGTCCATCGAACCTACCCAGAAGATGACGAAAATGAGGTCCGTTCAAAACTGTATGTATATATATATATTTGTCTGTTACCGCTCTAGCGGTCGCAATTTTTGTTTAATCGTTACCAAACTCGATATTTAGTCGTTTTATGTAAAAAGACAGATCAAGTCCGTTAATGGCTGAAATCGAACTAGAGGGAGGGGAGGTTTAGAGGTGGGATTTTCGAAAATTCAAAATATCTCCGTTATTATGCATCGGATCGAAAAAGTGTATAATACCAATCTCATTGCAAATTACATTTACTATAAATATTGTCCTATACATTTATTCTGTATCTTGAAAATTAACCGAGATATTTGCATTTGTATTGTGTGTGGAGTCGGCAATGTTCGGGACTTTCCGCCAAGAGCTAGTGCGCCCATTTCCGTAACTATTCGTCCCTCGTGAATAGGTCTTCTCTAGACCCTTCCTCCCTTCCTTACTACTACTGTTATTATTAGGCAGATTTCTCTATTGCAAAACCTCACGTGGGAAATTTGCTTAGTTTACGCAGCCCCTGCGTGACGGACTTTTGTTTAATAGGGCTACAAGGAAATCATGAGGTCTTCTCAGCTGTTTTTTGTAATCAATTACGAAGTATGTCGGTGATATTTACAAAGACTTTAATTGAAACATCGCGTCGTCACTACAAAATCAATCGCTGATTAGCAGCTAACGGGATGTAAGAACATCCCTTTTAATAGAGTCTTATTTTAGAACTTACATGAGTTAGACTGCTCAATTGCTGTGAAACGCTGAATGCTCACAGACTATATGAACCTAACTTTCTCAATTGTCTTACGTAATATAGAACAATTCAATGGAGTGCTGACATAAATTACGTTTTAACTCATACTTTCATTTAACTTCCATGGAAAACTGTTTCCATGGCAAAGTAGAAGCATATTAAAGTAATAAAATTTAAATTATACATACCTTTTGTTGCCATTCTAACAAGTTTACTCGGCAATTGAATTTGAAAAGTGCAGTTAAATTATATAATTGTACCACATTTTAGATAGTAATGTCACCATTAGTAGGTTTTCCGGATTAGCAATAGTCAACGAAATTATGCTGAGACGTATGTTTCAATAACTGTGAATGTTAGTTTAATTCAAACTAAATGAGCTCGACCTACAAATACATGAATAGTCTGCCTTGAGAGGCGTTTCGTGACAAGAGCCTCAAACATCATAGGAATGGATTCTGCAACCGGCATTTCATTAAGTATTTACTTATTCCGATTATTTCCTAGTGTTTAATGTCAAACAAGGAAATAATCGGATTTTATATTTTTGCGAGGTTTTGTTTATAACGCTATTTTCTTCAAGAATAATTCTTGAAATGTCCTAGAATATAAAAAAAAAAAAGTCTGTCACGCAGGGGCTGCGTAAAATAAGCAGATTTCACACGTGAAGTTTTACAATAGAGAAATATGCATACTAGTAACAGTAGTAGTAACGAGACTCTAAACCAATTTCATGAGAGCCGAACAGTTACGGAAACGGATGAACTAGCTTTCGGCTGTCACGAATAGAACCGACATCAGGCGATCTCATCTCGTCCATTATCCTCACACACTTAATAAAAATATCTCGATTAATATTCGAGATAGAGAATAAATGTACAATATTTATAGTAAATTTAATTTGCAATAAGATTGGTTCTTTACAAGTTTTCGATTCGACGAGATAGTTGGAATTTTCGAAATTCTCTCATCTAAACCGCCTCTCCTCCCACTGGTCCGATTGCAGCCATTAACGAACATGATCTTTCTTTTTACATAAAACGATTAAATACCGTGTTTGGTAACGATTAAACAAAAATTGCTAGCGGTCGCAATTTTTGTTTAATCATATTTCGTGCGACCGCTAGAGTGGTAACAGACCAATATTTATATGTAGTTTTGAACGGACCTGATTTTCGTCATCTTCGTGGTAGGATCGATGGACATTTGAAGAAATGTTTCAAAAATCACGTCATGAGTACGACCTCAATAGCTGATTCCCCTTAACCAAAATGTGCTAAAATGGCTCATTGAATATTAAATTTATATATGGGCGTTATAAATATTTATTGTTCATCTGTACTATTGGCAAGGGGCGAGGCTTATTTGAAATATTTTTTTATTTCAATCCACGGAGACGGATAACACGTTTAGCTTATTACTTCCGCTTTCCGGTGCCCACATCTTATATCTAGGATGCTCAGGAGAATGCCAACAGATTTTGTAATATTTATTTCTCCAAAGTGATATAAGCGTATACCCACTACCAAATGAGACTCGAGGGATTCCTAATCAGAGTTGTTTATGCCGAGAGTTATCAACTTGACGTACAACACCCGTTATCCAGGACGGACCTGGAATGAGTTGTCTCCAGTAGGCTGACGGTCCCCATTATATCCGGAGGGTCTGTGGCCAGTTCACGCTGTCAGTCTACCTATGGCTGAGTGAGTCATAACCGTTAGTTATCCCGATTTTTTTTCCCCCTACACCTGGCTAAAGAAGAAAGACCAAAAGAAAAATCATGCGTAGAAGAAGGGCATGTGAAGAAAACTAAGCGAAAGAAAAACGTGCAAGCATGCAAAATAAAAACAAGTACCTCATGTACACACGCATATACACGGGATATACCCATACATACCGGACTGTGGTGTAGGATAGGATAAGGATTTTGGGTGAGGATTGCCTTTTAGCAGATTTCCCTTAAGGGAAATCAGCTATTGAGGTTGTACTCATGACGGAATTTTCGACATTTTTCTTCAAATGTCCATCGATCCTACCTAGTAGATGACGAAAATGAGGTCCGTTCAAAACTATATATATATATTTATATATATATATATATATATATATATATATATATATATATATATATTTGTCTGTTACCGCTCTAGCGGTCGCAATTTTTGTTTGATCCTTACCAAACTTCATATTTAAGCGTTTTATGTAAAAAGAAAGATCAAGTTCGTTAACGGCTGAAATCGGACCAGTGGGAGGGGGGGTTTAGAGGGGAGGATTTTCGAAAATTCGAAATATCTCCGTTACTATACGTCGGATCAAAAGATTGTATAGAACCAATCTTATTGCAAATTACATTTACTATAAATATTGTTCTATACATTAATTCTCTATCTTGAATATTAACCGAGATATTTGCATTTGTATTCTGCGTTTGGTCACCAATAGGCTATGTTCGGAGTTTCCGACGAGAGCTCTGGCGGCCGTTTCCATAACTATCGTCCCTCGTGAATAGCTTTAGAGGTTAGGTTAACTGTTTTTTGGGCTAGAAACTACTGGGTTATTACGCCCTAAATAATGTTTTTTAGGTTTAGAGGTTTCTTACTACTACAGTTGTTATTAGGCAGATTTCTCTATTGTAAAACTTCACGTGGGAAATCTGCTTAGTTTACGCAGCCCCTGCGTGACGGACTTTTTTCTATAATAAATTCACATACCGTTATCCCGAAGAGCTGTCAAACGTAGATATATCTTTTCTCCCGCAGGTCCATAAGCATTGCGACAGTAGCATGCTCTGTTAGCCACTTCATGAACTAATGTTGTGACTTGGAGGGGATCGAACGTGCACCTATTTTTACCTTCAGCTTGCTAGCGGTAGTGGTAGATGTACCCACGCCTTAACCCGCACGACCACTGGTACCTCTCCGCTCTCTCTCTCTCTCTCTCTCTTTATATATATACTAGCTCAGATACCCGGCTTCGCCCGGGAATTCATTTGAGGCTGAATGGCGATGGTATTTTTTCGGCGAGGCATTACTTTGCACACTATTTTGACATTTACCTGTCCCAGTGTTTAGAGTTAATACCCGTCGTTTTTGTGGATTTGTTAATAATAAAATTTGTAAATTCAGGCCTCCCTTATAACCGCCACTCCTGCCCGTTCCTAGAAATGTTAGTATGGCTTATTATAAGGAAGGTGTTAGTGCTAATGCACATACCGAGTGTTTTATTTAGTTCGGTTGAGTCTTTTGTGCCAAATAAAATTGTTGACTTCCGCAGTAGTTTTTAACGTATAACTCATTTATGCTTAGGTATACGACAAAAGTTTGTATAACAAAAGTTACTTTAAATAACAAAATAAACAACTTTTGTTATGTGCATAATTGCTGAAAAGCCAATAGGAAACGAAATATCGCTATTTTTAATTTCAGCCCTTTCTCATAACCCCCACTCTTGTTCGTCTCAGAGAATATTAACATAGCCTAAAGTCTAAGTTGGGCTAGTAGTAATATACATACCAAGTTTCATAAAATTCGGTTCAGCCGTTTATGCGTGAAAAGGTAACAAACAAACAAATAAACAAACAAACAAACAGACACGAAAGAAACAAAATGCAGTTATGGTGTCTATGGCATGTGAAACGAAAAGTTATCGTGAAATTTCGCGAAAAAAATCAATGTACAGACAGAGGTTACAATTTTATATATATATATATATATATATATATATATATATATATATATATATATATATATATATATATCTATATATATATATAAAATTGTAACCTCTGTCTGTACATTGATTTTTTTCGCGAAATTTCACGATAACTTTTCGTTTCACATGTCATAGACACCATAACTGCATTTTGTTTCTTTAGTGTCTGTTTGTTTGTTTGTTTATTTGTTTGTTTGTTTGTTTGTTACCTTTTCACGCAAAAACGGCTGAACCGAATTTTATGAAACTTGGTATGTATATTACTACTAACCCAACTTAGACTTTAGGCTATAATAATATCCTCTGAGACGAACAGGAGTGGGGGTTATAAGGGAAGCCTGAAATTAAAAATAGCGATATATCGTTTCCTATTGGTTTTTCGGCAAATATGAACATAACAAAAGTTTTTTATTTTGTTATTTAAAGTAACTTTTGTTATATACATTTTTTTTTGTATACCGAATTATAAACGAGATATACGCTAAAACCTATAACGGAAGTGAACAATTTTATTTGGGACAAAAGACCCAACCGAAATAAATAAAACTCGGTATATGTATTAGCACTAACGCTCTCATTATAACAAGCCATACCAACATTTTTAGGGACGGGCAGGAGTGGGGGTTGTAAGGGAGGCCTGATTTTAAAAATAGCTTTATTTCGTTTTCTATTTTTTTTTCGGCAAATATGAACATGATAAAAGTTGTTTATTTTGTTATTTAGAGAAACTTTTGTGATATTCATTTTTGTCTTTTAACAAAGTATAAACGAGATATACACTATAAACTAAACCGGGAGTCAACTATTTCATTTGGCGCTAACGATTAAACCGAACTTAAAAAAACTCGCTATGTCAATTAGCATTAATGCTTCCATGATTATAAGCTATATTAAAATTTTTAGATTAGAAAGGGAGTGGGGGTTATAAGGGAGGCCTGAAATAAAAATTCGCGATATTTCATTGTCTATTTGTTTTTCGACAAAGGTGCACATAACAAAATTTGTTTACTTTGTTATTTAGAGTAACTTTTGTTTTATACATTCTTTTTGGAAACAGTGTATGAAGCAAGTAATTTGGGTAGAAATATTGATATGCTCAACAATTCTTTCCATCATGAACTCCCAGGTACCTCACCTGGAAAAATTAATTGAAATCTATGTTCCCTTAATAATAATAGTCCTTAATAATTCAAATCTATGCACAGGAGACGGGAAATATGATAATATGGAGGACAGTGAAGTCTTACATAAAAAAATTAATTTTATTATTAACAAATGCCAACAACGGGTATTACCCTAAACACTGGGACGGATAAATGTCAAAATATTGTGCAAAGCAAAGCCTTGCCAAAAAAATACCATCACCATTCAGACTCAAATCAATTCCCGGGCGAAGCCGGGTATCTGAGCTAGTATATATATATATATATAATTCTACTGTACGTATGTATGTCACTGAACTACTCCTAAACGGCTAGACCGATTTGAATGAATTCTTTTGTTCGCGGTTGGGTGATGGGAATCAGCCCGGCAGATGGAGAAGTAGTGGGGGTTTTAAGGGAGGCCTAAAATACAAAATAGCGATATTTCGTTCCCTATTGGTTTTTCGGCAAATGTGCACAGGATAAACGTTGTTTATTTCATTATTTAGAGTAACTATTGTTATATTCACTTTTGTCCTATAACAAAGTATAAACGAGATATACACTAAAAAATTAAAGTGGGAGCCAACAATTTTATTGGGCACTAACGGTTTAACCGAACTTAACAAAACTCTATATGTAAGTTAGCATTAATTCTTCCATGATTATGAGCTATATTAAATTTTTTAGGTTCGAACGGGAGTGGGGGTTATAAGGGAGGCCTGAATAAAAAATTCAAGATATTTCATTTTCTATTTGTTTTTAGGCAAATGTGCACATAACGAAAGTTGTTTTTTTGTGTTATTAAAAGTAGCTTTTGTTTTAAACATAATATTATTAAATTTAATATCCTATTCGTTCGAAATATCATGCAGAACAACGTCTGTACTGTATACACACACACACACACACAGACACATACATACGTGTGTGTGTGCGCGTGGGAGTGCAAGAAACCATGATAATCAGTCATTCACAATCCCTCTTACTTAGCAGTCTACGTTTCTTTATACTCAGAAGGAAGGAGTTTGTTGTTGACTTAAGCAAACAAACAATTACTGAAATATGACTACGGTGTTTGTATGTTCAAAGTTTGCCCCTTCCGCTGCAATTTCCTTATTTACTTTGCAAATTCTGTTGGCACGGAGAGAAATTTGAATAATGGCTTCATGAGTACAACCTTAATAGCGGATTATCCGTACAATATGCATGTGTCAGGAAAAGTGGCTGCTAGATAGAAAACTTGTACGGTGAGGACTGTTTTATAGAATGAATGGACAATAGCTCCCAGGTACTGTTTAATTGGTAATTCTAGAGTTGTTTAGGGTGTAACCCTGTGTTAAATATGAATATCGAGGATTGGCAATCCGAAACTATAAACATGCATCAAATTTTCACCTACTCTACCAAGGAGATGAGAAAAAAGTTAACTAAGTAGATTTCCCACTGCTAACATGACACACTGCTGATGTCATATATTCTCTTGTTCCAAATTAAAATCCCATGAATAGAAGTCGGTGGTCTATAAAATCTTAATTTAGAACGTCATCATACAACTTATTCCCATCTAGTAATTATCTCCTGAAAAAAATATTGGATATTTAAGCTTATAATAAGATGTTTCAAGATAAATTCGATTATCATTAAAATCAGATGACTAGAAGTAGTAGTTTACTGAAGGCAGAAAATTAAAAATAGATCAATCAAACAAGATTCAAACAGACAGGGAATATAAACATACACTTATAGAACATTTATGTAGATTTACATTTACAACAAGCTTTGTAATGTATGATATTTCGAACAGCGATTTTTTAATACTCGATTTCCTCCCTCCTGTTCGATTTCAGCCGTTAACAAATTTTGTTTTACATAAAACTTTATTCATCGAGTTTGGTAACGACCAAACAAAAATTTCGACTGCTAGAGCGGCAACAGGTAAGAAATATGTATATAATATTGAACGGACGGATTTTCGTCATCTACTTGATAGGATCGATGCCCATTTGAAGAATTCTGAAAATCACGTCAAAAATATAACCTCAATAGCTCTTTTCCCTAAAACAAATCTGGTAAAATGACTATAGGACGAAAAATTAAACTCAATTTTTAAATATTGACTTTATTATTCTTCAAATTACGTTTCACGATTTGCGGTACATCTTCAGATGGATATAGCGTTCCTGAGAGGATTCAAATATACACTACAAGGAATTTTACACTTCATTATTGAGAAGTTACAAAAACGGAATGATAGCAAAACTGAATTATAAAATTAAATTTAAGAGTGTTAGATGGGGGCTTTAACTCTAGTGATTAGGATGGTGTTTTACAAGGGTATAGTCGCTAACGCTACTCATGTCTTATCATGGAAGGGGGTTCCTCGGAGGATTTAAAATGAAGCACAATGATATTTTGTTTCCTGCCCATTTCATCGGAAAATATGCAAATTACAAAAGTCTGTCACGCAGGGGCTGCGTTAACTAAGCAGATTTCCCACGTGCGCCACGTATTTGCATTTATCTCAAAACGTAATAGTTCAAAGAGAAGAATATTTGGTATTTAAGCTTCAAATAAAGTGCTTCATTACATAATAGAATATTGATAATAGAGATGAGTAGGAGTGGGGCTTTACTGAACACCGAAAACTAAAAAACGCAAATATCTCAGTAAATAATCAAGATAGTGGAAAAAATGTACATAACAACGTTTATAGAACATTACATTTGCAATAAGATTGGTTCTATACAATTTTTCGATCCGACGCATAATAGCGGAGATATTAAGAACTTTCGAAATTCTTCCCCTCTAAACCCCCTTTCCTCCTGGTCCGATTTCAGCCATTAACGAACTTGATCTTTCTTTTTGTATAAAACGATTACATATCAAGTTTGGTAACGATAAGTTAAGTACACTTACCATAAGTAAGTACACTTACGGACCTCATTTTCATTATCTTCTAGGTAGGATCGATGGACATTTGAAGAAAAATTTCGAAAATCGCGTCATTTGTACATACTCAATAGTTGATTTCCCTCAAGGGAAATCTGCTAAAAGTGGTTCATTTCTGACATATTAGGAGTTATTTTTCTTAAGTACGTTTCGTCATATAAAAACATATAAACAAAATAAGTGGACAAAATAGTGTACTTTGGTGACATTAGATGTCTTAAAATAATGTAATACCTATCAAAAAATCGGTTTCCGGAAATTTCCAACGTCCCAAGGAAGGAGGAATATCATAAAAGCCAAGCTGAATTACAAACTTAAATTTAAGGGAAATGTATGGGGCTGAAGCTCCAGTAATTGGGATGCTCTGTTCGCCGGGACTCCAGCCGTTATCTAAGCGAAGTCCGGATAGCCCCTCCCCCAGCACCAGCCTCATTTAACTTGCTTAGATTCCACATTTAGCCGAGCCCCAAACTAAGCCGTCCTAAGCCTCCGGTATAATGTACCACTACTAGCAATGATTCATACAGCAATGTATTATTAATTTACATACATTCGAGAAATGTAGGGAGACCGTAAGACCTGGAATCCTTTTGCGTGTACTAGTACAACCCAGGAACATTCTGAAGCTGGAGCACAGGTCTATCTTCTTAAGCTTGTAAATCTCCATCACTCAGCTGGTTATGAACAGATTGATAAATAGATACATTCTTGAAATCAGAACAATTTTTCTCCAATTACCCCATTAATTATTATACAGTGATAGATAGTGTCCCTTTATTATTCAATTTCGATAGTTATGCTTAAATCATAAACGAGGTCTGTCATAATTACTTCATAAAAGCCCTCATCTGGACAACACAGGACATCTTTGAACTTCTATTAAATTAAATATACAAAGTTGTGCTGCATTGGATTTAAAATTATTTCCTTAAAAATGATATACGATATCTCTTTTCCCATGTCTCAGATCAAAAGGTTTCGTCGAATATGACCTATAGGATAAACAAAAATGTCCTATATTAAGTTTCAGTATTTATTTATTACAGTATACCGCATCTACTATTGTCATTAGCGTAGGTGGTTCTACATTTCATGGAACAAACAAGTTACAGTTAAAAATACACAAAGCTTTTTTATGTAGTCTTCATCGTCTCTAAGGTTTCGGCTTTTAGGTTCGGTTTAAGGTTCAAAGCTCTTCATGGAAGATCGTATTTCTTACAATTGATGAGAAGATGTGAGACGGTAAGATGGACATTACAACAATCGTAGGTTGGTGGGAATAAGCCCTTCAATAAATAACTATGTGTTAATTTTGTGTGTCCAATTCGGACACGGGCAAGAACGATCCTGTTTTCGAAGTTTTCTACTTGCAGTGTTCCAACGCTCGGTAATTTCTTTGATTTGTCGCAGTTTATTGTCGTATTTCTTCGACCAATCTGACTTCCATCTTTAAAGTATGAGCTTTTGGAACTCTCGTTTCCAATCGTCTGGGGAGATGAAGGTTACTGTAGTTCCATCTTCTCGAGCACTACGAGCTTCCAAATCCGCAATTTCATTACCCTCCAAACCAAAATGTGGGGTAACCCAAAAGAGTGATATATTATTACCTACGTTTTGTATTTGACATTTTACTAGGTCTGTGAGGTAACATCGTGACATCGGGTTGGCAAGACTTTGGAGTCAGCTGTATGAGTCCGTAGCGATTACGAATGATTCTTGTTGCATTTGTTCTATGTTGTTTATAGCTTGGCTTATGGCCATCAACTCGGCGGTAAAAATTGAATTTATAGAGCTTATACTGCAATTCGTTGCCTTGTTTCCAATAATCCACGAGTTTTCTGTATCACTAATAGGTGCGGAGAAGTTTATATTTATTTTATTTTCACCCTCCTGTAAACTCCTTTCCTCCTTCAACCGATTTTTTTCTAAAGGGGAGTTGCACAACTGGATGGCTCACCAGCCCCAAAAATGAAGTTTCGACGTTTATAAGCAAGTCAATGTTATGCTGTGCATACAAAAGTACAGGACCATACGACATTGCATTGTGCATCTTCTTGATTTGATTAGTTTCGGCCCTCAAATATTTTTCTGATATTTCTGATTACAAACCGTCTAACTCATAATAGAGCTAAATTTGAATGCCAAATATTTCAAATTTAACATCTGCATCACTCTGGTACTATGATATTAAAATGGAGTACCTGAGGTAATCAGACGAGAAGCTATTAATACATTTTTTGGAACAATTTAAATAAGTGGTGATTAACCTGTTAAAAGTGCACTCTAGGTGAGTTCAGGGGCCATAGAAAACAAAATAGTTAATTATGAAGAACAAAGAAAGGATGAACTCTGGAGACTGATCCATGTTAATATAAGACGTAGAGATTTGTTACAGGAGCATGGAAATAATGTTAATTAGGATTAAGAACAGTACTGATATAATACTGATAAATACAGTAGCGATGGAAACATATAAACGTGAAAATAAGAATAAGGTGAGGTATACCGACATAAGCTGATCTAGTTTACGTAGCTACTGCCAGGCATGGTAAAGAAGCCTTAGGCGTGGCCATATTAAATTGAGAGTGGTTTAATTGAGAACTAAATCCATATGGTAGTATGAATTATGAAATGAAATAAAATTAATAAGGGGAAAACTGTGGGGGAGAGAGAATTGTTTGTTTAAAATTTCCTTCTTTTTAAGCTCTACTTCCGAATCGGTAGAACACATTGGAGCTTTAATAAGTTGCATGATTGCGAGACTTTCACTTTCACTGTCATTGCTTGTAAATGCTAGACCTGCAGATTCATATCCCGAGGAGTGCTCATCTTCAGATATTTTAAGAGGCTTTTCAAAAGGCTTCAAAAGAAAAGCATGTACTCTGTTCAGGATTAGCAACAATACAAATAAAATTAATAATGGGAAAACTGTGTGTGTGGGAGAGAGAGAGAGAGAGAGAGAGAGAGAGAGAGAGAGAGAGAGAGAGAGAGAGAGAGAGAGAGAGAGAGAGAGAGAGAGAGAGAGAGAGAGAGAGAGAGAGAGAGAGAGAGAGAGAGAGAGAGAGAGAGAGAATTAAGAATTGAAGATTCAAATCAACATTAAAAAGGAAAGGAATGATCCAGCAATAAAGTTTTAGAACAAATTTACTATTAAATAATTTTCATTTAATTAGCTCTTAAATATCAATGAAATTGAGACATTTTCAGTGTTTAGGGAAGAGCGGTGGATGACCTAACACTAATTAATTGCTGGGATACTAAAGTTTTGAGCTTAACTTGTGAACTGGGCCGGATTATCGGGAGCATGGCTGGCAATGTTCAGAGACTGGACAGGCTTCGTGTCGAGGGGCCAAAGTTCTGCCCAGACTTATTTAACCTGTTTTTTCCACGAGAGGTAAATAAACTGTTCCCCACCCTCTAACTTTTCTCACAGAGTTCAAAAGCTGCGATTTTAAGTTTGCAAACACCATATGATATCTCCAAACATCTCGAAAAGTAATTAACAAACCTAGATGCCCCTCCACCAAATGGTATTTGAATTAAAATTCTTAATTATAGCCTACAATTTTTAATTAAAAATTGTTCTAAATTCTTAACCGACGGTCATTTTTACAACCGAGTTATATTTCTGAAACAATTGTAGTTACTTCAATATGATAAGTACTATAGGTTTATAATTACCGCTTTTATTTATAATTGTCAATTATTCATAATAAATATCCATATCCCGGATATATTTAGTTCGTATAAATGTATTTATATGAATGAGAAATGAAAAATCAATAGTCCTTTCAGAATTAAAACAGTTCATCACACTATGGCAGTTGAAGTTTATTTATCACGAATCTGCATCTGCACTATTGTGATATATATGTACATACGTACATATCTATTTTACTACAACCTTTTTTTTACGTCCACTTTATGCTACTAGACTAATCGGGACGGGTTATCTACAGGTTACCATCCTTTTCTAGCCAGGGTGGGCACAAGGAGTTTATTTAATGAGTCCGTCATTAAATAAATTTCTACTGCCCAGGGCGGGATTCGAACCCGCCACTCTAGGTCTGCCATGGGAGATTAGGACCAACGTCCTAACTCGCACGGCCAACCCGAGCCCTTACTACAAACTTTATAAGTATGTATACATAACATGAAAGGAAAAAAACGTACGTCAGTCAGGGGCTGCGTAAACTAAGCAGATTTCCCTCGTAGAGATTAATAATAGATAAACCTACATACTGCTAACACAACACCACCGTGAATATTAAGTGAATAAATACAAACGATAATAAGAAGCCTCCCGACGGAAAGCATCTGAAATGTAAACCAACAGTTCTGCCAACTTCCTACCGGAATGAAAAACAATTACTTTAATACATCTGAACATTACGTATTAATTTGATTGAAAACTATTTACTATATCTAGTACTGTAATTTATACTGAATCAGAATATTTATTATCTCAATCTATCTAATTTAAGTTGTCCAAAAACTTAAGAAGGCGGGGGGGGGGAGAGGGTTCACCAAAACATATTTTCGTGTACCTCGTATAATAAATGTCTCTTGAAAACAATATTTGGTATTTAAGCTTCGAATGGTGTGGTTTATTACATAACGAGAGTTTGCTGAAGGCTGAAACTGAAAAATGCAAATATTTCTATATAAATATCTACATTGTTAATAATGAAGATAGAGAATAAATGTATACAACAATATTTATAGTACATTTAATTTTCTATGAGATTGATTCCATAAAATGTTTCGATCCGACGTATAGCAACGGAAATATTTCGAATTTTCAAAATTCTCCCCCTCTAAACCCCCCTTCCCCCTAGTACGATTCCAGCCACTAACGAACTTAATCTTTCCTTTTACATAAAACGACTAAATATCGAGTGTGGTAACGATAAAAAATAATTGCGACTGCTAGATCTGTGAAAGACATAGATATATATATATATATATATATATATATATATATATATATATATATATACAGTTTTGAATGGACCTCATTTTCGTCATCTCCTCCTAGGAAAAATTTCGAAAATCGCGTCATGAGTACGACCTCAATAGCTGATTTCTCCTAAGGGAAATCTGCTAAAAAGGTCTACCTTATCTTAGATAATCAGGCTGTTTTTTTTTATCACATACAGACAATTACAATATTAATAATTTTATCGTTTCTTCTTTTCATTGGTTATGGGTTAATGTTATCTTAAAAAGATTTTCTACAGAAAAGAACATTAAAAGACACTTCAAGGGTGAAAGAAAAATAACAAAAATTAACAATGGCCTATAGCCCAATTTGAATACTGAAAAGAGAAACACTTAGTCCACAATTGATGATTAATGAAGTAGTAAGGAAAGAACTAACGTATAATAAAAGGAATGATGAAATTGTATCAATGAAAAGTAAGTGGGATTCATTTTGGACAATGAGGCGAAAAACGTTCGTTAAAAATGAGGGGGCTGCGGGTAAAAATTACGGTTAAACCTGAGGACGAGTTCATTAACTTCCCCATACATTGTGGAAGCTTTTGCAACAGGTCTCCCCTAACGAAACCATTTTCATTTCTAACGCACAAAAAATATTACAAACGAAAAACACCGCTTTCCTTCTTTATAGTTTAAACATTTATAATAAGAAGATATTAGTCTTATTCAACGACCCGTTTCTGGTTTTAATGGTATATTTTCTCAGTGGATATGTTATCATCATATTTTCACCTTTTTTATGTATTTACAGAATAATTTTATTCATCTCATCCCCCTTTAAATAGTCATCTACTTTTACGTAGTTTAGGAACCCTTTAAACAAAAAAATATCCGTATTATGAAGATGCCCTCCATTATGATCTGCTCATTTAAAATTGATTTTAAAAGTTTTGTATTGTCTGGTTCCCAATTACATACTCATTTTAGTTAATGTTGCACACTGTTTTATCCAATTTATAACATGTATCTTTTATGAATTATTCAGCACAAGAGTTTCTAAGAGTTTGCAAATTATCAAGTTTAATCACAACCACGAGTTTATCTCAAAATCAAGGCCCTGCCTTTTTAATATAAGGAAAAATATAGAAAGGGGCTCAGGTTAGCCATTTGACTTAAAGCGTTGACCTTAAACCTAGAGTGGCGAGTTCGATTCTCGCCTGGGCAAAGGAAATTATTTAGTGACGAAATTCATTAAATAACATCCTTAGTCTCATCCTGGCTAGAAAAGGGTGGTAACCTGTAGATAACCCGTCCCAATTAGCCTCAGTTGCAAAAAAGTGGACGTTAATAAATAATAACAATAAAATAAAATATAGAAATTAAATGTTTACAATCCTCGATTTCTTAAAGTATTGTCACTCAAAGCTGAGTAACTCATTTAAATACACAGACCAGTACTTACTAATTTAAATGTTAAACGACATATGAATTAAAACAATGGCCTAATCTTTGGGTAAATAGTTATATATAGGAATTAGACTCAACATTTCTGTTTCTCCTGTGATTAGTTCAAAAAGTTGTCTATTCAGTGAAATATAAATTTGTGAGTTACATTATTTCGGTACATTTTTTTTTAGTAAAAATAATATTTTTTTTAGAAATGAATCATATATTCGATCAAAAATAAATATTCAATTAGAGCATATATTTCAATTATATTATTTTCGTTAAAAATTACTTCGATCATAATCAAACTGCCCATAATCATAATTTAGATTATTATGTGCGTAATATAAAATAATTTTAATTATTATCTGAGGGCACTGATTGAAAGTGTTGTTTTATTATTTCAGTACGTTCAGAATTAAAAAGCAATAGATTATAAGGGATCGCACGAGGAAAAAAGTCCGTCACGCAGGGCCTACGTAAACTAAGCAGATTTCCCACGTGAAGTTATACAATAGAGAAATCTCCATACGAGAGCCGAACAGTTACGGAAAGGGCCGAACTAGCTTTTGGCGGGAAACCACTCGTCCGTTAACCGCCCATATTTAATAAAAATGCAAATATCTCATAATCAATATTCAAGATGGAGAATAAATGTATAGAACAATATTTATAGTAAATTTAATTTGCAATAAGATTGGTTCTATACAATTTTTTTGATACGACGTAACGGAGATATTCCCCTCTAAATCCCTCCTCCCACTTTATCCGATTTCAGCCATTAACGAACTTGATCTGTCTTTTTGCATAAAATGTTTAAATATCGAGCTTGGTAACGATCAAACAAAAATTGCAGACAAATATATATATATATATATATATATATATATATATATATATATATATAATTTTGAACGGACCTCATTTTCGTCATCTCCTGGGTAGGATCAAAGGACATTTGAAGAATTTTTTCAAAAATCGCGTCGTGAGTACGACCTCAATAGCTGATTTCCCTTAAGGGAAATCTGATAATTGAGGAAATGAAATTTTAAAACGTTTAATATCTTAATATAAAGCTCGAAAACCTTTTTTTTAGCTCCCAAAATAGCAGCTAATAAACTGGCAAAGAATGATTTCACATGCATGATCTATCTAGGCGAAGCATGTAATTTATATTTTACATTCGATTAATAGATACCGTTGTTCGAATTATAATATCCTCAATACTTATTATCGTATTTTTTTTTTTTGTTTGTGGGGAATTTTCAAATTGCCCATAATTATAAATCATGCGTATTTCATTAAGTGGTCAGCATCATGAATGCATTAGCCAGCATTAGAGGGTGGACTTATTTAACACAAATATTAGTTGAAAAGGAAACCTAGCACATCCAGTGGGTTATAGGGCAAGGTAATGTCATTCCAGGATCATCCATCAATGATATATTCCTCTAGCTGCAAAGCTTCCCCGCCCCGCTGAACTGTGAGATTTCAACGGAGTAAATTAAGAGACTAAAAGTTTTTTGCGATGCGTACCTAATGGTTCTAGTGAATCCCTGAGCTACTATGTTACTCAGCCATCTTCATTTTCCACCTCCTAATGTAGGAAGTACAGTTACTTCAAAATTATTTGTGTACATTCTAATGGATGGGCGAAAAAGTGCCAGTGGGCTAACAAGCGTGTCCTATTGTATTCATGCGCTTACGATGAAGTGACCTTGCGATCAAATTTCTCAAAGTAAAAGTCCGCCACGCAGGGGCTGCGTAAACTAAGCAGATTTCCCACGGGAAGGTTTACAACAGATGGATCTACATACGGACAACACCCGTACAAACGGTAATAAGAAATCACTCAGTCAATTTACAAGTTAATGAAATCTACAACGTAAAGCAACTGAATTGTAAACAAACAAGGTAGTCAACTTCGCCGCGCTGAATAGATATAATTATTCTAGACCAGAGAGGAACAATATATCTGAATAAAGACATATATCTGAATAAAGAGTATTAATTTTATTGAAAACTATTTACTATAGTTTGTGGAGTAATTTGAAATGAATCAGAATAATTTCTACCTCAACCACTCAGATTTTAGCAATCCAAGAAGAAAAGAAGGAGGGGGGGATCAACAGAACGTATTTGTTTGTATCTCGTATAAAAAAGCTTTGTTGTAAACAATATTTGGTATTTAACCTTGTAATGAAGTGGTTCATGATATAACCTCTTATTATTAATATGACACTAGTAGAAGTCTCAGGTAAGAAGTGTAGCACTAGTAGAAGTGTTGCTTTTCTGAAAGCGTAAAACTATAAAATCCAAATATCTCCGTTAATACGCATTATACGAAAAAAAATATATAGAGTAATATTTATAGTAAATTTAATTTTCAATAAGATTGTTTCTATACAATTCGAGCCAACGTATAGTAGCAGAGATATTTCAAATTTTCGAGTTCCTCCCCACTAACCCCCCCCCCCCCCTGGCACCTACCCCTGGTTCGATTTCAGCCGTTAACGAACTCGATCTTTCTTATTACATAAAAAGACTAAATATCGAGTTTGGTAACAATTAAACAATAATTACGACTGCTAGAGCCGTAACAGACAAATATATAGATAAATGGATATATATATATATATATATATATATACATATATACATATATACATATATATACATACACAGTTTTGAACGGACCTCATTTTCGTCATCTTCTAGGTAGGATCGAAGGACATTTGAAGAATAATTTCGAAAATCGCGTCATGAGTACGACCTCAATAGCTGATTTCCCTTAATGGAAATCTGCTAAAATGACTAGGATTACAAAGGAGGCAATCACAGGAATTGTGTAGATGTAATGTGTACCACAGAACTTTTAATTCTTATTTTATGTACATTTATATTTGGTTTATTTCTGTACGTACCATAACTAAATATAGAAATTGAAGAACTTAAGTTTACCGGCATTGCGATTTCTGGTTCCTGGCTGGGGATACGAATCCCATGTCTAAATTACGAATTCCATGTTATATATATATTAGTTCATATGACAAGAAAGGAAGTATAATTTATTCTACTTATTAAAGAAGTGTATTTTAGATTTCTAAGGATATCTATTTGAAACTATCAAGGAAAAATAAAGTTTCTTAATGTAGATTAATCATTAAACATTTCCAATTGCGAACTCCCTCTTAATTGAGTATCGTATCAATACTCAAATAATGGTTAGCCAACTTTTTCGCTCAAGTTCCTAAAATATTCCTACGGAAAAATACGAATGAAATAAAACTCAAATCCTTTACTACAGAGGATATTTTTTTGACATATTTGATTATGCAATAGATCAATCAGAAAAATTCTGTTACTCACCCTGGTTACACTCGGTGTAATTATTTACGTGAAGGTTTTAACGTCTTCACTATTCCATTTGATATCGTAAAAATGAAATAATGATAATTTACAAATAATAAATTAAAAATAAGCTTTATCACTGGTGCTAACCTGGATATTGATTTTTTTTTCTCTCCAATAGCCTTCCTAAGCCTTTCCCACCAATAGCCTATAATATCCGTAAAGGCTTAAATTATGAGGACGTGGAGAAGGGGACTGATATACTCGATAATTGCTTAGGGGTATAGCAACTAATCCGATTCCCTTCATCCTCTCAGAAACGATCACTGGCGAAAATAGAACAAAATTAATACAAATTATGAATTTTTATTATATAATTATATTCCATCCACCATAAATTCTAAAAAATCAAAAACAATGTATTGGCCGCTCTTTCTTTTTTTTAAAAAAAAATACTACTTTTAAATATCTACCTCTACTTATCTGAGAATCACGTCTTTCCAGAAAATCACAGTCACCGTTGCGGAAGGAACATAGGTAAATATTAAATTGTCTTCAGAATACATTTCTTAAATGCTTAAAAACTATTTCTAATTTAAAATTTATAGGTTTCCTCTATTTAGCAGCGTTATTCGTCGATGACGGGTTGAACCAAAAAAATGTCCGCTGCGCAAGAGCTAAGTAAACTATGTAAATTTCACACTTGTTGGGCATGCTACTAGTTCCCAATTTATCCTTTAATAAGAAGCCTATAACAGTACTTGACATTTGAGCTCAATATGAGATGTTTAGTGGCTCAGGAAATAAATTCTACATCCTGTTACCGGCGTTGCCAAGAGTCATGCCTTTTAGCAGACCTCCCATAAGGGAAATCATCTATTGACTTTGTACTCATACCCCGTTTTTCGAAAAACAAAATTCATACTTTATCGCCGACTTATCATGATCATGAGAAAAAAAGTCCGTCACGCAGGGCTGCGTAAACTAAGCAGATTTCCACGTAAAGTTATACAATAGAGACATTTCCATACGAGTGCCGAACAGTTACGGAAACGGCCGAACTAACTTTCGGTGGGAACTAATCCAGGCGACCATAGCTCGTCCGTTACACTTAATAAAAATGCAAATATATCGGTTAATATTCAAGATAGAGAATAAACGTATATAACAATATTTATAGTTAATTTAATTTGCAATAAGATTGGTCATATACAATTTTTCGATCCGACGTATAGTAACGGAGGTATTTCGAATTTTTGAAATTCCCTCCTCTAAACCCCCCCTCCCACTTGTCCGATTTCAGCCGTTCACGAACTTGATCTTTCTCTTTACATAAAACGATTAAATACCGAGTTTGGTGACGATTAAAAAAAATTGCGACCTCAATAGCTGATTTCCCTTAAGGGAAATCTACTAAAACCCACTTCTACTCATCGGATTTTTATTTCGAAATAGAGAATATATGGTGAGATAAGATCATTATTGTGTCGTACCTGCGAACTCTGCTTAGTTTACGCAGCCCCCGCGTGACGGACTTTTCTCTCATCACCTGGGTTTTCATAAATTACGTGAGGAAGAAAAACAAGACTTCTGATTTCTCATACGGAACATTGGCATGATGCAAGTATAGACTGAAAAGTAAGTTATCATTTCACTTAGGCAGAAATGCATATTTAAACGAATAAGATAAGGTGACTGTAGAGAATCAACTTATGTATTCATTCATAATGGCCCATGTTGTTGTCTAGTAGCAAGTGAAGCTTCAATATGCATAGAGAAGAAGAAAAAGTGGGACACGCAGGGTTAACTAAGCAGATTTCCCACGTGCCTCACGCATTTTCATTAATCTCAAAAAATAAATGTTCAATGAGAACAACATTTGGTGTTTATTCTTCAAAGAAAGGGCTTTATTATATAACAGCCTGTCCTGTTATCCTACGCATGACCTATTATTGTTAACAGGACATGCGTAGGAGTGGGGGTTTCCTGAAGGACGAAAACTGAAAAATGCGAATTGCTCCTTTAATATTCAACATAGCGAAAAAAACGTACATAACAACATTTATTGAACATTACAGTTGCAATAAAATTTGTTCACTACAGTATTTCGATCCATAATAACGGAGATATTAAGATTTACCGAAATCCCCTCCCCTGGTCGGATTTCAGACGTTAACAAACTTGATCTTTAGTTTGACATAAAAAGTTTAAATATCGAGTTTGGTGACGATCAAATAAAAATTGCGAGCACTAGAGCGTGTATATACAGTTTTGAACGGACCTGATTTTCGTCCTCTCCTGGGTTGGATCGATGTACATTTGAGGACATTTTTCAAACATAGCGCTATGAGTACGACCTTAATAGCTGATTTCCCTCGAGGGAAAACTGCTAATATCTCATTTCAATATTTCATCAGGAGAAGAAGCTCCTCCTCCAATATCACAGTAATCCCGAGGCTAAGTGAGATTATTGGACGTCCAGGGTTCGTTCTAATTTCCCAGGATTGCACTCTAGTTAGATTAATCAGTCTAAGAGTTAATACGTGTCCTTTCTCATCTTAGTCCAGTGGTACCTCCGGTTTGCACAAATAAAAACTTCTCTCTAGAATCGATTTCTTCAATCTAAAAGACAGTCACACAGGTGCTGCGTAAGTCACGCAGATTTTCCTAGTGTTGGCATGGTAATCTCATGCCAACGTAATAATGTCTCCCGTGCAATGAAGCCTATGTAAATGGGAATTCAAATTTAGCTGGGAACGATCTGTTTTAGTGACTACGGTATCTTATGTGAAGATCCGATGAAGTGGGGGTTTCTGAAGGTTGAAAACTAAAGTAAAAGCAAATATTTTGGTCAATATTCGAGAAATGAAAAAAAAAAAGATCTATAGAACAATAGCTTTAGAAAATTGAATTTGAAACCAGGATAATATAACGTGTTTGAATCTGATGCATAATAGCGGAGTTATTTGGAATTTTCTATTCAACCCCCTCTAATCCCTCCCCTCCCTCACTTCTCATTTCAGCCATTAAATTTTAATTGACCCAACGTTTTTGCATTTTTCTCATCTAGTAAAGATCTGTTGAAAACAATAGTCAGTATTTAAGCTCAAAACAAATAGTGTCATAAAAAAATAGCTTTTTATATCAGATGAGTAGAAGTGGGAGTTTACTGAAAACAAAAGAAAATTCAATTTATAACGCTCAAAATCTATTGAATAGCATTTATAGACAACTATATTTACAACAATATTTGTTATATTACATTTCCTGATCAGACTCATAATAATAGTCATAATATCTGGATTTATTTTAAACCAGATAAAAAGATTTATAAAAGATATAAAGAGAAGGCGAGGATGATTTGAAAAATCAGAAAACAACGTTATTTTTATTTGCTTACAAATAAATTAAAGAATATAAGGGGATTAATATCTCAATAATTTATTTATTTTAATGCGACAAAATTGGCTTGAAACACAAATCAGTCAACACTTTTATAACTTCATTTCTCCATGAACAAAATTTACATACAAATCACTTCCTCCTATTTCAACTCTCAGAATACTTAAAGAAAATGTATGGCATTTATTATGTATATTGCTCGAATTAGGTAATATATGACCCGAAAACAAGTTAATACCTTGGCAAAAAGACTATTGACAAATGCTACTGCATTTCAAGAGCTTTCAATTTTTCAATAATTTTTTTTTGTGATATAGAGTTGTATAAAACTTGAATGGAGACAATTTACAGAACGAATTAGTAACCCTTACGTTGTTCATAATCATAAACGAACGCACGAAGGAGTGATAATAATAGAGATAAATTGAGTAAATGTAGATATACATGCCAGAATGGTGCCAGGGACCTTCTCTTACCTGAGAACCTCCACTTTAGAAGTGTCCCTGGAAAATCAGAGGTACAAAGTTACAAAACCAGACCTATATCACTGTGAAAACGCTCCTTTAAACCCCCCTCCCTCCTGGTCCGATTTTAGCCATTAACAAACCTGTTCTCTGGTTTCACAAAAACGCTTAAATGTGCAATTTGATAACGAACAATAGAATATCCCGACTGCTAGAACGTTAAGAGACAACGGTCCTCGTTTCCCTCATATGGTGGTGGTGAGTGGTAGTGTTGATGGACATTTGAAGAAATGTTTCTATCATCTGCTCCTGTCATGAGTATAGCTGATTGAAGAAAATCTCCTAATTGAGACCTCACCCTCCCCAAATCAATCTATGAATGCCTTCTTTCATGATAAATTTTACACGTTTCGGCAATTCCGGTATCATGAATTCTCCGCCGATTCCGTCTCCATCGGATGGACCTATGCAATAATTAGTTCATGGTGAAGGCTGAACCATTTGATAGTTACGAGATCTATAAAATAAGATTGTCACTAAAGAATAACAAATCTTCTAGGCCTGGAGAAATCTCGGAAAAAGTTCGGTTACTAATTAAAAGTTTGATGTCATTTGGCAACCTCGTCTGACATGTGATTAATTATAAGGAAACAACTGATGATAATGCTAAAGATGAACAAGCAACAGATTTTTTTATTTATATAATGCATTTACAATAGCATGATAATGGAATGTGATATTTTAATTATAGAACCAATTCGTCTTTAACCTTAATATTTTGTAGACTGAAATATATAATCCTTGTCTTGAACCAGCAATAAATTCGTAAAATTATATTTCATAATAATGCTGCAAGGACTAAAGATATTCAGTATAAAATTTGATTGATCTTCCAAGAAATTGCTTCCTTTGTCATCATTTAATTTCGAATAGTCAGTTCCAAATTGAAAGATTTTTAATATTCCCATTATGAATGGCTGGCGACACAAATATAAAGGTGAAAAACGATCTAATAAGAGCTTCTCTTCCGCCGGGTTATTGTGCTTTGAGAGTAAAATTAATTGTCTTCGGGATAAAGAATATTATTTATTAGGGCCATCCAATTAACCTTCATTAAAAAGTGTTCCTATAAAGAACAGGCTTGTTGAAATTGAAATACTTCCTGTTATTATTGGAAAGAGATCGTTCACTTGAAATTTATCACTTCATGCGTTCGTATTTGTCATTTATTAAGTTTATTTCTCCAATACTATTATCAGAAAAGTATGAATTATTCCTTTAATAATTATTGTTTGAATGCTCAAAGCATAAAATTAATTTTTTTTTCTTTATCCTAGATATTTTTATATTTAAATATATAAGTGAAGGAAGAAATAAATCGAGTACCTTTAATGCGTATACGTTAGTTTTAACGTTTTTTGGACATTAAGCAATCAGCAAAAACCTCGTTTTTTTTTTGTTTTTTTTTTTTCATTTTACTGTTTGTTCTAGGAAACCTTGAAATTCAGATTAACCCCATTCTGACACAATGAATTAACAATTGAATCCAAATGGAAAAGTCAGAAATCCAATGTGACTCAGAAATATGTTAAGTTACAGCAAATAGTTTTATAGCTGAAGGCAAACAACCAATATATGATTTATAACAAAGAGAGGCAGAAACTCAAGGAAACGCCCTAAAATCAGTGCTAGCAATGGAGCCACGAAGACCACAGAATTGAGGAGAGGTGGGGTAGGATGAAAAAAAGTGATTAGTAAGATGGTGAGTTAGGTGATGGGCTGCAAAAGGTCAAGAAAAGGAACCTTCTTTTTGGTAATGAATCTGAGGACTCAATAATGACGATCCAAAATAGAGAATGCTTATGAAAATACGAGTTGCATTCTTTGCGTTTTCCGAAAAGTGTTTGTTGCATTTACAGGCTACACCTGGTAATGGTTCCCGTGAACAGGTAATCCTGATTCCTAGGTATTGATCAAGGACAAGCAGTGGTTTCCCGTTGCTTTCTACATTAGACTATCCAACAATAAAGGCATCATGGAAACAATTCCATTCATGGATAAAAGCCTGTGTTGAGAAGATTTTAATTGAGAACATCGTAGTTAGTTAGCTATTCCTCCATAGCCCGAAGCCTACATAAGCTGAAGGCATTGGCCAGTTTACAACACGAATGTACCCTCCAGTCTTGCATGTCGTAAGTGAGAATTTAAAAAAAGGGGGAGTGGGCAAAAAGTGGAGAAGCTAGAAAAGATTGATAACAAAAATGAGGAAGTGTTTAGAAGTAAGCTGGTTGAGATGGAGAAGCATTCTCAGGGGCAAAAGCGAATCGGGCAGACTTGACTTGAACATGAACTAGGAAACCAAGTGAACAAGGGAACAAAATGATAAAATCAAAAGTGTGTGGACCCATTACTCCAAGGATATGACTAAATTATGGGATTGGTAGTGTTGGTCAGTCCATTAGAACATTGAAAAAGCTGAGCCACCTGAGGGACATGATCTAGGAAAGGCCTAAATCTTGGGGGTGTAAAGGAATTATATGTGACCACAGTATAGGTTTAATAAAGTTACAGACTCCTTGTATATCGCCACAAAAATGTGTTATTAATGATTTAATGACCTAGAGAAAGAGAGAGAGCGAGTGTGTGTGTGTGTGTGTGTGTGTGAGAGAGAGAGTGTGAGAGAGAGAGAGTGAGAGAGAGAGAGAGAGAGAGAGAGAGAGAGAGAGAGAGAGAGAGAGAGAGAGAGAGAGAGAAACAGACAGAGAGACAGACAGACAGACAGGGAGATAGTTTGCAGACGTATCTCTCTTAAACATTAAACGATACCTAGTATTGCTATTTTAGTGGAACAAGCTTTAATGCCAGATCCCATGAGAGCTAAGCATATTATCAGTAGGAATCTCTCTCAGGAATTGTGAGAGTAAGTCATAAATAGGGACTATTAATGAACGATGGTTCGTAGTTATTCCTGTAACTTTCTGATTCGAGAAACTTCTCTGTTAGCAGATTTCCCTTAAGGGAAATCAACCATTTTATTGATCTCCTTAGCTTGAAACCGGCTACGACTACTGGATATTTTATTTTATCGTTTTAGTGCCAAATTTTCATGGGTTTCCTATAATCATAGTTGTGCCATAAAAACTTGTAATTATCAATTAAGTCTTGGTAAATGGACTTTGAACACTCAATTCAACGATTCCCCTCGCTTATTTGGTAAAATACGCAAACGCTGTCTTTTTTTTTTAAGAGCTATCAGCACTTCATAAAGTAGGGTGCTTCTTGGAAAAAAGCTAAGAGCCTTAAATAAAAAATGAAAATAGGCTTTAAGACATATATTAGAAGCAATTTTTATCCAATCTAGGCCAACAAAATATTAATTTAAGACATTTAAGACCTTCTGTCTTTGAAGTGTTTGCATTGTGAAAAGAACATTTAATTCCTTCTCGCATGAATACTGTGTGTTACAAAATGTATAAAAAGTGAGTCAGTGTAAATTAACTAAAAATAATAATTTTTTTTTACCATGCAGCTTTCATAATTGCATTAAATATCTTAAGTATAAAAGTAGGTTTATACTAAGCTCTTCTACGTGAAATATTTATTCGTTTCAGTGGATAAGATAGAGTATTTTAAAGAGAGAATGCTTTCTAGATTAAGCATTTACGGATGAAGTTAAATTTCATGTTCTTTTATCTAGATGATGATGTTCTGCGTGAATAATTTCTTCTTTAAAGTTTTGATAATATTTTACCTGAGAGGCAATTCACCGTTCCATATTATTTATTCTGAGCTGGTATTCTGGCAGATGGAAGTGACTTCTAATGTTGGTAGATGAAAGAAATGGCTACGCTTCCACTGTAACAATTTATTAAAACGACAGAGCGCTTTCGATGCAGTTCATCATCATTAGTGCCATGTTCACACACAAAAACAATAATTACTTATCTCTATTAAAATATTTTATTTATTTATTCATGCAATAATCGCATTTCGCGACTGGGGCGACGAATCAGTTATTTGACATATATAATCACTTTATTATATTTACGTAAGTATGCTCATTTCTGCAAATATTTTCAGTATTCTCCTACATTATAATTTTTTGAAGATGTTGTTATGTTTCAAGTAGTGTAATACGCGGTCTATATACGGGCTACAGTCATGTAGTAATTCAGTCAAAGTGTATGGTAGGTCTATGTGAGTCCTTAAATAGCAGTCAGTATGTATATGTTTTATTGTAAATCTACAGCTACAATGTTGGCAGTAGGGCTCGTTTTCTCCAGTAAGTAGGTAAGTGTGAGTCAGTCGAGAATGAATTTTAAAAGTCTTAAAATATTTTAGATAAAGGGTAAAATAGATAACATCGTCATATAACAATAAAATCTATCTTTCTTAAAAGTAAATAACCTTTCATAGATCAACAGGCAACTATTTTTTTTAAATTAAGTAAGTACATGTAGAACATTATATTATTTATTTTGTATAGAATGTACTGTTTGAAATAGTTCACGACAACACAGTCGCAGTAATTAGGAAATACCACATGCCTCGCTCATTTTATGATGTACTTCAATTTTCAAAAACGATGAATCTTACTTGGTAAATTGAAATTTTAAAAAATAAGTACAGGTATGGAAATGCAACGAATTTAAAGGTAAGTATTACCGAAAATATTCAGAGCACGTGGAGTGGTTTGGCTGTTGTGGCTCTTCTCCGTCCTGCAAAATATTTTCCTCAGGTTCTCAGTAGTTCATACAAAAATTCAACTCCCGAAATAAGAACTGCAATTTTTCAATGTATTAAACGTCCATTTATTAACTTTTATAAAAGAATATGTCATAAATTTAATGTTAATATTCGAGATATGGAGAAAACAATATATTGAACAATTGCATTAGAAAATTGAATTTGAAACCAGGGTAATATAACGTTTTTGAATCTGATGCATAATAACGGAGTCATTTGGAATTTTCTTTTCAACCCCCTGTAATCCTTCCCCTCCCTCACTTCTCATTTCAACCATTAAATTTTAATTGATGACCTCACCCAACTTTTTTGCATCTTTCTCATCTAGTAAAGATCTGTTGAAAACAATAGTCGGTATTTAAGCTTAGAGCAAGTAGTGTCAAAAAATTAGCTTTTTCTGTAATCGTTGAATAATGGTAACATTACTAAACTGAAATGAGTGAAGAAAGTGAAACATTTTGCAATAGAGTGAAGAAAGTAATCACTTTCTTCACAAGTGAAGAAAGTGAATTGCCTTCTTTATTAGTAATAAGTATAAATTAAAAAATAATTTGAAGTTGGAAATTAAATGCTTTTAAATGTTTCTTAACATTGTAAGAATTTATTTTAACAAAATAAATTGATATGTGAATGAATTATTGGTGGAAATAATCAATATATTTTAAAATTTAAATATAATAATAATTACCTTCCTTGTTTATAACCTGCACTTGTTTATAACTGCACTACTTCACAATCATCACTAGTTGTTTTATAACTATGCTTATAACCTTTCACAACCATACTTATAACCTACCAACAACATACCATAATCTTCACAACATCCTAATTTTGTTCATATTCTGGTTAGATCTGATCATGTATTACACGATTACAGAAAAAATTTAATATTACACTCGTGACGAAAGTAGAATATACAACTCTCGTGAAATTACCACACTCGCTTCGCTCGTGTGGCTAAACGTTTCACTCGATTTGTAAAATGATCTACTTTCGTCACTTGTATAATAAATAACTATTTCACGTCAGATAAGTAGAAGTGGGAGTTTATTGAACGAAGAAAACAAACAAAATAAAATTTATTACGCTCAAAATCTAATGAACAGCATTTATAGACAATTATATTTACAACAATATTTGTTATATTACATTTCCTGATCAGACTCAAAACAATGCCAGCTGGAGTGCTGAATTCATCTGCAGCTGGAGTTAAACAGCAACTAATAGGATTTCTACTCAGAAATACCTAAAGAAAGAAAATACTTGAATAATTATGTGTGTATAATATTTTACTATAGCTTTATACATATATAAATTTTTGAACGAACCTTATTTTTGTCTTCTATTAGGTACGACCGGTACACATTTGAAGAAAAATTGTGTCACGAATAGCTGATTCACGTTAAGAGAAACTGTCAAAAGCAGTGAACTTGGAGTAAAAATTAACCATTCCTAGGTAAAAATCCACATTTCAGACAAAAACGAATGGCAAGTAAAGAATGGAATTATGAATTACTATTAAATGCAAAACCATTCCCTCGCGCTTAGCCCAACAAAGAGCTGGTTCGAGACTAAAATATGATTTTAAAGACTTTACAAGACATTTAATATTCAAGGGATGGTCTGGTTGTTTTGTGAAAAAATTTCCGGCTCTTTAAACATGTAAGAGGGTTTGTCGGTTTGAGTTTTAGAGGATGAGGACCGAACAGCACTTCGTATTAAATAAAATCATCCTATTTAGGGAACCCTCTTTTCTCTGCTCCTCCCTTTTACTTCCCTTAACTAATATTTATGGCTTATTCATAATTTTACATTAATTTTGTAAATAATTGCAATCATATTATATATTGACAATTAAATTTATAGTAGTCCAAACAACGTTTCATAACCTGTCACAAGATAGTTCTTTACTTTTTCATTTTCTACTTTTAATTATCTTGTTTTCTTGTTTAACAATATATTACAAACGTTCAGGCGTTTCTGAGGAGCATAAAATGCGAAAACGTTTTCCATTGGCTAAGGAACGTAATTTATTGCATCAACAATATTATTAATTGTTATAGTTCAATTTTATACAAATATATATAAAGTGTGTGCGTATATATATGCTCATACATTTGTTCAGCTTATTTGCTCATATATTCGTTTACATGTTGTGGCCGGACATTAAAATCGATTTATTGCTTATAGTGGACCAACATTTTCTGAATTTTGGACAGGCGATCTACTCCGAATTCCCCATTGCCAAATTTTGACTCAAGAAAAGACTTGCAATCTGATTTTGGGGGCATTTTTTTGGACCTTCCCAAAGCAAAGGAGTGCACAAATATCGTTTAGTCTGAGCAGGGTGTTTAAATAAAAGTCAGGCTGCGTAAACTAAGCAGATTTCCCTCCTGAAGTTTAATAATAGATAAATCTACATACTGGTAACACAACACCACCTTTTGAATATTAACTAAATACAAACGGTAATAAGAAATCTTTCCCCTCCAAGCGGGAAGCGTATGAAATGTAAACAAACAGGTCTGCCAATCCGACTGTCACCGAAAAGAAAAACAATTACTGAAATATATCAGAATATAACATATTAATTTGATTGAAACCCATTTACTATATCTGGTAAAACTGTAATTTATAATGAATCAGAATAATTGTTATCTCAATCAATCAAATTTAAGTAGTCCAAAAACTTAAGAGGGGTGGTCACCAGAACATATATCCATGTACGTCGTATAATAAAGGTCTCTTGAAAACAATATTTGGTATTTAAGGTTCGAATAATGTGGTTTATTACACAACCGAGTATTGTTAGTTTAACATGAGTAGAAGTGGGGGTTCGCTGAAGGGTGAAAACGATGAAATCTAAATATCTCGGTTAATATTCATGATAAAGGAAATATGTATAAACATATTTATAGACCATTAAATTTGCAATAAGATTGGTTCTATACAAGTTTTCGATTCGACTTATAGTAACGGAGATATTTCGAATTTTCAAAATCCCCCTCTAAACCATCCCCTTCACTTGTTCGAATTCAGCCATTAATGAGCTTGATCTTCCTTTTCACATAAAACGATTAAATATAGAGTTTGCTCACGATCAAACAAAAATTGCGACCGCTAGAGCGTTAACAGACAAATATAAATATAATTTTGAACGGACCTTATTTTCGTCATCTCCTGTATAGTATCGACGAACATTTGAGGAAATTTTTCAAAACTCGCGTCGTGAGTACGACCTCAATAGCTGAGAATCTGAGTCCCCAAATAGCTGACCCCCTTAAGGGAAATCTGCTAAAACTAGACAACACCAACCGTTTAAACAACTGAGTATGGTTTTAATTATGCAGAAGTTTTTTATACTTGACTAGATTATTTAAGATTTAGATGCGAAATTTCTCTATTATTCTTATTCATAAAATGTAAATAACAATTAGGAATAAATATGAGATTATTCTTTGGTGAGACACATGAATGAGACATTATATGAGGGATTATTTAGTATAGATTTACAATATTTTAATACTGCCCGACAAGTTTTAGGCTAATACCATTTCAATGTAGAATTTCTCTTGGCTATGAGCGGTCGTTAGTGACGTAGGGGAGATAGAATTCAAGTCATGGGCCTCTGGCTTCGTTACATACTTGCCCCTAGTTCCTAGTTAGCTTCGAAATACCCAGATATAATCCTCTCCACTCTACTATATTAGTTTCTACAAAGTTTGAAGTGCTCACACATACGAATTCTCGCAACACGTTACGGGTAAGTAAGACTGGATCGGAGAGGCGTACTTCCCATATTAAGCACTGTTTGCCATTTGACTTCCTTAATAATTTAGTTTAAGAGAACAGTTGTCGTTAAAACAAAACCCTTAGTTACAAGCAATATAATACGTGACCGCATGTAAAAAGAAAAATGTTGAAATAATCAAGTATAAATTATTTATTCTCTTTATGTTTTATACTTCATGAGATTCACAGTCTGAAAAAAAAGGCCGTCACGCAGGGGCTGCGTTAACTGTGCAGATTTCCCACGTGCGTCACCTATTTACATTTACCTCAAAACGTAAAAGTTCAATGAGAACAATATTGGTATTTAGCATTCAAATAATGTTTTTCATAATATAACCGCTTATATGACATGAGTAGGAGTGGGGGTTTACTGGCCGAAAAATAAAAATGTAAATATCTCGATTAATAATCAAGATAGATAATTTTTACAAATGTACAAAATAAATAGAATGGAAAAAATTAAATATAAATTGTTAGTATATTTACAACATGAGGGGAAAAAAACAAAATAGAAATAAAACAAAAAAAAAACTAAAAGAAAAACTAAAAATAGTTAAACTGGAAGGAGGCAAAACTGATATTTCACGTACAGTGCTTGCTATATATTACTTTCATAATGGTAAATAATAGCTTTTATATTTCATCAAATAATCCATTATTTCTTAAATACTTGAAAACATCATCTATAAATTGGCTACTCTGCCAGTAGTTCCCTACATTTGTGGGTCATGGGTACGTTCTCACTTGTGTGCAGTCAGTAATTAGGTGTTTTACAGTCAGCGTTCTTTTGCAGTAGCGACATATAGGTTCATCTTGTCTGCTCATTAGATATGAATGTGTTATATAGTGTGTCCTGTGCGCAGGCGTGTAAAACAATTTCTTCTCTTCTAGAGCGTCTATTACTTCAAGGCCAGTTGAGCGTGTTTGTTTTGATTTCTCTAAATTTACTGTCAGTGTTATACCATAAATTATTGGAGTCATTAATTACGAGTTTTCTTATTTGAGAGAAAGCGTCTTGGTGAGGTATGTCGAAATAATCTATTTGTTCAAATTCAGTTGTTTGTTTGGCTGTTTTGTCTGCTATATTACTTTGAGATATGCCCACATTGCCGGGTAACCAATAAATAGTTGCTCAATAGGCGAGGTTCTCATCAATGCTTCTCTGGAATTGTGGTTTTAGTTTTGTGGATTGGAGAAGGAAAAGAGCCCTGGGAGGAGTTGCAGTTTCTTATTTCTTCTCCTTCTTCCCCACTCCTGTCGTTCTCATCAATCTTTCACTCTTGCTCCAGTTGCTCTGCCGGGGAGATGGTCATGTTAAAGTTCTTTCATTGCCTCTACAAGACACTCAAATGTTAACAAAATAGACTCCCATGGAAATACTTTTCCCTCATATTTATGCTCACTTTGTTTATAGTTAAGGCTGTGTAGCCTGAATTTACCTAGTAAAAAGTCCGTCACGGCTGCGTTAACTAAGCAGATTTCCCACGAGCGTCACGTATTTGCATTTATCTCAAAAAGTAAATGTTCAATGAGAAAAATATTAAGTATTTAGCCTTCAAATAAAGTGTTTCATAATATAACAGCTTATTGTTAATATTACATGAGTAGCATTTGGGGTTTACTGAGTGTCGAAAATTGAAAAATGCGAATATCTCCGTTAATAATCAACATAGTGAAAACACGTTCATAACAACATTTATAGAACATTACATTTTCAATAAGATTGGCTCTATACAATATTTCGATTCGACGAATAATAGCGAAGATATTAAGAATTTTCGAAATTCCCAACCTCTAATCCACGCCTCCCATGGGTCGGATAACTTCATCTTTAGTTTTATATAAAACTGTTACATATCTAGTTAGGCAACGATAAAATAAAAATTGCAACCGCTAGAGCATATATATATATATATATATATATATATATATATATATATATATATATATTTCTGTTAACGGATCACATTTTAGCAGATTTCCCTTAAGGGAAATCAGCTATTGAGGTCGTACTCATGACGTGATTTTCAAAAATTTTCTTCATATGTCCATCGATCCTACGCAGGAGATGACGAAAATGAGGTCGGTTCAAAATTATATATATATATATATATCCGTTAACGCTCTAGCGGTCGCAATTTTTGCTTGATCGTTACCAAACTCCATATTTAAACAATTTATGTAAAAATAAAGATCAAGTTCGATAACGGCTGAAATCAGAAAAGTGGGAGGAGGGGTGGGGCTCGGAGAGGAGGATTTGCATAGAACCAATCTTATTGTAAATTACAAGATCTATAAATGTTGCTATGTACATGTTTTCATTGTCTTTAATATTAACCGAGATATTTGCGTTTTTTAGTTTTCGGCCTTCAGTAAACCCCACTCCTACTCATGTCATATCAACAATAAGCTGTTATATTATGAAGCACTTTATGTGAAGCCTAAATAACAAATATTGTTCTCATTGAACTTTTACGTCATGAGATAAATGCAAATACGGGACGCAAACGGGAAACCTTCTTAGTTTATGCAATCCCTGCGTGACGGACTTTTTCGCCATCTCCTGGGTCGGATCGATGGACATTTGAGGAAATTTTTAAAATATCGCATCCTGAGAACGACATCAATAGATGATTTCCCTTAAGGGAAATCTGCTAAAAACAATGTCCATTATTAATTTGGCTCAATGCCTGCATTTCCAATGGACACTAAATTCACCAAAACAAAAATTAAATTATTTATTAACCTCCACTTTTTGCAACTAAGGCTAATTGGACGAGTTATCTACAGGTTACCACCCTTTTCTAGCCAGGGTGGCGCTAAGGATTATATTTGATGAATTCCGTCACAAAATAAATTCTTCTGGATGCACATGGCTTACCTGAGTCCCAATAATATATATATATATATATATATATATATATATATATATATATATATATATAGTTATATTAAGTCTTATTTACATACTTTTAACAGGTTTCCCCCTCAAGGCAATCTCTCCTAAGTAACAGTTGTTTCGTCATCTATTATGTAAGATCTGCAAAAATGTAAAAGATTTTGGAAACTACTGCAATCCCTAGGATCTACTATAATAGGCTCGTATTATTAGGTCAGAGTCCTACTAATATTATCAGATTTAATTGGGTATCTCAAATTAAAAACCTACTAAACTCTTTAAATTTCATTGACATCTGGCTTACTCAAGACAAAAACTTATTTAAATTACACATTAGCTCAATAGTAGAAGCATACCGAAGTAAATTACTTTCTATAGACCTTGAAACCTTGAAAAACTCCAAATGCCAAATTATAGTCCGTTACTAAAGGCTATTTTCACAACTCCTGGTTCACCTCAGGAATTTCTAACTATTGGTTTGCCATTCCCAAATGTATAAAGTTCTCAATGAAAAATGTATACTATAATATTAACCCAAAAGAAATTTGCACATTGTATAATTTAAATATGAATGAGGACATTTATCATATAATGCTTCATTGCCCTATTTACTCCCCTTTCAGAGAACAGTATTTACCATTCATCAAACAGCCAGCTGATAATTCACAACTTCATAATATTGTAAACACTGCAACTAGAGAAGTATATATTAGCATTTTTAAATATTTAAGAAATAGTTTCCAACTTCGCGAATCTTATCTGAGTTAACATTGTCAAATTTCTCTTCCTCTCTTAATTTTTTTTTATTTAGAACTGTTATGCCTATGTATTAGTAAGAACAGGAACCAAGATAATGATAAGTTTAATAAAACTATTATATTGAAAATATAATGTTTTAATAATAGGTAAGATAGTAAAATATAATGACACTTATTAGTTTAGATTTTTCTAAAAATGTTAATAAAAATTCTAGTCAGTGATACTCAATTCTAGTTTGTAAAAATATGTTTATCTATATATAAGCTACTAACATAGAAAAACTAACCTCATTATATAAGGCCAACTCCTTGCTATAAGGAAAATTCTTGTAAGCAATAAATAAATAAAAAAATAATACTGCAATCTCGAAATGTCAATAGCTGATTTCCATTAATGGAAGTCTAAGAAAAGTAGCCATCTCATGAATCAATAATGATTGAAGTGTTGTTGCTTTCCCCAAGTTGTGCACTTATTCAAACTGCGTTTACTGGCGGTTGATTCAGGAGCACCGCGGTGGCGGGGCACTGTAGTTCGTGTTTTCAATTTCCTCTTGTCCGTTTTTTTCTCCGTCTATATAAACTGAGGGCTGCTTGGAGATTGCAAGCACGTCCAGCGCCGGGAAGCTGACTCGCCCAGCACCGCGCACTCAGTCTGCTGATGGCCAAATGCACAATAGGGCGTGCCTAAGCATATCATTCCCTTGAGGTTTTTCTTGACTTTCCAATACCCATCCTTAGCCCTTTAAGTATGTAGAGAAAAGGAGTGTTACAAAAGAGAATAAATATATTTAAATGGACACGAGAGTTATCTCATATATTTTTGTGCTATTCTTTGAGGCAATAAAAGCCTTTATTTCTCGTGTAAAAGATAAGAAGAAAAGAGAAAATGTAAAAATTTGCATAGGCTTTCTAGCAGATAGAGAGAAATATACGAAATATAAAAACGAAATGAATATACATTAGCCAAAACCCTCTGATGTAACTAAATAAAATGAAACTCATTTATATTACATGTTAAAACAAGAAAGAATACGTCAAACCGTTTTTATAGTTCTATAAAAGAACACTATAACGAAGCTAAAGAAAATACAATAAATTAACTGTTGAAAATTCTTAATAATATTATTTCTAATCATATATTTTGAACTAATGGAATTAATCATTAAAACTCAGTAAATTACTATAATTTGCTCATTTTCCCTTAAAGTAGATCTCTTTTAGCGTAGGTCGCATGGGAACTAAGTAACTAGATTAATCTTTATTTATGTGACCCTCAATGAGAGTAATACTATACATTAGCAAATGCACACACAAACAAACACACACACACACACACACACACATACACACATATATATATATATATATATATATATATATATCTATATATATATATCTATATATATATAAAATTGTAACCTCTGTCTGTACATTGATTTTTTTCGCGAAATTTCACGATAACTTTTCGTTTCACATGTCATAGACACCATATCTGCATTTTGTTTCTTTCGTGTATGTTTGTTTGTTTGTTTGTTTGTTTGTTTGTTTGTTTGTTTGTTTGTTTGTTACCTTTTCACGCATAAACGGCTGAACCGAATTTTATGAAACTTGGTATGTATATTACTACTAACCCAACTTAGACTTTAGGCTATATTAATTTTCTCTGAGGCGAACAGGAGTGGGGGTTATAAGGGAAGCCTGAAATTAAAAATAGCGATATTTCGTTTTCTATTGTTTTTTCGGCAAATATGCACATAACAAAAGTTGTTTATTTTGTTATTTAGAGTAACTATTGTTATATACACTTTTGTCGTATACCGAAGTTTAAATGCGTTATACGCTAAAAATTATAGCGGGAGTCAACAATATTATTTGCCAGAATTGACTCAACCGAACTAAATTAAACTCGGTATGTGTATTAGCATTGAGGCCTTCATTATAATAAGCCATACCAACATTTCTATGGACGGGCAGGAGTGGGGGTTATAAGGGAAGCCTGAAATTAAAAATAGCGATATTTCGTTTCATATTGGTTTTTCCGCAAATATAAACATAACAAAAGTTGTTTATTTTGTTATTTGGAGTAACTTTTGTTATATACACTTTTGTCGTATACCTAAGTATAAATGAGTTATACGTTAAAACTTTAGCGGGAGCCAACAATTTTATTGGGCACTAACGGCTGAACCGAACTTAACAAAGCTCGGTATGTCAATTAGCATTAATTCTTCCATGATTATAAGTTATATTAAAATTCTTAGGATGGAACGGGAGGGGGGTTATAAGGGAGGCCTGAAATAAAAATTCACCATATTTACATGTATAAGAGACGGGAAATATAAAAATATCGAAGACAGTGAAGCCTTATCGAACAAATATTCAATTATTAACAAATCCACGGCAACGACGGGTATCAATCAATCCTAAACACTGGGACGGGTAAATGTCAAAATATTGTGCAATGTAAAGCCTGCTAAAAAATACTGTCACCATTCAGCCTCAAATGAGTTCCCGGGCGAAGCCGGGTATCTGAGCTAGTATATATATAAAATTGTAACCTCTGTCTGTACATTGATTTTTTTCGCGAAATTTCACGATAACTTTTCGTTTCACATGTCATAGAGACCATATCTGCATTTTGTTTCTTTCGTGTATGTTTGTTTGTTTGTTTGTTTGTTTGTTTGTTACCTTTTCACGCAAAAACGGCTGAACCGAATTTTATGAAACTTGGTATGTATATTACTACTAGCCCAACTTAGACTTTAGGCTATATTAATATTCTCTAAGACGAACAGGAGTGGGGGTTATAAGGGAGGCCTGAAATTAAAAATAGCGATATTTCGTTTCCTATTGCTTTTTCAGCAAATATGTCCATAACAAAAGTTGTTTATTTTGTAATTTAGAGTAACTTTTGTTATATGCAACTTTGCAGTATGTGGAAGTATAAATGAGTTATACGCTAAAAACTATAGAGGGAGTCCATAATTTTATTTGGCACAAAAGACTCAACCGAACTAAACTAAACTCGGTATGTGAATTAGTACTAACGCCTTCCTTATAATAAGCCATACTAACATTTCTAGGGACGGGCAGGAGTAGGGGTTATATTGGAGGCCTGAAATTAAAAATAGTAGTATTTCGTTTTCTATTGGGGTTTTGGCAAATATGCACATAACAAAAGTTGTTCATTTTGTTATTTAGAGTAACTTTTGTTATATGCTTTTTTGACGTATACGGAAGTATAAATGAGTTATACGCTAAAAACTATAGCGGGAGTCCACAATTTTATTTGGCACAAAAGACTCAACCGAACTAAACCAAAATCGGTATGTGAATTAGCAGCAACGCCTTCCTTATAATAAGCCATACTAACATTTCTAGGGACGGGCAGGAGTGGGGGTTATAAGGGAGGCCTGAAATTAATAATAGTGATATTTCGTTTCCTATTGCATTTTCGGCAAATATGCACATAAAAAAAGTTGTTTATTTTGTTATTTAGAGAAACTTTTTTTATATACGCTATCGTCGTATACCGAAGTATAAAGGCGTTATACTCTAAAAATTAAAGCGAGAGTCAACAATTTTATTTGGCAAAATGACTCAACCGAACTAAATAAAACACTCAGTATGTGTATTAGCACTAACGCCTTCCTTATAATAACTTATACTATTTCTAGGGACGGGCAGGAGTTGGGGTTATAAGGGAGGCCTGAAATTAAAAATAGTGATTTCCTAATTTACTCAACACTTCTTTTCAATATGAACTACCAGGTACCTAAATGAAAAAATTGATTCAAATGTATGTCAATATTTTCTCATTAATAATTAAAATCTATGCATAATGCACAGGAAACGGGAAATATGACAATATGAAGGACAGTGAAGTCTTGCATAAAAAAATAATTTTATTATTAACAAATCCACAGAAACGACGGGTGTTAACCCTAAACACTGGGACGGGTAAATGTCAAAATATTGTGCAAAGTAAAGCCTTGCCAAAAATATACCATCACCATTCAGCCTCATATGAGTTCCCGAGCGAAGCCGGGTATCTGAGCTAGTATATATATATATATATATATATATATATATATATATATATATAAATTATAACCAAAAACACATTTTGAACGGATGCTTAAAATCGAAAATCTTTACGATTTATCGAAAATCTCCATTAGAAGATGGACCCCCCCCCCCGCCCCTTTCTCGGCTAAACGTGAGAAGGTAGGTTAGGTAAGGAAGTTAGGTTGGTAAAGAATTTCATTTTTGAAAATGGTAAACTTACCTTAAAATATAAATTTATGTTGATGGGATTTTTAATGATGTTTTGCATAGCGCCATTAATGTAAACAATTTTTTTTTCTTCACAAATACTATGTTATCATTCTAACAACACATTGAATGAAGGAAGAATTTTGTTTAAAGACCCATATATTTTGATATTTTTTAGTTCTTGTTAAAATTAAATTTTAAATTTCTATTTATAAGAAGTTTGTTCTATTTATAGTGTTTTCCTATTACATCAGGTTCGTCAATTTTTTAAAAAATTTCAGCCTTTTAGTCATGATCAGTTTATTAAAAAGGAACATATTGAATTTTAAACAATATTTCACATTAATAACAAGAACTTTAATCCTAAAATCATTTTTTTAATATTTATTCGTTTATTTGCAACAACATATTTAAATATTACAAACAAATGATATGAATGGTAATAAGATGGCTTGATTATTGACTTGATGAGGGAAGTTGTCCATTGACAATACCGACATTGGAGGGAACATTGGATTGTACTATTTGGAGTTACACTGTGCACTACACAGGAAGATCTCTTGGCCACTTACGCTTCAGACGTCGTCTTGGGTTTTCTGGAATATGGGTAGATGAGAGTGATTCGACTAGAGGATTAGGATGTGCGGGAAGGAGAGAGTGGGATTTCTGATATCGGGATTTGGCGAGGCTGTGGACAAAAGGAATGCGAAGGTCATTATGGAGAGTTAAATTGGATACGTAAAATGGGGAATCTGTAATTTTGCGGAGTATTCTGGATTGGAGGGTTTGGATTTTGTAGGAATTTGAAGGTTTAGTGGAAAACCAAAATTCAAGTCCGTATGTCCATATTGGTCTGAGTACTGTCGTGTAAATCAGTCGTTTGTTGTGTAGTGATAGTTTAGATCTGTTGTCAAATAGTCTTAGTAGAAATCTGTACCGTTGATTCACTTCTTGTCTTTTAAATGTGATGTGGGGTTTCCAAGTTAGCCGCTTGTCTACCTATAATCATAAAACGTAATAGTTGAATAATATTATGTATTGCTCGCATATAAAGAAAATGTTTTTACCAGATTCCCCTTAGGTGAACCTACAATTTAATCTATGTGTATGAAAATGTTTGTTTATATCTACAAGGTTTAGATAACATATTAGAAGACTCGGTGTTAACAAATAGCAGATATAAATCACTGTTATTTTTTTTTAAATTATATATTTCTGTTAATTAAATAGCACTAATGTTTGATAATTCACATTTCTTAAACCAGTTCATATCGTTTCTACAAGTGAAACCATTAAATAGCATATAAGCTGAATTAAATTTGAAAAAGGGGGAAACTCCACAATGATAGATCTATTTTCACTGTGGTTAAATTAAAATCTTGTTTATTAGGGTAACATTATTTCTATGAATCACATTTTCCTTTTGTTTCGCCTTTTTTTCTTTAATTTTGTATTTCGGTAGGTATTAAAATAAATCTATTATAGGCACCGCATGACATCCTTGTGCTCCTATTGAGTTTTTGTGTGCATTTCATTTAAAATTATTTAATATGAAAGTGAACACGATATCTCGATTCCAATGCATCGGATCGAAGAATGAAGTAGAACGTAATTTACAGATCTCTTTATAATAAACAAAAGAGGACCTATACAACTCTTTTCGTATGTTATATCAAATAAATGGCTAGTACCGCCAGTAACAATGATACTGATGTCATACCTATCGTTGTGACGGTCTTCAGCGATAGGTATGACAACACTGTTTCGTATTTTTAATAGTATGGAGAAATCGATTTTATTTTTATTTCTACCCTCCTTTGAAGCCCCTCTCTCTCATAGTCAATTTTATTCAAAAAGTAAGGTAAAAAACTAGATGTTACCACAATTTCAAATTTCAAAATTCTAAGACTAGCCGGTTTTGAGTTATTCGAAAATCCGTACTGAATTCAGGCTGAAACTAGTCATAATGGGTTTTGGGAGTCCAAATGGATAATTCCTTTTTAATCAGAAAACGAAAAGTTGTTGCATATACAATACTACTAAATTTACGTTTTACACTTAAACTGGCTTACTTGATACTTCACAAGGGAGTCAGTTTATTTATAATCTTTTTTTTTTCTAAGAGCTGTTGTAAAAAAGTATTTTCACTTGGAACATTTGTATGTATTTATACTATGAATAGTTATTATTAGTAGGTATTATCACTTACTAATCATTTGTAGACTAACAAAATTATATAATCTAACCTCCCATTGCATGAGTTAAAATTTGTAAAATAAGTAATAATAATATTAGCATTGAAGAAAGAAGAAAATTTTGCTGAGCACACAGGTTTGCTGCAGCAGAGGAACTCTTTACTATATTTGAGTCCTTGTGATGACACAATTGCTCTTATTCACGACAGAGCCTTCAACTAACGAATGTAAAACACTGCCTATGACTCCCATTAACCAAGGAAGATGTGTTGATTCCAGATGACTGCCGGGTCTCGTCATTTCCTTGGCAGTTACACGGTCCAGCAATGAAATCCATCCGCCTGTATGTCTGTAGCAATCCCAAAGGGAATGTAGAGCTCTTAGACTACTATACCCAGGATCAAGGTGTAAAACAGCTTGACTAAAACTAGGCTGGGATCAAACCCATATATTCACCTCCAGCTTTCTGAAACTGAAACCAGCACCATTTTCAACACTCTTGAAGTTAATTTCGTCGTATACAAACTTGGGCAACTGAGTAATAGACAATTACACGATTTTGTCTATCTTATTTTCCATTCATAAAGAAATAATATTCATGATTTAATAACTTTCTTGCACAGCCTAGATCGAATAGATAGTCTGAAAGGAAGTGAAACATAATTCTTCTTAGTGTCTTAGATAGCTGAACAATGAAAATGTTGTGTAAATAGAGCCTATTCAATTTGAGTATCATAAAACAATAAACAACAGAGAATCTATTTGATATAAAATATTACTGACTAGTAATAGGCAGCTATTTTAATATCACCCCATTCCTTATTCATATGCTTCCATTTGGAAGATCTAGTACAAAACGTCCGTCACGCAGGGTCTGCGTAAACTAAGCAGATTTCCCACTTGAAGTTTAACAATAGATAAATCTACATACCGGTAACACAACACAACCCTGTATATTAAGTGAATAAATACGAATGATAATAAGAAACCTCCCGACGGAAAACCTCTGAAATGTAAAAAAACAATTCTGCCAACTCCTTACCGGAAAGAAAAATAATTACTGTAAAATATCTGAATATGACGTATTAATATGATTGAAAACTATTTACTATATCTAATACTGTAATATATAATGAATCAGAATAATTTTTATCTCAATCAATCAAATTCAAGTAGTCCAAAACGTAAGAAAGGGGGGGGGGGTCACCAGAACATATGTATATCGTATAATTAATGTCTCTTGAAAACAATATTTTGTATTTGACCTTCGAATGATGTGGTTTATTACATAACCAAGTATTATTTATGTAACATGAGTAGAAGTGGGGGTTTGCCGAAAGCTTAAAACTGAAAAATGCAAATATCTCGGTTAATATTCAAGATAGGGAATACATGTATACAACAATATTTACATTACATTTGCTATAATATTGACTCTATACATTTTTTTCGATCCGACGTATAGTAACAGAGATATTTCGAATTTTCAAAATTCTCCCCCTCTAAACCCCCCTCCCCCGATTTCAGCAGTTAATGAACTTGATCTTTCTTTTTACATAAAACGACTAAATATCGAGTTTTGGTAATGATTAAACAAGAATTGGGACCACTAGAGCGGTAACAGATATATATATATACTAGCTCAGATACCCGGCTCCGCCCGGGAATTTATTTGAGGCTGAATGGTGATGGTATTTTTTAGCAGGCTTTACATTGCACAATATTTTGACATTTACCCGTCCCAGTGTTTAGGATTGATACCCGTCGTTGCCGTGGATTTGCTAATAATATAATTATTTGTTAGATAAGGCTTCACTGTCTTCAATATTTTTATATTTTCCGTCTCTTATACATGTAAATATGGTGAATTTTTATTTCAGGCCTCCCTTATAACCCCCCTCCTGTTCGAACCTAAAAATGTTAATATAATTTATAATCATGGACGAATTAATGCTAATTGACATACCGAGTTTGGTTTAGTTCGGTTGAGTCTTTTGTGCCAAATAAAATTGTGTACTCCCGCTATAGTTTTTAGCGTAAAACGCCTTTATACTTAGGTATACGACAAAAGTGTATATAAGAAAAGTTACTCTAAATAACAAAACAAATAACTTTTGTTATGTGCATATTTGTTGAAAAAGCAATAGGAAACGAAATATCACTATTTTTAATTTCAGGCCTTCCATATAACCCCCACTCCTGCCCGTCCCTAGAAATAGTATGGCTTATTATAAGGAAGGCGTTAGTGCTAATTCAAATACCGAGTTTGGTTTAGTTCGGTTGAGTCTTTTGTGCCAAATAAAATTGTGGACTCCCGCTATAGGTTTTAGCGTATAACTCATTTATACTTCCGTACACGGCAAAAGTGCATGTAACAAAAGTTACTCTAAATAACAAAACAAATAACTTTTGTTATGTGCATATTTGTTGAAAAAACAATAGGAAACGAAATATCACTATTTTTAATTTCAGGCCTCCCTTATAACCCCCACTCCTGCCCGTCCCTAGAAATGCTAGAATGACTTATTATAAGGAAGACGTTAGTGCTAATTCACATACCCAGTTTGGTTTAGTTCGGTTGAGTCTTTTGTGCCAAATAAAATTGTGGACTCCCGCTATAGTTTTTAGCGTATAACTCATTTATACTTCCGTATACGGCAAAAGTGCATATAACAAATGTTACTCTAAATTACAAAATAAACAACTTTTGTTATGTGCATATTTGCTGAAAAAGCAATACGAAACGAAATATCGCTATTTTTAATTTCAGGTCTCCCTTATAACCCCCACTCCTGTTCGTCTTACAGAATATTAATATAGCCTAAAGTCTAAGTTGGTCTAGTAGTAATATACATACCAAGTTTCATAAAATTCGGTTCAGCCGTTTATGCGTGAAAAGGTAACAAACAAACAAACAAACAAACAGACACCAAAGACACAAAATGCAGTTATGGTGCATTCAAATACCGAGTTTGGTTTAGTTCGGTTGAGTCTTTTGTGCCAAATAAAATTGTGGACTCCCGCTATAGGTTTTAGCGTATAACTCATTTATACTTCCGTACACGGCAAAAGTGCATGTAACAAAAGTTACTCTAAATAACAAAACAAATAACTTTTGTTATGTGCATATTTGTTGAAAAAGCAATAGGAAACGAAATATCACTATTTTTAATTTCAGGCCTTCCATATAACCCCCACTCCTGCCCGTCCCTAGAAATAGTATGGCTTATTATAAGGAAGGCGTTAGTGCTAATTCAAATACCGAGTTTGGTTTAGTTCGGTTGAGTCTTTTGTGCCAAATAAAATTGTGGACTCCCGCTATAGGTTTTAGCGTATAACTCATTTATACTTCCGTACACGGCAAAAGTGCATGTAACAAAAAGTTACTCTAAATAACAAAACAAATAACTTTTGTTATGTGCATATTTGTTGAAAAAGCAATAGGAAACGAAATATCACTATTTTTAATTTCAGGCCTTCCATATAACCCCCACTCCTGCCCGTCCCTAGAAATGTTAGTATGGCTTATTATAAGGAAGGCGTTAGTACTAATTCAAATACCGAGTTTGGTTTAGTTCGGTTGAGTCTTTTGTGCCAAATAAAATTGTGGACTCCCTCTATAGTTTTTAGAGTATAACTCATTATATACTTCCGTATACGGCAAAAGTGAATATAACAAAAGTTACTCTAAATTACACAATAAAACAACTTTTGTTATGTTCATATATGCCGAAACCAATAAGAAACGAAATATCGCTATTTTTAATTCTGGCTTCCCTTATAACCCCCACTCCTGCCCGTCCTAGAAATGTTAGCATGGCTTGTTATAATGAAAGCGTTAGTGCTAATACACATACCGAGTTTTATTTAGTTTGGTTGATTCTTTTGTGCCATATAAAATAGGTTCACTTCCTCTATAGGTTTTTAGCGTATATCTCGTTTATAACTCGGTATACGACGAAAGTGTATATAACAAAAGTTACTCTAAAATAACAAAATAAACAACTTTTGTTATGTGCATATTTGCTGAAAAACCAATAGGAATCGAAATATCGCTATTTTTAATTTCTGGCTTCCCTTATAACCCCCACTCCTGTTCGTCTCAGAGGATATTAATATAGCCTAAAGTCTAAGTTGGGTTAGTAGTAATATACATACCAAGTTTCATAAAATTCGGTTCAGCCGTTTATGCGTGAAAAGGTAACAAACAAACAAACAAACAAATAAACAAACAAAAAAATAAACAAACAAACAAACAAACAGACACCAAAGAAACAAAATGCAGTTATGGTGTCTATGACATGTGAAACGAAAAGTTATCGTGAAATTTCGTGAAAAAAATCAATGTACAGACAGAGGTTACAATTTTATATATATATAGATATATATATATATATATATATATATATATATATATATATATATATATATATATAAAATTGTAACCTCTGTCTGTACATTGATTTTTTTCGCGAAATTCGTCTTTTCGTTTCACATGTCATAGACACCATATCTGCATTTTGTTTCTTTCGTGTATGTTTGTTTGTTTGTTTGTTACCTTTTCACGCATAAACGGCTGAACCGAATTTTATGAAACTTGGTATGTATATTACTACTAACCCAACTTAGACTTTAGGCTATATTAATTTTCTCTGAGGCGAACAGGAGTGGGGGTTATAGGGGAAGCCTGAAATTAAAATAGCGATATTTCGTTTTCTATTGGTTTTTCGGAAAATATGCACATAACAAAAGTTGTTTATTTTGTTATTTAGAGTAACTTTTGTTATATACATTTTTGTCGTATACCGAAGTTTAAATGCGTTATACGCTAAAAATAAGAGCGGGAGTCAACAATATTATTTGCCAAAAAAGACTCAACCGAACTAAATAAAACTCGGTATGTGCATTAGCACTAACGCCTTCATTGTAATAAGCTATACCAACATTTCTAGGGACGGGCAGGAGTGGGGGTTATAAGGAACGCCTGAAATTTATAATAGTGATATTTCGTTTCCTAGTGGTTTTTCCGCAAATATAAACATAACAAAAGTTGTTTATTTTGTTATTTGAAGTAACTTTTGTCATATACACTTTTGTCGTATACCTAAGTATAAATGAGTTTTACGTTAAAACTTTAGCGGGAGTCAACAATTTTTTGGGCACTAACGAACTTAACAAAGCTCGGTATGTCAATTAGCATTAATTCTTCCATGATTATAAGTTATATTAAGATTTTTAGGTTCGAACGAGAGGGGGGTTATAAGGAAGGCCTGAAATAAAAAATCACCTTATTTACATGTATAAGAGACGGGAAATATAAAAATATCGAAGACAGTGAAGTCTTATTGAACAAATATTCTATTATTAGCAAATCCAAGGCAACGACGGGTATCAATCCTAAACACTGGGACGGGTAAATGTCAAAATATTGTGCAATTTAAAGCCTGCTAAAAAGTACCATCACCATTCAGCCTCAAATGAATTCCCGGGCGAAGCCGGGTATCTGAGCTAGTATATATATATATATATATATATATATATATATATATATATATATATATATATTCACACACACACACAGTTTTGAACGAACCTCATTTTCGTCATCTGCTAGTAGGTAGGATCGATGGACATTTGAAGAAAAATTTCGAAAATCGTGTCATGAGTACCTTAAGGGAAATTTGCTAAAACGATAGAAAAATTATATGAAGGCCACGCGACCATTGAGAAAAGTGGATCGAAGCAATGGATGCCTAACGTTACTCCTTTATAAATAGATTTTTGTGTGTGTGAATGTTGTTGTGTGTGTGTGTGTGTGTGTGTGTGTGTGTGTGTGTGTGTGTGTGTGTGTGTGTGTGTTTACTTACGTGCGAGCGTGAATACGTGAAATGAAATGTCTCCTATCACGGGTGGAATAATTATACCATAAATATCATTAGTTGTATTGTTAGCCGTTGGTTACAGAGTGATGGTAGAGGATTGTTGGACATCGGCTATAGATTAGATTCTTAAATCTTCAAACGCAGAATATTATTGAATGTGCAAACAGTTTCGGGCACTATTGGTTCCCTTCTTCAATTTACATAGAGGAGGAGCAGGGAGCACAAACAACTGCACTCAGTGAAAACTTCATCATGAATGCACTTCAACTGTTAGCACATTCAATGAAATTCTGTATTTGAAGAATTAAGAACCTAATTTATAGCCGATACCCAACAATCCTCTACCATCACTCAATACCGTAAATACGTTATTACCTAATTTAAAATGCACAATCTGGAAGTGCTTGGAGCCGTTAAAAAGCAACAAGGATAACACATCAAAAGTAACTAATGTAACATGACATCATCTCTTCAATCAAAAAAAGTCCGTCACGCAGCGGCTGCGTCAACTAAGCAGATTTCCCATGTGAAGTTTTACAATAGAGAAATCTGCATACTGGTAACACAACACCACCATGATTAAATACAAACGGTAATGAGAAATCTTTCAATTAATTAAAATAAATTCCCAACTGAAACGGCTTCTGATTTGTAAGAATAATTTATATTTTAATAACTAAAATTTTAGTAGTCCAAGAACTAAAGAAGGGGGGGGGAAGGATGAACACATAAATCTCACAAAGTAACGAAGGTAAGGTAAGGTTAGAAACGACCTGTAGGTTAGAAGAAGGTTCTATACAATTTTTCGATCCGATGCATAATAACGGAGATATTTTGAATTTTCGAAAATCCCCCCTCCAAACCCCTCTCCCTTTAGTCCGATTTCAGTCATTAACGAACTTGACTGTCTTTTTACATAAAACGGTTAAATATCAAGTTTCGTAACGATCAAACAAAAATTGCGATCGCTAGAGCGTTAACAGACATATATATATATATATATATATATATATATATATATATATATATATATATATATATATATATATATAATTTTGAACGGACCTCATTTTCGTCATCTCCTGTGTAAGATCGATGGACATTTGAAGTAGTTTTTCGAAAATCGCGTCATGAGTACGACCTCAATAGCTGATTTCCCTTGAGGGAAATCTGCTAAAAAATACAAATGAGAAACGGACACACCACCGAAGAAATATCTATATGAAACACAGGGAGGAAGTAGAAAACAGTTAGGTCAGGCAACGACGGTCTAATGGTCTGGAGGATGACTTGTGGTGGTTGGGCGCCCCTAATTATAGAAACCTGCTAGGAACAAAAATGAATGGCCAAAATTGGTGGAAAAGGCCCAGAATGTCTGTCACCTTAGTAAATTCATAGACTACTGGCTATAGAAGAATTTATTTGCTATCGGATTTCATTCAATGTGTTTGTCTAATATACGGGAATCAGGTAAGAAATTCGGTTTCGTTATAAATTTATTTGATTAGTGTCAGTCCTGATTTACGTATTTCACATTTCTTCAGAATGAAACAGCCCACATGGGAGTCCATACATAATTAAAAAATATCTACATAGAATGGAAAAATAAAAGAGATATAGTTAATGGTCTGACATTTTTACATTATTATCCCCCTGTGATTTATTTTCACGAAGTGCTTTAGGCCTTTTTAGCAAGCTGAATATATTACGCTCCCTCCCCCCCTCCCACCGGAAGATTCTCGTTTCAAAGAGTTCCAAATTTACATAATTTAATCACCAATTATTCACTCAATGTGAGCCCTTCCTAGATAAAAGGATAATTCGAAAGGTAATCGGTTTAAAGGAGCATAAGCTGATAAACGAACGTTGGAAATTATTTTCCTAACGAGATAACGCTTAATTTACATAAAACCTCACACACCGTTGGCAAATTATAAATCGTAATGCACTATTTCACACTCTACAAAAACTATTTTTTCGTCTTGATAAATAATTTAAAACAATTATAATATGGACTCGCATTTTACGAATGTCTATATCTAACATAGCAATAAGCAATTACTATTATTACTCAGGGTCAGGTAACTATATTGTCCATGTGATTTAATAATTCATATAAGTTTGGCTGAAGGTTAAAAAAGTCCGTCACGCAGGGACTGCGTAAACTAAGCAGATTTCCCATGTGAAGTTTTACAATAGAGAAATCTGCATACTGGTAACATAACACCACCGTGATTAAATACAAACGGTAATGAGAAATCTTTCAGTTGATCCGATGCATAATACCGGAGATATTTCGAATTTTCAAATATCCCCCCTCTAAACCCCCACTCCCTCTAGTCCGATTTCAGCCTTTAACGAACTTAATCTGTCTTTTTACATAAATAGACCCCTTAAGGGAAATCAGCTATTGAGGTCGTACTCATGACGCGATTTTCGGAAAATTTCTTCAAATGTCCATCGATCCTATCGATCGCGATCGTAATCAAACTCGATATTTAAACGTTTTATGTAAAAATAAAAATATTGTTATAAACAATATTCTCTATCTCGAATATTAACAGAGATATTTGCATTTTTATTATATGTGGGCCGATAACGGATGAGTGAGTTTCCCGCCAAAAGCTATTTCGGCCGTTTCCGTAACTTTTCGGCACTTGTATGGTGATTTCTCTATTGTATAAATTTACGTGGGAAATCTACTTAGTTTACACAGCCCCTGCGTGACGGACTTTTTTTTTATAATTCTCTTTATGGACATCCAAGGGGTTAGGGACCCCCTTATTAATTGTGTCTTTTATAAAGTATTATGGGTTAGGGGAATTGTAGTATTGTTATTAGTATTTTATTATTCTATTTTTAAAATGCATTTAAAACCCAAATAAACAAGTAAAAAGTATTAACATTAATTTCTAATAATTATCAGTATGATTTATGTGCTGGACTTGCAATCTGAGCCTTATCGAATATGATACACACTAGATGGTATTCACGGGAGGAAATGAAATTATGACTATGTTTACAGATTCTGCTACTCTAACACAGCCTTTATGTATCGTTTGTCGACATCGAACTTTGCTGTTAGCGTGTTTATTTAATTGACGGCAAGTTGGCAGATTTACTCTCTTAACACAGTCCGTTGTTATGACCATAAGCTTAATCCTGGCGATTGTTCCTGTAAATTGGAAAAATCTATTTCCACGGGAATGAACAAGAGGAGGTAGAGGGTCATAAAGATGTGCATTGCTATTCTGTTGGCTTCTGCATCAGCTTGCCCAGGAATAAAAAGGAAAACAACCAGGACGAGTGGAAAGCTGCCATTTCATCAGATCCCATATCATTTTTAGCAGATTTCCCTTAAGGGAAATCAGCTATTGAGGTCGGACTCATGACGCGATTTTCGAAAATTTTCTTCAAATGTCCATCGCTCCAACCCAAGAGATGAAAATGAGGTCCGTTGAAAATTATATATATATATATATATATATATATATATATATATATATATATATATATTTGTCTGTTAACGCTCTAGCGGTCGCAATTTTTGTTTGATCATTACCAAACTCGATATTTAAACGTTTTATGCAAAAAGACAGATCAAGTTCGTTAATGGCTGAAATCGGACCAGTGGGAGGGGGGGGGGAGGTTAGAGGGTAAAAGTATATAGAACCGATCTTATTGTAAATTAAATTTACTATAAATATTGTTCTATACATTTATTCTCTATCTTGAATATTAACCGAGATATTGGCATTTTTATTAAATTTGGGCCGATAACGTAGGACGGAGTTTCCCGCCAAAAAATAGTTCGGCCCTTTGCTGTAACTGTTCGGCTCTCTTATGGATATTTCTCTATTGTATAACTTTACGTGGGAAATCTGTTAGTTTACGCAGCCCCTGCGTGACGGACTTTCCTTAACTAGTCGTAGTTCTACATCTCTCATCCATAGCATCCAACACTTACAGGTAAATTTTAATAAATTAACTATTTTTTCCCTTCGTATCGTATGTTCCCGTAATTTTGTCACCTATTAATCTAGTATATTTTTTTCATATTTATGCCTTAATCTGAAATTTAAAAAGTTCACATTAACTGAGTGATTTTAGAATATTTTAGACAAGGGCATTTAGAAAAAGAAAAAAAATTAATACATAATAAATTTTCTATAAATTTACGAATTTCTAACCAACATCCTAAAAGCTTCCCATTCAAAGTTTGTAAGAGAGTGATTAATTAGAAAAATAACTTCATGCAGAGAGTAACCATCTGCGTGTAAAAATTACAATCCACAGCAGAATATATAATTGCTGAGAAAAAATGGCGCCAATGTAAGATGTGAGGTCTCATCAGTATGTTAGAGATGTGCGTTGACTCCACCCCCAAGACACATCGTGGTTTGTCCTGCCGTTGCATCTGCTCAGTTCTCATCCGAGGTCTGATGAAGCAGCCTCTCAAACAGATGACTGAGATCACTATGGATGCCAATGTAGTCACCGCTGGCATCTACCTCTCTCTAATCCTTGGAATCTCATTGTGGGTATGGCTGTTCTTGCGATCGCTGTTTGTTATTCGAAAATACGAACGCTCTAACAATGCAGCTGAAATCAGTTTAGAAGATTTGCCGTCTATTGGCGAATGCAGTCTGGCGGAGGAAAAAGAGTTTCGCTTGGGAATTGCAGGCATGGTTAATAGTGAGGTCCTACCAAGAAAACCATCGGCATTTAATCCCGAAGATGTTTATTCTTCTTTCAGCGACGATGAAACCGAAAGTTTCGGATATAAAGAACCCCGAGTGTTGCCAGGTGAGTATATGGATACATAATAACATATGCTGCAGTACAATTATCAAGTTAAAATAATCATGTAAGTCGTCATTATTTTTATTTACTTTCTACCGATAAATAATGATGTCAGCTTCTTTTAGAGATTCTTCGTTAAAAATATCTACAACGCTTAACAATATGCCGCTATTTCATTAACTAACATTAACAGATGAAAAGTTGAATGCCTTAAAATTAAATTAAATTAAATGGCATTTAGTATACGTAGTTTCTACTGATAAATCGATTGTTTTTTCCGATTCCGAAGCAAGTTGTATATATTGTACAATATATTCGTAAATACGATTCGCGTATATTCACCAAGGTAAATCATTTATTCATTCAAGAACAAAACATATTCCTCTTAATTCCTGTATATGCAAATATATAAATACAAGTATACAAGTTGAATTTATTCGTGTTTGTATTTCAAAATAGAATATATTTCCGTCCATCGCTTTGAATATCAATAAATGTATATTTTCCGAGATGAATGCACCCATTCATTTCTAGCTTTGATTTAAACAGATCAAAGATTACTTACGTGATCTATTCAAACCATTTTTAATTATAGTCTTTTGTAATCTTTCCGAGAAATTTTTATGAATTGAATAGCTTCTTTCTTTAGGGCATAGACGCATCTGTTTTCCTGGAGCAATTTTAGCTCTAATGTAGAAGTTCACATTTTATTGCTCTTAGTGGCCATTCCTGCGCCTATCTAGTCTGTCTAAACGATCTCTCATACTTTTTTTTATAATTATTTATTTTGAAAATACTAAAACATGCAAATTATAATATAATGGAAATTACGAAAAACACAACATGATTTAAATATGGAAAGGAAGGTTTTTTTGTTGAATTTTGGGCAAAAACATCACGGTCATCAGTGCCCAACACTCTTCAGACAGTATTTGAGATCCCCGATCATGGGAAATCGCAGACGCACGCTCGCTTTTTTATATATTTATATATAATTTTTTATTTCAACCCTCCCCCTTTTTTGGGTTGGGGGGGAGGGGTTCTCGGCCGTATTCTCTGCCTTGAAACCTACGTACCGGTATTACAGTATTCCATTCAACTATTAATGACAAAATAAATTTTCAAACAAACTTTTTAAATAAATACTAAGAATAATGCTAAACATAAGGACTATTAAAACAAACAATGGGATTAGGGCAATTTAGAAAAAGAGAAAAAAAATACCAGTTCTAATTAACTATTAAATAAAAGCATTAAACTTAAAGCTTATTAAAATAAATATTGAAATAACATCAAAATATAAAGATAAACATTAAAATTAAGACAACACTACAAGCCATTTTCGGGAAATAGTTCGGTGTATTATAGTTTTCTGTTTCATATCTAAAGACTCTTGAACAGTAGCGTTTAGGCCACGCAATTTGTAAATTTTACAGGCTAGTAATGGTTTTAAAACATTTAACATAAATTAGTCTTTATACAATATTTTAGTCTTAGAATTTCATGTTAACATAAATTTAATTTTTTTGGTTTTAAAAATACTTCTTTAACCTTCTTCCTTGGAATATTATTTTTTGAAATTCATTTTTTTCTGACCTAGCAGACTTTTTTGTTATAAAGTTATCGGTTTGGTTGGAAGAATTCTAAGGTGTCTTGATACATTTGCTACTCACCATTTATTTCTAACCTGTATATTCTTTAACTTACCAACGAAATAAAAAACTAATTTTAGAATTACAGAAGAGTTGAGATCTTCGATCTCTAAAACAGTAAGCACGTTTTAAACTTTTATAAACTCAAATATTTATGTAAATGTTTTATTGAATAAACCTTTGACAAAATCTGTTTGAGTTCATTAAAATCAGTACCAGAACAGAAATAAACGTATTCATATTCATTTCTGTGAATAGAGTAATGTAAAAAACTTTATTGGTTGAGTGAGTTTTCAAGCGAAGTATTTTATAATACACATGCAAACCAAATATTTCGTGATGAATTGCTTTATTACACACTTATAATTGGCATCAACATGTTCCTTTATGAGATTAAATCCAATTAAATAATACGTTTTTATTGCTTGCATGGATTATATATAAATATCATTTAAACTTTGCTTTAATTTCAAGTGTATTATACATACAATATTAACACATTCTTGAGAAAATTTCCAATTAAACGAATTATTTTACAGATAAAATGACTTCACATACGAATACTTATTATTATATCGTGTAGACAGTGAAGAGAGAAGACTGAAGATCTTAAGAAAGAAGAGGCTAAGGAAATGTTCATGAAGTGAATTCTTTTTTTTGCCCAAAAATATTTAATTGACTAAATATGTTTTCATTACAGTTTTTTTTATATATAACTCTCTTTTTCAACCTTTATCATATTTATTGATAATATAGATGTAATATTTTGGGTAATACTATTCTATAGTAGCCAAACAATCCTCCAAAATTATTCAGATAATATACATTAAATTAGATAACTAAGAAATTATTAATAATACTATTTTTCTGTAGATTAAGAGTAAGAATATATTTGGTACATGAGTAGTTTCTAAGATAAATATTAACATCTACTTTATGATACGGAAGTTAACTAAGACGGGTTATCTCACCATACCATTATAAAGGTATATAATTGTGGACAATTTCTAACATTAGCTAATGATTTGAACCGTTGTTTTTAGCTGACTAATTTCATTTCACAAAGCAACGCACGCACGCAAGCAGGCACACACCACACACTAAACATCATGAAATAATTAAGACATCACTTGATCTCTTTTGAATGTAAACAACAAAGGTGTGGCACGAACTTGTTTATAATTTAGCTTAGCACACAAAAAGCCCTGCTGAATAACGATAAGAATTCTCAATTAATAGCAACACAGTGGGGCAGATGATGCAGACTATACCCCCCCCCCAATGCAAATATTCAATAAACCATAGAATAAATATTGGACATTCAACTATTATAACCTTCAGACCTTAGAAATGAAGTTCAATATAATAAGTTTTACTTAATTTTATTATTAATCTGATACATTTGAGTTTTTGTATTATATTCCTTTTTGTTTTTTTTGTTTGGATTGACATTCATTTCAGTATCGTTATTTTATTTCCTACTTTCAGAATTGTTTAATTCATTTATTTTTATTATTGTACATCTTTCACCCCCATAAGTTTACTAATCAGATATTTGACTTGAACTCATTACCCCATGGATATAACTTCACTTTCCACAAGGAAATGTTTCCATTCAAATAAAAAAAAAAAACATTGATAGAATACCTCTTATAATAAGGTAATTGGCATGTCGTAGCCATTGAAATGCTATTAGGTGTGCCTAATGTTGAACTTCCAATATGTTAAGAAGAAATGTAAAACATCAATGTCAAAAGCCTGAAATAAATTTAGGCTTGAGGACTATGGCCTACAATCAATCAAAGACTAAAACTTGAAGCTTAAAACCCCTCGAATGTTATTTATAATAAAGTTAGTAATTCTGCAATGGAAAAACGGAGCTCAGCCAAGAGAATGGAGTGAAAAATTAATTTTAGATTGCTTTGTCTGGTTGAAGGGTGCTGAATAACTTTTGTGAACAATTCTTCCCCATTTACAACTAAAATTTTGGATGAACTTCAGACTATAAAATGTTCAATACTCCTCAATTAGTGAACCTGGAACTGAAAAATTGATTAGCAGATTTAATTTATTACATTTGCTTTTCACATAACAATGATTCATTGCTTGTTGTTAGCTTAGTGCTTTTCTGAAATTTTAATTCCACTTATTGACAGTGAATCATGAAAACATTATAGTCAATTCAAGAAAACATTATAAATTGACAACAGTGATAATTTAGTAAGAATATAAGTATTGTGAAGACTGTTGCAGTACATACATTATAAATAGATTTAGGGCAATCAATTGATTGTTATAGCCTTTGTGCAATACATGCTACATTGCCTGTTTCAAGCTGCAATGCAGCATAGATTCAACTAATTAAGATCAATACACACTTACTTTTTATGTAATACAGTCTTTGGTCATTCTGTGCCAATAAAATGTTTGACAATCTCTTTGATTCGCAGCAGGGGATCTCGAATTACGAATACCCAATCTGTACAAGTAGTCCTCTCCGACTCTCGTAGCTCCCACTGGTGAGCCATATAGTATTTCCATGTGAATGTTGGTGGGTTCCTTTCTTTCTATATATTCCAGACATCACAGGTCACGTTTGTAATAAAAGTCCATTAGTTCGGCTGAGGTGTCCTTTTCGAGACAACCCGCATTCTCCAGTTCTCGATTGTATTGTTTCTAATTCACTTCAATATATCACAAGTCTAATAACTGTTTGATTTATCATTAGTTCGAGGGAGATTTTTAAATAGGAGACCTTTTGGCTGGATATAGACGCATAATGCCTTTGCAAACCATCTAATGTCAACTTATATGGTGAAATTTAATCGTTTCATATCAATTTGAGTCCGTTGGGCCTAGAGAGATGTAGTTTAGAGACGAGTGAATGTAAAATCTTTGAAGGCTTAGGATTGTTTGCTATCTATTTATAGAACCTGTCAGAATTGACCCTTCTCCTAGAGGTAGGATATTTTAGGGCCTGACCCCCCTGCCTTTAAGTTAGTTAAAAGCTCTCTTTGATTTAGTGTGACAGCCGCCGTAGTTTCCTATGCGGTGACCCTTGTACCACCTCACATATGGAAATTTGATATTGTTAACAAACTGTGGATATCAAAAGTTAAGCAGATTTTGATTAGTTTCTCGGTGTACTCCTTTTACGTGAACTGTATTTTGTGAACTGGTGAATAATAAAATGCTGTGTAAAACGAAGGGAGCAATGAGTAAAAGAGGTGTAAAGTTATGAATTCCATAGATGAAAAATAAAATGTGGTTAGTGATAACAACATAATAGATAAATAATGGAGGAAATGGCATTAGCGTCCAATATATATGTTGGTTTACATTATGTTCCGTGAGCAGGAACTAGCCTCTCTACCTATGCAATTACTGGAACATGCCACGGTTCTGCAGGAGATGAATTCCTGAAGGCCAGAACAACGTCTATGAGTAGCTGAGACCATATTCTCAGAAAAGTTCAAACGTTTCCAACCCAGAGCAGAGTCGCAGGTCAAGTTGACGAGGACAGTTGTACAGCTAGTTGAAGTTGGTGTTGTAGAAAGCGCCATGTAGATGAAGAGAAGGCCTTAGTTTCGTACATATTGAAGGGGCTGAGAGATTCTGTTGATCAGCGGTACTCGTGGTCTTTCACTAAATAAAAAGTTCGTGACGCAAGGGCTGCGTTAATTAAGAAGATTTCTCACGTGTGTCATATATTTGCATTTATCTCCAAACGTAAAAGCTCAATGAGAATAATATTTGGTATTTAGGCTTCAAATAAAGTATAGGTAGGATGAAATAATTGGCTACGCTTCCACTATAACGAGTTATTAAAACGGCAGAGCGCTTTCGATGCAGTGCATCATCGTCAGTGCCCTGTTGACATACAAAAACAATAATTACTATCTGTATTAAAATACTTTAGATAAGGGGAAACTCGATAATATATAACAATAAAAACTATCTTTCTTAGAACTAAATAACATATAAAACTTTTCATACATCAACATGCAATTTTTTTTATTAAATTAAGGGAGTACAAGTAGAACATTAAAACTATCTGAAAGACTTAAACTAGATTATTTAGACAACGAAAGGGGAACAAAGGAGAAGAGAGAGGGGTCTTACCGAAGGTCTTGGATGTTGACCTGACGGCTCTTGGAGCTGGACTGGCACTTCATCCCAGCTAGCTGAGGTAAGGAGGCTAATGGTACGAACTTGAGTAGGCAAACATCTTCTTTAATGTTAATGTTCTCTTCGACGTTAGAAGATCCAATCTAATCTCTAACCCTTCAACACTGTCCATTTTCCTTCCTTTAGGTAGGTGATGCAATACCTCCAGGGGTAAAGAACCCTGGTCATGGTTTTCCGTCACTAGGTGCTTTTTCATTTCACTTGTTTTTGAAGTGAAATGCTTTTTGGCCCTTGTCTTAATCTTCCTGCCACTCTGCCCTACGTATGTAGCCTCACAGGAATGGCAAGATATCCGGTAGACTCCAGACTTCTCCATAGCGGAAACAGGATCTTTGGGATTGGGGTATAGATTTTTGAGGGTCTTCTTCCTCCGGTAAGCCGTCTTGATGCCTGCTTTTCCCAACAAGTTGCCTATTTTCACTGAGAGGGGCTTAATGAAGAGGATGCGAAGTGGTTAGCCGGCCTTATAACGCCTTTTGTTGGTGGGAGTGATTTGCAGCTCTCTCTCTCAGTTTTTCTTCAGTGCCACTTTTCTAGCATTCTATCAACAAAACTCAGAAACCATGTTCTGAAAGGGTGATATTGATAAGGCGGACGATTATAAACGTAAATCCCGACATTTTATATTGAATGTGGTTTTAAGAATTGGCAGGTATCATAATGTCACTCGTACGGGGTGTTCTGTAGATATTAAAGGAATGGCTTATGGAAGTCTAACCTCACCACCTTGCCCTATCGGTTATTAATGTTTTGCATGGTCAAACTCAGATTTGATATTAAAATGAAGATTAGTGTAAAATAAGCAAAATAAATAAAGTAAATAAGCAAATAGAGTTTCTACATGATGGCACATAATTAGAAACAGTAGACTATCTAACCTTACCATCAATCGTCCTTAGCAAAAGCCCAAAGCAAATAATACGACGTTATATATATTATTATATATTTATATATATATATATATATATATATATATATATATATATATTATTTTATATATTAGCACATTATGGATGTCCAATGCGTAAAGGTGGAGGCTTACTTTGGGCTGAAAAAAATAAAACTTCGCGTTTAATTTCTGAGTTATAAATTTGTTTTAAAAAAATTAGGGAAAATATCATTTAGAAAAAGATTACTTATGTAGCATATTTTCCCATTCCCTGAACTCTGTTCAGGCTTCAATCTGTTCCATAATACGCTCAAGAAGAATTAAAGGTACTTTCTAAAGAAAATAATTTAGTTTATGAAAATAATTTAGGTAAAACATTGTTCAGTTTATTCATTATTGGAGATGAATGTTCATTATTTCTAGGAGGCAAAGGGTCAAATTTTAAGAACACTTTCACTCAACTTTATTAAGAACATTATACATTTATGATATATGTTTCGCGTTTTCTGTTACGTCTCTTCAAGATCATTATCTTAGACTAAAAAAACAAGGTTAGACCATGACCGAGGGAGGCATCCATCCTCTAGACCGGCTTCTTGGAGACTAATTCTAAAGCAAAAGCTAGTAAGTATAAAAAAAAATAAATGCTTTTTTAAAAAAAATATACATTATTGTATAATCGATTACAAAATTAAGTTACTTAACTACCGATTCTATCAGCTGATTTTAATTAGCATGAGGTGCCAGTTTGGGTCCTCTTGTCCAAGGGCTGGCCTTGTTTTGAATAGAATTCCTCAGACAAGAGGGGATACATTTAGTCTAAGATTAAGTTCCTGAAGAGGCGTTACAGAAACGTGTAGAACACATTCTTATTAAAGTGGAGTGAAGGTATAAATTGATTTCGAAATGTGGCCCTTTGACTCTTAGTAATTTATGTTGAAGTATTGTTGACCCTCTATCATATCATCAAACGTTTTAGTGCTGGAATCTTTCTAACAGAACTTAGAATACTTATGAGTGTAAATATCCCAAAAGGTAAGATGTAATATTTGAAATGGTAAAACAGGGAAACATTATTGGACGAACGAAAAGATTTTTCTTTAACCAAGGTCATACATACTACCAATTAGTGAGGGATTTCGTTGATATGAGAGAATTTCCTTGCACAGTATAATTCGTCTAGTAGAAGCAATGTTCTACGTACAATTATTGTGGAAAGTATTCTACGGGGCACTTAAGTATACACAAATAAAACGTGTTGTGCATATCACTAGAAGGAGTGAGGGGAAGGAACCGTAAGTGGAAGTGACTGGACTTGTGGACCCAAAAATAATTGTTATATTTTCCTTGTAAATTATCATATCATAACCATTATGTGATATTTCAATTTTTCAGTAAAGAATTTCAAATAGATGGACTTGATCAGTTTATAGTGTCCTTTAAGGATTCATTTTGGAATTAATAGTCTGTGTAATAATTTTGTCTACAAAATTTGTGAAGGACTTGTTTTGTTGCGAAAACGCTTAGATGTTTCGCACAGAAATGTTATATTTAACAAAAAAAAACAAAAACAATAAAAACGTGGAATACACGTAAACAATGAAGGAATAAAAGAAAGGACGGCTCACTGTAGTGGACAACAAAGCACCTCGGCCTCTCTCCTCGCCTCCTCACCATCCAACTCCTTTACTTCAACCCACATTTTCACTTGAGCCACTTTAGTGGTGTGATTCAAATTCACTTCACTGACTTTTCAGTAGTATTATTCTTAATGAATTTAGTTGAGTGATGACCCCTTAATTGGTAGGGCAAGGCAAAGGAATGCAAATAACATGCACGCAAAAATGTTGATGAATATCCTGATAGAGGTTTCATCATTTTGATAACTGTACGTTAAAGTATGCAGTGTTTCCAGAAATTTAATTGAGTAGAACAACTATTTTAGTAAATTATTTTCTTCTGTCTTGGTTTTAAAACGCCGGTCCCTATATGGTACTTAAATGAAAAGAATGTAAGTGAAGGTAACGGCTGAATGCCAATGTTTAAAATCTTAGCGTTGATTAAAATTGCGAACGCTAGAGCGTTACAGATATATATATATATATATATATATATATATATATATATATCATTGGACCTCATTTTCGTCATCATCTAAATAGGATCTATGGACATTCGAAAGCATTTTTCAAAATTACGACATTAATACACCTAAATAGCTGATCTTCCTTAAGGTGAATCATCTACTACTACTTTCCCAAACAATTCTGCTTTTTGGACTGTTCTTATTACTTCATTTTACCATATGTATATTTTATTTATTTATTATACTATAACACGTCTCACTTTTTAAAATTTTGCGTTACGGAATACATAAAAATTATTGAACTCGATTAAGAAAATAGTACATGACATTTTAGTACATAGTACTTGATATTTTAGTTTATAGCAGAAGAGCACACACACACACACACACACACACACACACACATATATATATATATATATATATATATATATATATATATATATAAAAGACAAGTTGTATGAAAAATACAGCTTTTATAATTAAGACTGACTACGTTTAAAATTAGACATTTTGTAAAGCTATTTAGTTAATGTAAAGTGTAATTGAGTGCACTAGTTGTATAATTTAAGAGATGATTACGTTCTCGGCAAAGCCGCTATATAATTATTAAAACAAAATCCATGTTATTTCTTCCCTAAAGAGGAATGAATTTCCAATAATCTCATTGCAAATTGAAATTAATCCTTCAAGAGTCCAAGGAATTTATATTTAATCCCTTTAGATTCCTTTGGATTTCATTCAAATCCTTAGCTGTATGTTTTGTACCTTAGGAAAATATGATGGAAATTAAGGGTTAAATTCCTGAATGGTGTTTCTGTCACCCTTCATAGCTATTTACTTTTTTATTATAATAATTTATTATTTGCACCATAATGGGACTAAATAAACAAATTAAAGGATTCTCTAATAATCAAATTTCAAAAGTTACTATGCACTGCATAGAAAAAACACTGTTTAAACAAATATCTCTGTTATTATGTATCGCATGACAAAAATACTATGTAGTCAAATATCTCAGTTACTATGCACTGCATAGAAAAACACTGTTTAACAAATATCTCTGTTATTATGTATTACATGATAAAAATACTACGTAATCAAATATCTCCGTTATTATGCACCGTATAGAAAATATGGTATGTAATCAAATATCTCAGTTACTATGCACTGCATAGAAAAAACACTGTTTAAACAAATATCTCTGTTATTATGTATCACATGATAAAAATACTATGTAATCAAATATCTCCGTTATTATGCATCGCATGGAAACAATACTATGTAATCAAATATCTCCGTTATTATACATCGCATGAAAAAGAAATACTATGTAATCAAATATCTCCGTTATTATGCATCGCATGAAAAAGAAATACTGTGTAATCAAATATCTCCGTTATTATGCATCGTATGGAAACAATACTATGCAATCAAATATCTCCGTTATTATGGATCGCATGAAAAAGAAATACTGTGTAATCAAATATCTCAGTTACTATGCATCGTATGGAAACAATACTATGCAATCAAATATCTCCGTTATTATGCATCGCATGGAAACAATACTATGCAATCAAATATCTCCGTTATTATGCATCGCATGGAAACAATACTATGCAATCAAATATCTCCGTTATTATGCATCGTATGGAAACAATACTATGCAATCAAATATCTCCGTTATTATGCATCGCATGAAAAAGAAATACTATGTAATCAAATATCTCCGTTATTATGCATCGTATGGAAACAATACTATGTAATCAAATATCTCCGTTATTATGCATCGCATGGAAACAATACTATGCAATCAAATATCTCCGTTATTATGCATCGTATGGAAACAATACTATGCAATCAAATATCTCCGTTATTATGCATCGTATGGAAACAATACTATGCAATCAAATATCTCCGTTATTATGCATCGCATGAAAAAGAAATACTATGTAATCAAATATCTCCGTTATTATGCATCGTATGGAAACAATACTATGCAATCAAATATCTCCGTTATTATGCATCGTATGGAAATAATACTATGTAATCAAATATCTCCGTTATTATGCATCGTATGGAAACAATACTATGCAATCAAATATCTCCGTTATTATGCATCGTATGGAAATAATACTATGTAATCAAATATCTCCGTTATTATGCATCGTATGGAAACAATACTATGCAATCAAATATCTCCGTTATTATGCATCGCATGAAAAAGAAATACTATGTAATCAAATATCTCCGTTATTATGCATCGCATGAAAACAATACTATGTAATCAAATATCTCCGTTATTATGCATCGCATGATAAAAATACTATGTAATCATATATCTCAGTTACTATGCATCGTATGGAAACAATATTATGTAATCAAATATCTCCGTTATTATCCATCGCATGGAAACAATACTATGTAATCAAATATCTCCGTTATTATGCATCGCATTATAAAAATACTATGTAATCACATATCTCATTTACTATGCACCTCATAGAAAATATGCTATGTAATCAAATATCTCCGTTATTATGCATCGCATGAAAACAATACTATGTAATCAAATATCTCCGTTATTATCCATCGTATGATAAAAATACGATGTAATCACATATCTCAGTTACAATTCATCGCATGAAAACAATACTATGTAATCAAATATCTCCGTTAGTATGCATCGCATAAAAATATATTATCTAATCAATCAATCGTGTACTAACGTTATTTCTTGCATTTTTCCGTAGCATTAAGTAAGCCCCTCTCACTCCCACGCATGTGATTTTGAAATAAAGAAATACGTGGAAATGTGCCATAACCAGCTTAAATATCATTCACAGTTCACTTTGGGTTGTCATTAAGGCAGAAATATGAAATTGAAGATGACTTGTGGAAGCAACATGACATCATCTGTCCTTCTGACTTGCCCTTTGTAGATGGAACAAGATTGTCAACTGCAGAATTGCTTGAATTCACTTCAGATTTAATACAAGTAAATCTATTTTACTAAATAACAGGCGGCATATAAAATATATTATCAGTTATGAAAAATAGTTTTGAAGCTGGCTGGACTTCCAACTATCTTTCGCCTAATAGTATATAACCATGGGTAAATCATGCTCAATAAGTATTATACAAATACAACAGGTGTACTAAATATTAGGACGCGATACAAAATTTATTTAAACTCGTCAATGACCTTTATCACAGCTAATAATAATTAAAAAAAAAATCAAACAGCCATTAGTTCGATATGTTATAATAAAATATCCAGGAACTATATTACAAATTCGTGACTAACTCATATGCCAGGCATGTATCTATCATGCTATCTTTCAGTTTACAAATAATATATACTATACTATTCTCTGCGCTATTTGCTTGTCCATGTCTAAACTAGATTTATTCTAGCACACAATGTAATTCCAACATCTATTGTTACTCTTAACAATAGGTGTTTCTCTTTTCACGCGCGGCAAGAAATTCACGGCAGAGAAACTGTATTACATTTCCACTTTTTTTAGCTGTTTTCACCATAAATACTCATGAATAATAAACAGGGCAGGGGAAAAAATGTTTTAGGAGTTGCAACGAAATAGCCCTATTTTGCCGTAAATCATGGAAGAAGTAGCGGATTTACAATGAGCGGCCGAATGGAAAATAGGGGTGGAAAGTGGAAATAAGAAGAGCCATTGTGATACTGGATAGAGTACCTACTTAACCCAACCCAGTCCGGAGGCTCGGCCCCTTATTCTTCACTTAACCCGAAAGGAATCCCTGGGTACGAATATAAAGGGTCACCACTATCCTTTTTCTCCGAAAAGGATTTAACCAAATTTTATTTAAGTAATATCCAAAACGTTCTGATTTCCATCATGTTTTCCGTTCTTCTCATTTATTCTAGTAAGCATTATTTAAATTCGACAAATTAGAATCAAGTATCGATAGACGAATCAATGAATCTCTCAAGCCTCTAACATGTACGAACATACAATCATAATTAGGCACATAAATGCCCCTACATTTTCACAATCTTTGTAAAATCTCATAAAATGAGATGAATGAATAGGCTTATGATTGTGCTCAGAGGCTATATATAATTTCTTCAGACATAGCCGTCGCAGGAAGTAATTGGCTATGCTAGGATGATCTGGAGTCGTTTAGGTGACTAAGAGACCCATTGAATCGAAATATGCAGCAAAATAATGGATTATATAAGTGCTACTTGCGGCTTGATCATTGGTCATGGTGCCGGACTCTCAGATCTCTGGGCAATCGGCAAAATTACCCATGCCCCCCCCTCTCCCCAGAGGAATGTTCGATACCAAATATAATACAAACAATTTTTTATTTAGTAAAAAATTAATATATGTATATATACATATCACAATCCACATAATTGAAATGAATAAAACTTGTAGCTGATGACATCGAGACTAAAATGCGCATATATAATTCATACACATATTTATTGTAGGATTGTAGGTTATTAAAAGAATTCCGTCAACTGGGGCTGCGTAAACTAAGCAGATTTCCCACGTGAAGTTTTACAATAGAGAAATCTGCCTAATAACAACAGTAGTAGTAAGGAATCTCTAAACCTATTCACGAGGGACGAACATTTACGGAAACGGCCGCACTAGCTCTTGGCGGAAAGTCCCAAACTTAGACGACCTGCCGACCACACACACAATACAAATGTAAATATCTCGGTTAATATTCAAGATACAGAATAAATGTATAGAACAATATTCATAGTAAATTTAATTTGCAATAAAATTGGTTCTATACAATGTTTTGATCCAACATGAGGAGATATTTTTATTGTTTTGATGATATCGGAGATATTTTGAATTTTCAAAAATCCCCCCTCTAAACCCCCCCCTCCCACTGGTCCGATTTCAGCCATTAACGAACTTGATCTTCCTTTTTATATAAAACGATTAAATTCCGAGTTTGGTAACGATCAAACAAAAATTGCGACCGCTAGAGCGTTAACAGACAAATATATATATATATATATATATATATATATATATATATATATATATATAATTTTGAACGGACCTCATTTTCTTCATCTCCTGGGTAGGATGGATGGACATTTGAAGAAATGTTTTGAAACTCACATCATGAGTACGACCTCGAAATACGACGAAATACGTTACGCAAATGATAAATAAGTTGAGTATATATATTTGAAACATTGAAAATAAATAATCTTGAGAGATGAAATAAACACGTATAAACAACTCATGAACAGTAAATTGGTGTCCAAGCTAGAATGGAAGGATAAATTGGTTGGCGGTGAAAACATAGTGGTTTTTACCGTTAATCCTTCCCCCAAACCACCCTTCCCCAAGAAACAACCAGCAAAATGATTCATTTAATTTAAAAAAAAACTATATTAAGATTATGAGAAATGTAATATCTGTTTTAAATCTATTTGAAATAACTTTCTTTCGGACGACCAATGGGCTATCACAGATGGTGGCTCTGTCAGCATTTGCCCAAAAACAGATATGAACATGGTGTGGATTTCTCATTTGTTAAATATGTAAATTTCCGATACATGCAAACTGTGAATAAAATTGAGCTCTACACTTTTTAGTAGAGTTTCTTTTTCCCAATGTCCTTCAAGCTAATTATTAAAATGTTACTGATAAGCAGTCTGTTTCTGTAAAAAGAAATTTATAAAAGTTAGCATTGTGATAAACAAGTCAAATATTTATTAACGTCCACTTTTTGCAACTTAGGCTAATCGGGACGGGTTATCTACAGGTCAAATATAAACAATAGATAGACTGAGAATAATGATCACTTGAAGGATAGGCGTATATCAAAACCAATACATCGGCATACGTGGGTGGTTTTTCACAATTGAACAAAATGTGATATTTGAGCTGTTTATCATAATGACTGAGATTTGCATTTTCTGATCAGTATTTTTCATGTTATGTGATTGTATTGCAAATGAGATGAAACATTTGAGGCGTTGGAGAGAGAGGAGAAAGGGGGGTTGGTGCTTAGCTCATATATCAGGGTCTGTTTTGTTTGCCACTCCATGTCCTTCTTTAGCTGTCTTGAATGAGCAATTTTATCATCATGAACTATCTTTTGAAAACACTCTGCTCATTAGTACAATCAACCCCCAAGGCTAATAAAAGTTGCTGCTATATTATATTTCATTTGCCTTGACTTTGAAATGCTTTAGACAGTAGTAATTAAAATAATCTAAAAACTGGACTAAATAAACTATTTCAGTCCATGACTTGTTTAAACAAGGAGTACTTTTTTTCTTCAATAATATTGTTCCAAATCGTAGTTCCTATACCAAATAAAAATATTGCACCAATTAGAACCTTCTTCCTTAGCATACAGATGAACATAGAGGATTTTAATTTATGATAACCCTTTCTAATGGACAATTTTTTTAATCTCAGACTACAAAATTTTATATTTGTATTACTGGGTTCCATATATGATTTTGTTTTTCGTAAAGCATGTAAGAAAATAATTTGTTGACGGCTTCAGTGTTTTCTATCAGTTAAATAATAATCACACATTTTAATCCATCGCCAGTGATGTAATCGAGATACCAAAAACAATTTAAGTAATTTACAGTCTTGATGGTAAATAAATTTAAATCTTTTTACATTCCATATTTTATTTATGCTTATTCACAAAATATTAGTAAACTTTATACAAAGTTTTTGAAACTAAATCTCGTCTTTAAACGTGTTCAGCAAGCTGCAAAACTTCAGAAATTCCCATTGCTTTCTGAGTTTCAAAAGAACATAAAAAAATTATTTAAAAAAAGGAAACTAAGAAAATAAACACAAGAGGCAAAAAAAAGTCAATGGGGGTGGGAGAGAAGGGGGGGGGAAGAGAGAGAGAGAGAGAGAGGGAGAAGGGAGGGAGAGAGAGGGAGAAGAGGGGAGGGAGAGAGGGGGGAGAGAGAGAGAGAGAGAGAGAGAGAGAGAGAGAGAGAGAGAGAGAGAGACAGAGAGAGAGTAGAGGAGAGAGAGAGAGAGAGAGAGAGAGAGAGAGAGAGAGAGAGAGAGACAAAGAGAGAGAGAGAGAGAGAGAGAGAGAGAGAGAGAGAGAGAGAGAGAGAGAGAGAGAGAGAGAGAGAGAGAGAGAGAGAGAGAGAGAGAGAGAGAGAGAGCGCGAGAGAGAGAGAGAGAGAGAGAGAGAGAGAGAGAGAGAGAGAGAGAGAGAGAGAGAGAGATCTCCAATTAGCACTTACAACGGTTGAAAATTAAATCTAACCAAGTGATGGAAAACTGTCAATAATGGAAGTTAGGATTTCACGTTCAGCAGCATAGCTCATTACAAACAGCACATAATATATGCAAGGTAGATCGTACATATATTAATACATTAATTAATTTATATGTCTCATAAATTAAACGGAGGGGATTGAATGACAATTAACACAAATGACCAAAATTAAATAAATAATTAAGTCAAGGTAAATTAAATTACTTTAGCTTAATTTTACCCATAATCTGAAATATTATTTTAGACCGAATTTAATAATAGTAAAATATGAATAGGACTGAAAAGACAAAGTACGATAAACATAACATGCTCACTTCATATAGAAGTGTGGCACACAAATTGTAGGAATTGACGTCTTTAATATGATTGGTAATGTGACATTTTCCAATGCCACATACGGGTATAAAACATAATTTCGAGTTTACAACTTTCAGCTATTCAAAACTTGCTATCCTACTATTTTGGCTATTAAAGAATTTGTTCTTCACTTTTACATAAAACGTTTAATTTGAGATTGATAACTGTCAAATAAAAAAGTCTGCGTAGACTAAGTAGATTTCCCTCCTGAAGTTTAACAATAGATAAATTTAAATACTGATAACAAAACACCACTGTCAATATTAAGTGAATAAATACAAACGGTAATAAGAAATAATTCAGTAAATTTTTATAATTTCCAGACTGGAAGTGTTTGAAATGTAAACGAACAGGTCTGCCAACCTCTCACCGGAAAGAAAAACAATTACTGAAATATATCAGAATATAACATATTAATTTCATTGAAAACTATTTACTATATCTAGTAATTTACGATGAATCAGAATAATATTTAACTCAATCAATCAAATTTTAATAGTCCAAGAACTTAAGACAGGGGTGGGGCACCAGAACATATTTACATGTATTTCATATAATAAAGGTTTCCTGAAAACAAAATTTGGTATTTAAGCTACGAATAATATGGTTTATTATATAAGTGAGTATTATTTATGTAACATGAGTTGAAGTGGTGGTTTGCTGAAGGCTGAAAACTTAAAAATGCACATATCTCGGTTAATATTCAAGGCAGAGAATAAGTGTATATTGCAATATTTATAGTAAATTTAATTCTCTATAAGATTGTTCTGTACACTTATTCGATTTCATGTATAGTAACGGAGATATTTTTAATTTTCAAAATTTTCCCCCTCTAAACCTTCCCTCCCTCTTATTCGATTTCAGCCGTTAATGAACTTAATCTTTTTTTTACATAAAACGACTAAATATCGAGTTTGGTAACGATCGAACATTAATTGCGACAGCTACAGCGGTAACAGACATATATATATATATATATATATATATATATATATATATATATATATATATATATATACTAGCTCAAATACCCGGCTTCGCCCGGGAATTCATTTGAGGCTGAATGGTGATGGTATTTTTTTAGAAAGGCTTTACTTTGCACAATATTTGGACATTTACCCTTCCCAGTTGTTAGGGTTAATGCCCGTCGTTTCTGTGGATTTGTTAATAATAAAATTAATTTCTTTTGAAAGACTTCACTGTCCTCCATATTGTCATATTTCCCGTTTCCTGTACATTATGCATAGATTTGAATTATTAAGGAAAAAATATTAACATACATTTGAATTAATTTTTCCAGGTGAGGTACCTGGTAGTTCATACTGAAAAGAATTTTTGAGCAAATTTTTCAAAATAACGAAATAAACAACTTTTGTTATGTACATATTTGCCGAAACCCCAATAGGAAACGAAATATCACTATTTTTAAATTCTGGCCTCCCTTATAACCCCCACTCCTGGCCGCCCCTAGAAATGTTAGTATAGCTTATTATAAGAAAGGCGTTAGTGCTAATTCAAATACCGAGTTTGGTTGAGTTTTTTGTGCCAAATAAAATTTTTGACTTCCGCAGTAGTTTTTAACGTATAACTCATTTATACTTATGTATAAGACAAAGGTGTATATAACAAAAGTTACTCCAAATAACAAAATAAACAACTTTTGTTATGTGCGTAATTGCCGAAAATGCAATAGGAAACGAAATATCGCTATTTTTAATTTCAGGCCTCCCCTATAACCTCCACTCCTATTCGTCTCAAAGCATTTTAACATAGCCTAAAGTCTAAGTTGGGTTAGTAGTAATATACATACCAAGTTTCATAAAATGCGGTTCAGCCGTTTATGCGTGAAAAGGTAACAAACAAACAAACAAATAAACAAACAAACAAGCACACACGAAAGAAACAAAATGCAGTTATGGTGTCTATGACATGTGAAATGAAAAGTTATCGTGAAATTTCGCGAAAAAAATCAATGTACAGACAGAGGTTACAATTTTATATATATATATATATATATATATATATATATATATTTAGTGTGTGAGTGTGTGTGTGTGTGCGTGAGTGTGTGTGCGTGAGTGTGTGTGCGTGAGTGTGTGTGTGTGTGTGTGTGTGTGTGTGTGTGTGTGTGTGTGTGTGTGTGTGTGTGTGTGTGTGTGTGTGTGTGTGTGTGTACAATTTTGAACGGACCTCACTTTCGTAATCTCCTAAATAGGATCGATGGACATTTGAAGAAAAATTTCAAAAATCGCGTTATGATTACTCCCTCAATAGCTGATTTCCCTTGAGAGAAATCTGCTAATTACGGTTATTACAGGGTTTGCACAAATGCGCGCACACACACACACACATAATATACATATATGATACATTTGAATAAACCTCGTATGTGTTATCTGCTTGGCATGATTGAAGAAAGTTGTGAAATATGCTAAAAGGATGCCTACTTGGGCCCTTTCGTTTTCCACGTATTCCTCTGCCTCGGCGTCACTTGGAGCCCTTGAAGAATTTATAGAGGCAATGACCAGCTGACTTGGCGAGATGAAACCCTTGCATAATGCCGACTGTTTACCAAGCCTTCCTGGTCACTGATCTATTTAGAAATTCCTCCTCCCACCACGGTATTTGTGTAAAGCCACTGTTTAGAACAGTTTAGTTCCTAGTGTTGTGTGTTGTTATAAATTGCAAGAGGCCGTTGGAAATTGAAGTAATTAGAGGTAAATCAATATTTAATAGTTTACACATGAATGAAAATACATATTAAAATTATTTACTTTTAGAGCAAATTACTCCATAATAATATGCATACGGTGAAGTTACATTTACGTAAATAAATGATGAAACATAAATGTCTGTTAAGTCCTGTTTAAAAAAAGGGAAAACATATTTTTTCGTTCATGTATGATACATATTTACTCTTTAGAAAGATATTAATAATTTGGTTTTGGATGTCATTCGTAAATCTTCAGGCAGATTTTTTTTATTTTTGAAAGGGTGATTTTCCCTTTTTAATATCTGTACAGAAGTAGGTATTAATTATTTATTCCTAACATTCTATTTAAAACGGTGGTTGTTTTTTTTCTTATATATTTTGAGGATAGCTAGTTGAATAAATAGGCTCTCCGTAGCCACTCTCTCCCTTTAAATACAGTACTATTTTATGAGTTTATGGGCTTTCTTGCTCTTCTTGAAGAGGCTTCGGTTTAGACACCATTTTCAATTAAATTAACATTTTTATTAATGATGAATAAGAATTTAATTTTAAGAAAATGGCCATTATACGATTTTTTTTAATCTATAAAATATGCTTATTATTTGTGTATGTTATTATTATTCTAGCCAGGGTGGGACTAAGTATTTTATTTAATGACTTAGTCTCTAATTAAGTTCCTATTTGCCCAGGCGGGAATCGAATTTTTTTTTCTCATTGAAATTTATTTTTTTACCATGTTTTTACGTATTCTTTGAATACAATTCATTTATGCTACTATAATGTAGCTCAGTATCCAATAACGAAGCATTAATAAGTGTTTAATAGTTTAATCTTGGATATCTTTTTTATTTACATTCACCACACAAGTGTGAATCATTCATTCTTCTATATGTTATATTATTTTACTACTTTTAACTAATTATTTTTTCGAAATCCTGTTACGTTCTCATTACCTGATTTTATTGCTCTGACGATGCAGCTGTGTAGTACTTAACAAGCAATCAACTGCATAGTTAACCTTTTAAAAAAACTTTTTGTACATGGCTGTTTATAGTCTATATGGATTGTATCAAAACGTCGTTAATAAGTTCCCAGCTCCTATATGTCCTGCCACTAAAACTACTGTACGTATAGTATAGTTTAGATGTGGTCTATACACATTTCTTGAATTTTTGGTTAATATCAGAAATTATCTTTTATAAAGTTTTGATTGTGCATATACATCAAATCCACGGGTTCTGCCAAACCACCTGTTTTACATTACTACGGTCATTGCAATTCTTGAGATTTGTAATGGCTAGGGATGATTTCAATGGCTTATCGCTTCCACTTTGTCTAATAATAAAATGTATTACGTACATATGCATTGTAATAATATCTTACTGTCCTAAGATGAATTGAGACCTGATGGCGTAAGATGGGCCTTACACATAAAATTTTCCGTAACCTTGAACACACTGCATTAAATTATATCATTTACATTTAGAGTTTCCATGTATGATATCTTCCCCAATGTAACTGTTTTACATTATTATTACTTTCCAAAACCGATTTTTGCTTCTTATGGTCTATATTCAGTTTTTTTAAGAGTCCAACATTCTCTCTAGGAGTTTTAAGGTTATATTCATGACTGAACTATTCCAAACCTTCATCAAATGTCCACCGATCCTACCTAGTAGATCATGAGCGGAAATATTAAGATCTGATTTTAAGATTGCACCTTCCAAGTATGGTATATTTGCCATTATCTTGAGAATTTCTTAAGTTCATTTGTCGTTTCGTTTTTTGTATTTGTCGATGATTTCATTCTTAAGAATCTCGTAATTTCCATTATCATTTAATTTTGTCCCTATGATCCCTTTAATTTTAATATCACTGTGGCACATTTAATTTGTTTGTTTTAAATACTTAAAAATTAGGAATATAATGTATATAAGATACTGATAATATTTCCGAATTGATAATTATAAATGTAATAACAAATAAGTTATTAATAATAAAGAATGCCGAATTACATTGATTTAACTAAACAAACAAAGCCTCAAACTAATTCGTTCCCATCACAAGTTCATTTACTCAATAAACAAGTAACATTGGGTAGACCTTAAATTGATTATTTTAGAAGATTCAGCAATAAATATCAAAATATGAATTTTTACCCACATTTCTGCAATAGATACTGGCATGCGATTATGCCTATGGCGTATAAACATTAAAACATTATGTTATTATAAAATATAAGTGATACCCATCGTTTGGAAGCGAAAACGTTATCAACAAATGTTATCAATTCATAGTAACTTATAACATTTCTTATTTACAAAATTGGAAAACAATGAAAGACAGTAATTGTAAATAACCGCTTTTAGTGATAATAAACTTATTGTTACAGCCAATTTTATCTTATTGTTTGTTGTCTATCAAAAACGACGGGATACCCCAGTAACATTTGACAGTTAGAAAGAAGCAGACCCTGGCATGACGGAACAACAGGATTAGGAAGTAAAGTTTCTACATCTGATTAAGGAATGAACTGCATTACTATATAAAATAAAGTAAAGGTAAAACGTATAAAAGCTATTTTAAATATTTTTTTCATTATTTAGTCCAACAAATAAAAATAATTCCATAAAAAGTGATCTCAATGCTGACCATTTACTCTTATAATTGTATTATTGTGCCTATAGTACAATTGTAAATATTTAACATGTATTTTTAATTTATTGACATGCCTTGTTATTAGTATTAGATTTATTAAAGGATAACATGTTTTGTGAAAGAAGAGAAACTTCTCCCACCGTAAAAAGATCATAAATTATTTTTTGACCAATGACAGACATCCTTAAGACAAGATGTTCTTTCATTTATTTTTAAACAAAGAACATTGTTTAATAGCTTTAATACATTCGAAGAGTGTTTTAAAGAGTTTTACTCCTTAAAATGATACCCTTTTATCGAACTATTTATCTCGTGGCTTTGAAGCATATTCTTGTATCTTGCCTCATGATTATGTGTCATACTATTTCAGTAACACAATTTCATATTTTGTTTCACAAACAGTATAGGTTGGTACATGTATATTGTTGGGGAAATAGTTATTTTTGACCCATTAAACAGAGGCATTAACTTCTAAATAATAAATTATTAAAATAGCCCGCCAAGCAGGGGTTGCATAAATTAAGCAGATTTCCCTCGTGGTTTAACAGTAGATAAGTATACATACTGCTAACGCAACACCAAGTGGGGGTTTGCTGGAGCCTGAAAACTGAAAAATGCCAATACCTCGGTTAATATTCAAGATAGAAAATAAATGTATATATCAATATTTATAGTGCATTTAATTTGCTATAAGATTGGTACTATACAATTTTTCGATCCGTCTAAGAACATCGAGTCCTTCCACTGGTATGTTTCAGCCATTAACGAACTTGATCTTTCTTTTTACATAAAACGATTAAATTTCGAATTTTGTAACGATCAAATAAAAATTGTGACCGCTGCAGCGTTATATATATACAATTTTGAACAGACCTCATTTTCGTCATCTCCTGGGTAGGATTGATGGACATTTGAGGAAACTTATCGAAAATTGCGTCATGAGTACGACCTCAATAGCTGATTTCCTTTACAGGAAATATGCTAAAATAGCTAAGTTGGTAGGTTTGTCGTGATGGAGGGTTTTTGACTTTAAATGGGTTCACCTATCAAGTGCTAGAAATCATTTAAATAGAATCATGAGTGAGGATGAGGTCGAATTCCATTGTCATTGCCGGGCCGGATGGATGAGAGAGGTCATCTACCATGAATCTAGCTATTGTATTTTATTCCGCTTCCATTTAGCTGTAATTCCAAAAGCTTTCTTATATTGTGAAATCCGTCGATTAGTGGATTCGCGGAAAGAAATTTAAATCCGGATCCGCTGGGTCGATACTCGCAGAGTAAAGACAAAAGGAACACAATTTCATGAAATATTTAAAAGGAAATGGAAAGATGGTTACAATGTATATATACATCATCTGAGTAAAAAAGTGTCTGTATATAGCATAAAATTAATATGTAAACTGTTATAAAGGGGGGGGGGGCAGTGTAAATAATATGTAAACTAGTCCTGGGTGCATAGCTACGAATATGGTATACACATGGAAAAATATCTACTCATGTATTTTGGGAAGTACATAAAAAAAAAGTCCGTCACGCAGGTGCTGCGAAAACTAAGCAGATTTCCCACGTTAAGTTTTACAATAGAGAAATCTGCAAACTAGTATCAGTAGTAGTAACGAGACTCTAAACCAATTTCACGAGAGCCGAACAGTTAAGGAAACACCGGATCTAGCTTTCGGGGGATACTCACGAATAGACCCGACACCAGCCGATCTCATCTCGCCCGTTGTCCGAACATACTTAATAAAAATGCATATATCTCGGTTAATATACAAAATAGAGAGTAAATGTACATTGCAATATTTATAGTACATTTAATTTACAATAAGATTGGTTCTATATAAGTTTTCGATCCGACGTATAGATACGGAGATATTTCGATTATGCGAAAATCTCCCTCTTAACCCCCCTCCCACTGATCTGATTTCACCCATTAACGAACTTGATCTTTCTTTTTGCATAAAACGAGTAAATATCGAGTTTGGTAACGATCAAACAAAAATTACGACCGCTAGAGCGTAATATACAAATATATATATATATATATATATATATATATATATATATATATATACATATAATTTTGAACGGACCTCATTTTCGTCATCTCCTGGGTAGGATCGATGGACATTTGGAGAAAGTTTTCGAAAATTGCTTCATGAGTACGACCTCAATAGCTGATTTTCTTTTAGGGAAATCGGCTAAATCTATGAACGTATATGTACATATACAAAGAAAAAAAAAAAAAGTATGTCATCCAGGGGCTGGGTAAACTAAGCAGATTTCCAGCGTATGTTGCCCTTATTGATCTAGTCTCACCCTATATTCGCTATTTTTAAGTAAAACTCCGATAGCTCGATGTGAAGGTTTACTCAAGGCTGATAACAAGAAACTACGATTACCTCGCCTAATATCTGAGCTACGAAAAAATGTATAGAACAATTATTGTAGAATATCATTAGTTTGACAAGATTGGCTCTATAACATTTTCTGGCACGACTCATAATAACGGAAATATTTTGAATTTTCGAATTCCTCGAGTTAAGAACGTTAAATCTTAAATGGTGACGTCCTCATTTAAGGTTTTTGCATGTATCTCACACAGTAAATGTTCAATGAAAACAAAGTTTGGTATTAATGCTTTCAATAAAGTGGTTCATGGTGGGCTTATTATTAATATGACACGTGTAGGGGTTTACTAAAGCCTGAAAACTAAAGAAAATCAAATATCTTGGGTAATATTCAAGATAATTGCGTCATACGACCTCAATAGCTGATCTCTCTTAGGGGAAATCTGCTAAAAAGGAAAAATTGTATACGACATTAAATAAGTACATGGTAGACAGTTACGAGGGGCAAAGTATGCGTATATTGTATATAAAAATAAAATTGTTAAATTACATATTTTAATATGAGGACTCTATTAATATTCTATTAACACAAACAAAACGGAAGTCACAATAAAACTTTGAAATAGTTCAAAAGTCACCAAACTCATTGCTTTTTAAGTTAAAATTGATAAGTTGATTACTCAAAAAATATAATCCTGTGTACCATCGGTTAGTATATTAGACCAGAGAGATAGCAGATTCCAAAGGAGAGTCGTCAAATTTGAAAATTATATCTAAAACATATTTTAGAGGAAAAATGTAATGAAATTTGGAAATTAAGTAGGAGATATAATTTAAAAGGACTACATCTGACATATTTTGAACCAGGCATAAATGTCACTAAACATGGGTCCCTAACATCATTTTACTCAACTCATGACGGGACATAGCTCAATAAATTCATACATACACAAAATTAAATTGAAGTTTAGAATTTATTTTGAATGTTTATTATAGTTTTATTTTTTAATATTTTTGGATAATACCCATACATACAATACCTAATATATTTTAAGAACATTGTTGATTTTATTGCTGCAATAGAATTGCAATATCGTCGATTTTGTGACTGGTGCCTTGTATTTGTATACTTTGCTTGGCTCTAAATGATTTGTTTTTATAAGCAAATCTTTGAATTGTTAATATGAACATTTTTTCACTGATTGAACTGTGTATAGTACCAGGCCAGATATGCTGTCTTATTAAGTGATCATTTCTTCCTGCCTGAATCGTCTGCAATGAACATAATGATCATTTTTCCCATGAATTGAAAATCATAGCTACCACTTTCTTGTCATGAGAAACATGTAAATAATCATAGCCCTTGATGATTGCGGCTTTTGTTTTTTTGAAATGTTTCCAGAGATCCATGAATGTTACTGATGAACTTAAAAATGGGGAGGGAGCAAGAGGAAGATATGAAAAATTCATAAGTAATGAATTTATGAGTTGAAGACACATGAATTATAAAAAGAGAGGCAGACCATAGATAATACTGGTAAGGGATTGTATATTGCATTAATTCACGGCAGAGGCTATTTGCTTCTCTAATTCTACCATGTATCGCGATTTCCGTAAAACTGTTCAAAATGCCGGGCACTATTATGAGAAAGATATTCCCTAAAGCTCGACTTGGCCTGAGCTGATGAGCTCTCTTTTTATTTAGGGTAAAAGGAAAAATTTTACTCAGATACGAAATGGCAACATTTGCTTCAAGTATAAATATGTGAAGAAATACTTATTAATCTGGTTAAACACCGAACTAATGTATTAAGATAATCAACTAATGGAAGGTCAAACAAGAGAAGAAACTCTTTACGTTTATGCGCTGACCGCTTGCAGAATTCAAAAATAATGGCTAAGGTTGCGAACTCGGTCTTATTTCTTATAGGTTCGGCCTTTAGGCATATGCAAGTTTTTCCTCCTTCTTCTTATTTCATCTCTTGAGTGTTTTTCTGCGTGGAGGAACCCCAATCCATTAGAGTTAGACCTATCGTCTGAGGCCTCATTTCTCCAAAGGTTTTACCTTTAGCTTAACCCCGTCTCGAGGATTGGTTAATTTATTGTATCCTTAGCCTTTCTCTTGGTCTTATAGCCATCCTCTGGTTCCAAGCCCAGGTTTGTGGAGAGAAGCCCTCACCTTGAATAATCTTTCAGATTTCCGAATTCAATTGTACTCCCCTATTTTACCACCAATTGGAGAAGAGACACACCTAGGCCCCAGTAACCCAACTAATGTGGATGTCTGAGATTATGAAAACTCAAAACCATGCTTTAATCTCTACTGGTTCACCATTTCCACTTCCCTATTACAAAGATCTTGATTCCGCAACTGGTTCGGTGAATTAATAATATTACCATTTCCTGGTCTGATTTACTGTAATTGTTCCAAGTCATATCTAGGTTTGTACTTTACCAGTAATCTCTATCATTTAATAATAATAATAATACCTGCGCCCTTGAAGGCCAAAATTATTAATCTTCAAGACTTATAATTTTTGTCTCAGGTAGTATGCGTAGGGTATAATGTATAAACCGTCTCCTTTTATAGGCCTTAAAAAATATCCTTTATTAATGAAATCTCACTTGATCGTAAACCCGTAATGATTACTAAGACCACTATTCGCTCAGACCTGAGACCAGTCAATACATTTTAAGAACTCATTAACACCACTACTTCAATGCTTTTTTGAAAAAAGATAATTGCTCTTTCACATCAATATTTGGGATATTTTTAGATTAAAGAATATATGCTTTTATAGCTAAACTTTAACTCATAGCAAAACTTTATTATTTCCACAAATCTCAATTTTAAATTTCATTCTTCTCCATGAAAACGCATATTCTTTTTTTTATATAAATGCTGTATTGAAATTTAAAATTTTACGCTTTTGTTGCAATTTCAGCTAACCGCATTAAACCAGTAAGCTGGAAGCCCATTCGCTCATTAGCCCCCAAAACACACAAAATTTGAACCCATAATTACCGAGCTCTTAAACTTTAGTCATTACTCCTTACATACTTAAATATGTTATGAAGATAAAAGCTGAAATATTTAAATAGAAAAAAAAAACTAAGAATGTACATGTACATATACAAAAAAAAGTCCGTCATCCAGAGGATGGGTAAACTAAGCAGATTTCCCGCGTGTGGGGTATGACGACCTTATTGATCTTGTCTATCTCTAAGTAAAACTCCAATAGCTCGAAGTTAAGGTTTACTGAAGACTGAAAACAAGAAACTACAAATAACTCGCCTAATATCTGAGCTACGAAAAAATGTATAGATCAATAATTACAGAAAGTCATAAGTTTACCAAGATTGGTTCTATAACATTTTTGGATCCGACTCATAACAACGGACGTATCTTGAATTTTCCAAATCCCCTCCCACTGTACCTCCCCCAATTCCGATTTCAGCCCGTCATTCCACAGAGACCACAGATAAGAAGCAAAAACGACGGTATAGCCGCTGAACGGCCACCGGAAGAAGTATCCGTATACACCTGGAAGGGAAGACTTTGCTCAAGGAAATCGGATAAGACTCACATGTATACCTGAGGTAAACATACAACTCTTCAGTCACAGAGATAGCCCTGAGGAAGCTAGAAGCATGTCAAGCGTTGGCAACAAAAATGAAGACACGGTCAATACCCGAAGACCTTAATTAAATATATACAGTTTATACAATATTCTATTATGTTATGAAGCACTTTATTTGAAGTTTAAATACCAAATATTGTTCTCATTGAAGTTTTAAGTTCGAGATAAATGCAAATTCGTGGCGTACGTGGGAAATCTGCTTAACGCAGCCCCTGCGTGATGGACTTCTTTTTTTAGGCATTCTGTTTATCTGGCATTAGCGTGGTGTGTATGCTATTCTTAATCAGAAGTGATAAACTATGGACTAGCTATATGAGTAAAGTTGCATTCTGTCCAGTACTGGGTTTTATAGCATCCCTTAGGTAGGAAGGGGGTTGGGAAAACCGGATGGTAGGAGAGAGAAGAGGGTGAGACACCCTCTCATGCCGGCTATTATCTTTGCCCCATTATGACTCCATCCCTGCTGGTCATTTCCTGATATGTCACCGCGCCTTTCACCCATCCACTTCCGCTCCAACGACTTCTAGTCTCCTCCTTCACCCTCCCATGTCCTGTCGCCTTATCGGATTAACTCTTATATTCACATAATCACCCATCGAGCACGAATATCGTTCATAATACAACCCCCTGCAAGAGATGTAGATAAACTCGTAAGCGTTTATTATTAGATAAATGTTTCCAAAACACTAAAAAAAAAAGTCCGTCAGGCAGGAATGGTTTAAACTATGCAGATTTCCCATTCACTGGAATGACACCCTCATCTCAGCACATATTCTCTATTTGTAAATAAACATTTCAACGAGTGAAGAAGTAGGGGTTTACTGAAGGCGGAAAACAAGAAAGTATAATACGAATAACTCCCTTAATTGAGCAAAGAAAAATCTACAGACCAAAAATTGTAGAGCATCATTAGTTTAACAAGATTGGTTCTATAACATTTTTGGACCCCCCCCCCTTTTCCGATTTCAGCCATTAACTATTTAATATGATCTTTAGTGTTCAATGAAACAGTTAAATTCGAGTATGGCGTAGAACAATAAACATTTTCGAGTTAAGGATTTAAAATCTTAAATAGTATTACATACATTGATACAATAGTAGCACATAACGTATTTGCATTTCAGAGCGACAGCTCCATCTTCAGTGCCTGTTGAGATACACAAAAACCAAATGAAAAACATGCAATCAAAATTATTTATAATATTTTTACAAATGCACGACCCTAAACTGGAAATAAAACCTAATTAAAATATAAGTCACAGGTAGAATAAATATAAATAAATATCATGAATATATCAGTAACATAAATATCAATTAAAAATATAAAAAAGAAAAAAATTCTATTATTGATTTTGTAAGATGTACGTAGTTTTTAGCAATGGACGACTTCCCACATCAAGCCAATAATCAAATTTTAATGTACGTTCCTTTTTATCCTATTTTTCTTCTTCTTACAACATAAATGACGAAGTTATTTTTTTTATTTTATAATCATCGGTCAAAGGAAAAACTAAAATTGTTATTAATCATATTTATTTTCATGGTCATTTACTGTATTACAGTAACTTTTGTTAAACTGACCCTTGCCTAATTACCCCATGACTTGAAAGGGAGCTTCTACTATAAAATATAAATCTCAACTATGAAAAGAAGTTTTTGTGAATGCATATTGTAATGGAAGTAAAATAACTATGCATTACTTAAACATTTTAATGCAAATCTAGTAATTTAAAAATATATGTTATTCTTTCATACGTGCATCAATCTATATATCTGCTGAAAAATTTCTCGACGAAAATCTCCTTAGTTTATGGAGCAACATTTGTATCATTAAAGCCACAAAGTTAAGAGCTCTTGACACAAATAATTTGTACATTTGTTAAACTGGACTCACACTATTGAGCCACCCCACAAAAAAATAACCTGGATAAAAGGAAAAATATTTTGTTATTTTTACAATTTTTAAAAAATAATTTATTTATGACTTCACTAATTAATATAAACATAATTAATGTGCCTTATTGAACATTGACTATTTATTTTTTATTTAAAAACTGGTTAAATTATATTTTAGTCATTTTAAAATTCATTTCAGTCACATGAGTGGAAGATGCGTGATGAATTCTGGAGAAGTAATTTATTCATAATAATCATATTATTTATACATTCTACTCAACAACTGGATGCCCCCAAACATGGAAGCACGAACAGTAAACAACAAAAGTAAGTACATCAAATTATTGTGGGCATAAATGAAATATCTACGTAGTTTCAGGATCAGTTATTAATCAAAAACTAGGTTAATACTCATTCAATAAAATAATTATACAAGTATTAGACACGTAAGTCAAACAATTTTTATTGAAAAATATTCCCTCGAATACCGTCAATAAATTCGATTTTTTCTTTAAATGTTATATCGGTTGAAGTTCACGAGGTGCCTAAGTTTCAAAATTTCCGATGTGCTAACATGAAATTAAGTGCTCACAAAGGAGCTCACGAATGCATTATACGCACATAAATACACTCTCTCCCTCTCACACTCCCCCGTCACCTTCACTCCCACTCCCTCACCCCCTATCCTCATATCTCTATCTCCCTCTCCCGTCACTCTCTCCCTCCATCTCCCTCTACCTCACCCCCTCTCACACTCCCTCGTCACCTTCGCTCCCACTCCCTCACCCCCTATCCTCCCTTCTCTATCTCCCTCTCCCGTCACTCTCTCCCTCCATCTCCCTCTCCCCCTCCCTCGTCACCTTCGCTCCCACTCCCTCACCCCCTATCCTCCCTTCTCTATCTCCCTCTCCCGTCACTCTCTCCCTCCCTCTACCTCACCCTCTCACACTCCCCCGTCACCCTCGCTCCTCTCCCTCACCCCCTATCCTCATATCTCTGTCTCCCTCTCCCGTCACTCTCTCCCTCCATCTCCCTCTACCTCACCCCCTCTCCCACTCCCCCGTTACCCTCGCTCCCTCTCCGTCACTCCCTTTCCTCCTCTCTCTGTCTCCCTCTCCCCGTCACTCTCTCTCCCTCTATCCCTCTCCCACTCCCGCGTCACCCTCGCTCCCTCTCCCTCACCCCCCTATCCTCCACTCTCTGTCTCCCTCTCCCCGTCACTCTCTCCCTCCATCTCCCTCTACCTCACCCCCTGTCCCGCTCCCCCGTGACCCTCGCGCCCACTCCCGCCCCCCCGAACCTCCCATCTCTATCTCCCTCTCCCGTCTCTCTCTCCCTCCATCTCCCTCTACCTCACCCCCTGTCCCGCTCCCCCGTCACCCTCGCTCCCACTCCCTCACCCCCTATCCTCCCTTCTCTATCTCCCTCTCCCGTCACTCTCTCCCTCCATCTGCCTCTCTCTCCCTCTTCCTCTCCCGCTCCCCCGTCACCCTCCCTCCCACTCCCTCACCCCCTCTGCTCCTCTCTCTGTCTCGCTCCCCCCGTCACTCTCTCCCTCCATCCCCCCTCCCTCTCCCACTCCCTCACCCCCTATCCTCCCCTCTCTATCTTCCTCTCCCCGTCACTCTCTCTCTCCCTCTTCCACTCCCTCTATCCCTCTCCCGCTCCCCCGTCACCCTCACCCCCTCTCCTCGTCACTCTCTCCCTCCATCTCCCTTCCCTCTATCCCTCTTCCTCTCCCCGTCACCCTCTCTCTCTTTCTCCTTCTCTCCCCTCCCTCTTTCCCATTCTCACCCTTTCTCCCCCTCACTCCCTCTCCCTCTCTTCATAAGGCTTTGAGCAACACTTAAAATCAATAGAATTGTCTTTAAATCATATTGGTTCCATACGTAAGAAAAGTATCTTTCTGTTATCATCTACCTCTTTTGTAAATTTAATGTTACGTTCTCCGTTGGAAGTTAATTAATGCATGAAAAACGTGCGAATGCTAAAAATTTAAGTTGGAATATGATAAAAAATATATTTTTTTCTTGTAATATTTGAGCCGCTGAAGAGGTAGCCTTATAATCCACACGTTCAAACAACTAGGGTGATTATATAAATTCTTAAAAATTTGAAAAATCAAGAAACATGTTTTATTGATCTAGGCAGAAAACGTAAATTCAAATTGTTGGTCATAATAATTAAAAAAGAACAAACTAAGAATTGTTTTTGATGTTTCGTGACAAAGGAAATTCGCCAATATTATAATCATTTTAAGACCAAATTAAAAAGCTGATAATTGGCGGAGCTAGAAAAAAATATGTATTAAGAACTTATTACATTTAAAAAAAGGGTCGGACAAATAGATATTTTACTTTATGAAAATATGCCAATTTTTTTTAAACTTAATTAATTACCTAGACTAGTGAGTATTTACAGTTATAGTAATATTTAATATTATGATCAAAGTAACTATTTTATTTTATCAGGTTTCAGAGTAACGATGAAAATGCATTGCTCCTAATGCCTCAAGAATGTATTGAGATGTGCGATGATTCGGGATGCTTCTACTACTGCCCACAACCTTCAAAGGCAATCAAACGATGTGCAACAAGAGCTAATATCAACAAGAGACTTTGTTGTACGACGGACGGTGCTTTATCTCCCCCTTCGGACGATCTTCAGCAATCTTTAGACACTCCTCAAGGAATCTACCCACTACTTCAGAAACCCATCCCAGGAAGTTTAAATTCCATGAAAAACTCAGCTCGGTTTCAAAGCACCAAAGAAGATCGACGATTATCTTTAGAAGCACTTAAATCTCTTTTCCAAAAGAGACGACATGATCTTTCTAAAACGAGAAGTTTTGCATTGCCAAAAAAGATTGGAACTAAATCCCAAGAGAAGGCCACGAACAACTCCTCGGAAACTAGCAAACAGTCAGTGAACCTATTTCCAGTGTTGCAGAAAACGAGTCCTCTGCATACATCAGAGCATCAATATATTGTAGAACGTTGGAATAGTTCATTGCCTGGAAGAACAACAAAGTACATGACTCCTGAAACTGTAAAAGACAATACTCCCAATGTGATTGATGAAAAATATAGTGGTCAAAGGCTTCTAAATTCAAACGAACATTACCAAGAAAGTAGTAAAGAAGAATTCAAAGATCTAAGGCAACCACAACTTGCACACTTTGTGCTTCCTTCACATTTATCAAGTGTACAAGACCGAGATGACTTTGATACTAAAATGGTATTAGATAATTCGCATGTTTCAAGTGATCAATTAATAGGTAATAATGATCAAGTTGAAACTGCTAAAGAAAACGAATTTGAGTCCTTCACTCCGCTAGCCATGACTGAAACGATTATTAACATGGCCAGTAAATCCCTTGAAACAGAAGAACAACCTAAAGAAGGCCAGAAAACTCTATTATCAGAAAATTTAATCAAGGAAAGTGGGGAAGTATCTGATAATTCTCGACTGGCTACCTATCCAACTTCATCTGAGTTTGTTAATAATGTTGTAGTTCGGACTCAATTAGAAAATGGAAACCTTACGAACAATCAAGAAATGGAACATAAAACGTACGAGGAAATGGTAAAAGCATACGCGCCTGGTGAGGCGAATGTTGAAACTGTGAACAATTTTAGCAATGAAATACAAGATAACAAAAATGAAGCAACCATTCGGTATGAAGGCCAAGACCCGACGTTAGTAACCCAAACTCCTAAACAAATGGATATTTTAGAAATATCAAAACAGTCAGAACTTACTGCCAGTAGTCACAGTTTACCACCTATAGACTATGAAATACCTGAAGCCATGAACGAAATGATTATTCGGAGCATGACAAATGACAATGAAGAAAATACCATCAAAGATAAAAACGAACATGAAGCTAATGATCGGACTGCAGACAAAGAGAATCAATTAACTCCGCGATCACATGTTTTAAAAAATGAACAGAACAGACATGTTGAAAATAGGTACATTCATAAAAGCCAACATTCAGTAAGTGAAACTAATGAAAATGTGCAAAACTATCCAGAATTCTCAGTACCTGAAGTAATAACAGAAGAAAACACACCGGAAAGCGATGATAATTATAATGGATACGAAAGTATTTCAAATAAATCTAAAATCACACTGGAGCAATTTTTGTCTGAAATCGATGATCAAATTGAAGAACTTAAGCAAGAAGAACTGAGATATATCTTGAATACTGGAAAGATTGAAAATGGTATAGAAATTGAAAGCAGAAAAGATGGAACTGCTGAATACGGTAGGAGGAATGAAACCCCAAACCAAAACGTTTTGGTACCTATATTACACCCATTAGTGACTAATGAAAATATAAAACAATCAACTTACTCAGAAACACAGGAAGAGCCTCAAGTAGCTAAAGCCTTACCTTTAACTAGGAATGAGATTAAAAAAATACAAGAGTACTCCGAGTCAAACATGCCTGAAGTAATGTCTGAAAACATTATACCAAACACAAACGGAAAAACAACAGAGAATGGGAACGGCGATCTCGTAAATTATTCTGTTGATGGTGAACCCCAGTCAATTTCAATGATGCAAGATTTAGAAAACTTCAGCACAAAGCAAATGAATAGTGGATCACTCTCCAGTGTAACTAAAATAATGAATGATACTATTGAAGAAACAATTAACGATGAAATAAAAATACCAGAAGTTTTAGAAGTAGTAGTTCCGAAATCTATGGCAGATAAAATTATCCACAGTGAAACGGGAGAAACTATTGAAAATCTTGAGCGTACCGAAACAACTCAACCAATACCACAATCGCAAGACTTTAGTGAAAATAATATGAAAAAGTTACGCATTGAGGAAATCACTGAAAAATCCCAATTTTATACTGATAACATTAAATCACAATATAATGATCGAAGTCAAGAAAAAGAAGAAATAGAGCTTGTCATACCCCAAGCAATTCTAGGTAATATCGTGGAGAATATAAGTCAAGACAGTGGAAACAACGAAGTCCTCGAAGATCAGGGGGCTATCAGGAAGTTAAATACAGAAAATGTGAAGTATTCAGACAGTGTACAAATGACAAATGAACCTGAAACCTTGGTCAACAACCCTGCAGATGTCAGTCATGAAAAGTTTGGTACGGGAAAAGAATTAGAGGACACCGTCCGAATGAAAACTGAAGACAGCATTCCTACCATGCAAATTGAAAGTCAAAGCAAAGGACCCACAGTCACTATGGAGAATGCAGATCAGATTGTAACAAAAAACGGCTGGATTCCTCTATCACTACAATTAAGTAAAGAGCATTTAAAACAATCAGGAAACCTGAAAATAACTACTCAATTTCAAATCCCAATTGACCACTTATTATCAGAAAATGACAGCCCAGAAGAAAACCATGATGCAGTTGGTGAAGTTTTAACTAGGGGAATAGATGAAAAATTAGTTGAGAATCTGAGTAGCCTAGATCCAACAGAAACGAAGAGACAAGAAGGTGCATTTGAAAACTCAAAACCCATTACACTATATCAATTATTAACAAATGAAACAATGAAACTACTGGACAATTTAGAAATATCAGGCCAATATCAAACAAATACGCCAAATAATTCAACAGACAAAACTAAAGAGGCACTTGAAGAAAAACCAGATGGCATACAGCCGTACATATCCATGACTCGCCCTGATCCATTATCTCAAATATCAAGTGATGATTTTAGTGAGAAATCGGACAATGAAGACTCATTAAATGAGTTAGAGAATGTCACAGCCGAGAGACCTTGGCAGAAAAACAATAACTATTCTGAACATGCACTGCTGAGTTCGTCAAAAGAAATTTCAATTTCAGATAATCCGGAGGAATTGAGTGCCATAGAAACTACTGAGAATGGTAGTGAAACTTCGACAATTCATAAACCAAATATAAAAGGAGAGTTAATCAATGAAATTCCTCCAACTGAGGTTGCTTCAGAGGTAAATAATAGACATACCGTCTTCTCTAAATTGAACCCCAATTTACCCGCTTTTGATGAAAATAACAAAGCTACATTTACAGCACTCTCTACTAATGAGGAACAATCTTCCAAACGACCAGAAATACTCTATGAACGTGATGATAAAAGCCCTACAGAACCTGTAATAGCTTATTACGAGATATCTCCAAAGAAAGTAGATTTGGTTCCATTATCTCTTACTTTAGACATCAATGGAACGGAAACCAAAAGCAAAGATGATACGAAGTACCAGAATGTACTAGAAGACATTGGACATGCCGATGCACTTAGCTCAACAGAGAATAAGTTTCAACTTTTAATGGAGGAAAAAAGAAACGAAATTAAAGGAAATGAAAATTTAATAGAATTACCTATTTATGAAAAAAGAGTGGATAATATTGAGAACTCTTCAGACGTGTACGTAAATGATCTACCAAGCATCAGAGCATTAGGGAATAAATTAGAATCAAAAACCAAATCCAGAGTTGCAGGCGGCACTCTCCTTCAGGGTTCAAATGAACAAGGAGTATACATATCAGATAAAATAATACCAAGCGGGAGACTGAATACCATTCCAACACTAAGCGCACCAAGAGACACCACCATGCCTCCTCTAAATGATCTTAGTCTAGACCCGACGCCTTTATTCATTCCTCATAATAAAGAAGAAAGTATGCATGTTGAGAGAAATGCAGAATATGAAAAGTTTCCAAATAATATTAGATTGAATAATGAACATCAAATTTTACAAAATGTTGCAAAGAAAAGAAATTCTACGGATCAGCCTGCAAACATGGGGATTATAAACGAAAGCGAAAGGCGAGCCTATTTCCAAGAGACACCAAATCACTTTCTAGACGGTTTAACAGCAGTAGCAAATGCAGAGGATGTTCATTATGGTCCTTTTGAACTTTCACAGCCAGAAATTGATTACGGAAAAGTTATTCATGAACTTCCAACGAAGTACCTTGCTGAGAAAAATTTGACAGAAAATGTAGGTAACACCACTTCAGCTAGTAACGTTCAATACATGCCATATGATCAGTACCTTATACTTGACCATGGAAATCAAAATTTGGACGAATTTTATAACCATTTTTATAATGATGAGCCGGAAAAAGGAACAGATTCCTCTTATAATTCTACATCTATTTTTGACAAACACGGAACTCTATCAAAACAAAATGGGTCCATTACTAATTCAGTATTACAACCAGCAGTAAACAACGTCAGTCAAATGGAATCAGGTCAGCATCAAACCCTCAGTCCTATCAATGATAACCAAAGGGTGGATAGCATTCATGACTTTGTAAGAAAATTTGAAGAAGGAAAAATGAAAGAAACAATAAATAAAAGAAACTTCATAGGTATGCAGAATAGTGGTAGTGACCACCCGGAAAACAATGAAACTGAAATACAGAAGCTAGATGATAACGAAGACCACAATGATCACAAATCTGATAATGAAGCTGAACAAAATAGGAATGACAACATAAACTCTCAAGAATCGTGGATAGAAGGAACGTCTTATGTAACAATTAGTCATGAAAAATTGAATGAGGATTCCCAACCCAGGGGTGAAAATAACATTCTAGTTAAAAAATTAAATTTTGTCTATGACAATAATACAAATTCAATCAAAATAATGTCAAATGGATCAAAAACATCCTCCAATGCTGAACATCAAAAAAACTCAAATACATTAACTCAAATTCAGGATTTAGCTAAAGAAGGCAGAAATAATGAAATTACCGTTAACATTAATCCAATACCACTTCACTCAAATGAAATTAATCTTATAAACAAAAATCTTGAAGACAAACAAAGCAAAAGTTTAGACTACGATATGTTTCAAACTGTCGAGGAAGGCATAAATGGTGCAATGAGAGTAAAAGAATCAGTTACATCAAATGAAGAATATACTAATGACTCTAAAGAAGGCATGGAATATTTTAAACATCAAAACAAAGATATCCCCCAGCCTTTGGAACGACTTCCTAGTGACGATAAAAAGATTATCCATGTTTCATCGCAGGACACTCTAAAAATTTCAAATCCATCAATTAATGATTCTGAAAGAACAAATGAAGAAATAAATACATCATTAGAAATTGAAGACAATTTGGATAAAACATATTATTCTGCGATTGAACCAACTAACGTTGATTCAATGGGTCAAAACCGAACTTCATATTACGAAAACCAAAACACAGAACCTAATTTGTCAAGTAAACAAGATCAATTAGAACTTCCAAATTCGTATGCACCATATTTAGTACAAAATGACAATGAGTCAAATCTTTCAACGCGTTATCATTCATCGTCTAGTAACATCCCAGGGACAGATCTAAGATTAGCCTTGGGCTCTGAGAAAAATGACATTTCTAGTACAAAATTTCATAATGAAAATGAAGTGAAATTAAAACCAACTATAGATGAAGACAGACAACATTTATCCACAAGCTATTCATTAGAACACGGAAACAATAGCAGTCATACAGTAAAAAACCAACTCTCTAACACAATAAAAAACCAAGACATTAAAATGAATTATGATAATTCTGTTCATAGCTCCATGAGCAGATTGAGTGAAAACGATTACCTTTATAATAATTCACGAACACAAGATGATTATAAATCTCTTGAAAGCGATGAAAAAGCATTAGTACAAGAAATACTGAGCTTAATACATGAAAAGTTAGAACAAGGCTCCAATGTTCGGTTCTCCCAGGATAAACATATTAGCACTTTTGATAAAACTCAAATCACTGATAAGTCTGAAAGAGATCATCCATTGAACACTTCTGAGGACCCTGTATATAAATCGGATGAATACCAGGAAGTACAAAACCTAAGAGTGGCAGACTTGAAAAGTAATTTTAAAAAACAAATTCCAGACCCAATTATCGCTAAAATATTACAATCGGAAAGTCATTCAAAAGGTGGAACTTTGAATACAAAACAATATATGAAGGGGTCATCCGAAAAAACCGACCAGATGACAATTCAAACGCCCGAAAGAATAAACCCACTAGCACTGTCTGCCAATACGAATTTACATTCATACACAAACAGCAATAGTGAAAATCGAGGAGGACCTACTTCTGCTCAAACCCCTATGGATAACAAAATGAAGATATTTGAATTGCTGGGCCTTAAAGATTTTGTTAATTTTCCAATAAAAAGTGACAGAGAACAAAGGGCTACTGAAAAAGATATTTACCTTCAGGAATCAAGAAGAAATGAAAGAAAACCCTCAGAAAATCATGACTGTCCTTGCAGTTCCGTGAAGAGTGAATCCACAAAACCTGATCTTTACAAATCCATAAAAAGCCAAGACACAGCTCTTGATAAAAAATCTCCAATTTATGTTTTTGTTGGTGGTAATTATAAAATAGAATTAAGTGGCAACCCAATCGTAACTGTGAAAGACAGCACACCTTTTAAACATATACATGATGATACAACATTTAGCATAAATGGTTTGAAACCTAATAATGACTATGAATTTGTAAATGGTCAGTATGTAAAAGTTGACAACACCAATAGCGTTGACAAAATCAAACATTACGATAATAATCTGGCAAAAGAAATAGAATTCAATTTTAACACTAGCAATACTAGTCCTCATTACCCAATTTCAAAAGAATTTTTAGCCAAACAAAATGATGAAACTCAAGACGTAAAGAATGAATTCGATAGTAAAGATTCTAAGGAAATAATTTCCAATAACGAACATCATAGTGGCATGAATAACAATAAATTTATTTCTGAGTCGAAAGGAATTTACTCAGAAAATAATCTGAATTATGTGACAACGGGTCAAGAAAAATCAGGATATCCCCTAGAACAAGAAAGGAATGACAGAGGAACCCCTAATACAAATAAATATTACGACACTGAATTAGGTGACATGCTGAGAAAAGATTCCGGAACCAAAATCGACCATTACATAAAGAATAATGTTCAACAACCAATACCGCCAGTCGTGAATGAAAAGTCAACAGTAGACCAGAACTATCTAGTCCCTACATACATCTACGTACGCACATCTTAGAATACCAAATTTAATGACTCGCCAATGACAAACATTATCAAATTAATAAAAATGGTTTATCAGGGATTACATTATGGCATTTGTGTTCTACTCCATACACACTGTCATTATGGAGCCCAATTTAATAATGAAAGAAATTATGTCAGTATCATCACTTGAGAATTTTCATTCAACTCAGCTCTATAATGGGATTGCATCAGAGGACGCATTTGTACCTCCTGAAATTATTTGAAACCCCACCATTCAGCCTTATTATGGATACCTGTATAGAATATTCCCTTATATAAATACTACACTACCTGAGTTGAATAGCTTCTTTTAGCTCCCTTCCCACTTTATAAAGTGTAAATGGAAATTATTGGGTATCAATCAATGAGTTTTTCAAGGATCATAATATTGTACTCTAATTAGAAAAATCATAAAAAAAAATGCCTCAAAAAGGACATGTGACAGGTACATGACACTTTATTTATGTCCCGATTAAATATTCATAACTATGTACAGTCCTAATCTCGTACACGTTGTATGAACTTCATTGTGGATTGATATCCCACTTTATTTTGTTACAAGTTAATGTAGTGTTTTTATGTAGATTAAAACGTTTAGTTCAATTTATTTATGTACCAAGGCTGTATACCATTTAATTAGCTATAAGTGTAGATACTAAATGTAGTATAAATTCTATGTTACTTGTATTTTTAATGTTGAACTATTAATTTGTAATTTTTTACCTTTTTTATAATAAAAATGAACGACAGTTACTAAATTTATTTTTCCACCTATTAAGTAGTACAAGAACTATTAATGACAAATGCCCATATTGATTTTTGTTTTTTAAACTCTTACTTGCAGAACCTTTGAGGAAATGATATAGGAGTATAATTCAGTATTAACATAAAAATATTGTCTTAATTAAATTCTATTCAAAAAATATTTATCTGTTTTAGATCATTCAAATTATTACAGAGAATAATATATTTTTTTATATATTATTTTGGCTCCAATTTTTGGCTTCATGTTGTATTTAAAACTGGAATATTTATTTTCTCTAAATTCAAATAGAAACGTAAAAAATACACTTATGATAAAAGTATTTCTCCCCTAAAATTAATTTCAGATATTTAAAAAGCTAGTTAATGAAAATTTTTATACAGAAATGAAGAAATGTAATCCATTTTTTCCAAAATATAACTAAATAACAAGAGTGAAGAACGAAATTATGTAATCTTATAATATATTGGTAAGTGTCAGAAATAACTGATTCACCATAAAAATAAAACAGAAATAAAACAATTAAAATACTGAGGTACCATTTCTGAATCTAAATAGTAGTGAAGATACAATCATTTAATGAAAATATGTTTCCATCCCTTGAACATAAAATAAGTAGACGAACACGAATGATTTAAATAGATAGGATTCTTTAAATGTGAAATATTTTAAAGCTTCCTGTATTCCACGCAGAGTATCCCTCTAACCTGGGTGTATATTCAAATGTGGTGTGCTCCATCCTTTGGATACTATACACACTTCAATAATTACACATAATAGTTTATATACAATAATTATAAATATTATGAAATAAATATAAAATAAATAAATAAAACAAAAGCATTTGTAAACATTACAAATGTGTGTGAACAGCAGGTGTAGATCTACAAAATTGTGTCTAATTCTTGTATAAATGCATTAAATCCCTTGATGTATGTGAGTAATAGTTTCGGTATTTCCGTCGGCCAAGTTCCGTTTTGTAAGGTCAAGTACTTGATGAGTTTTATTGCTGATCCGTCAAGTAATGTATAGTCATATCAGAAGTGGGCATATGTCTGTTTCTCTCAGGCTCATTGTCACATTTCCATGTATTTGTGTTTGTAAGTTTAAATTTGTACAAGTAGCTTTTTTTAGGACCATGTCCTGATATAAATTGTGTTATATTATAATTGTTAAGTGATATTTTTTGTCTCTGGTATATAGTTGGTACGTACTTATTTAACCGTCCTTAAGGAGTGTTTCTCCATCTTTCGTCCCATTTTTCATAAAATTCGTGTCTCAAGAGTTTTAATCGCCTGTTTAGTCAGTTAAGAGTATGTAATAGGTATTGATTCGTCTATTGAAGCTGTATGCTGTATTTACAAGTAGGTCTGTTGTGTAATTTCCTAAATTTCCCGAGTGTCCTTTTATACATGCTATTGCCACTATTTATTTATTTATTATTTATTTATTACGTAGAGCTCCGCAACTATGGCGACTTTGCTCTTCTTAGACGTGGGGGTAAACAAAACAAAAACAAAAAACAACAACAAACAAAATAACAGAAAGTTGAACACGAAATAATATATAGAACAAAACTAAGGGAACGCAACACAAAACAAAAGAAGAAACACGAACACAACATAGAAATAAAAACAGTCGGTAAATAAATAAGTGAAAAGAAAACTTGATAACTTTGAAACAAAACCTAAATAGGTCTCTCTCACTCACTCACACATACACGCACACACACACGCGCGCACACACACACACACACACACACACACACACACACACAAAGATATAAGCTCGCACATTAAAAATTTTAAAATATGTAATTAAATATTCTCAAACTGCCCTATTGTTTTTAAATATGTCAGAATCGTGGCAATATGTGGGCTACCCTCAGTCAGTAGTTCGTTCAAGTCATGTAGAATGTTTAAGTAAGCTCGTAATCTGCATTCTGTTAGTAGCTGTTTTATAGTTAGTCCAGTGTTGCAATGAGTACAAGTAGGCTTGTCTTTTTTGTTCATTATGTAAGAATGTGTCAGGTATGTATGTCCAATACGTAGTCTTGTGAGCACGACTTGGTCTCTTCTTGAATATACGTTCTGTTTCATTGTCCATCCTGTAACATTGCGTTTTATTTCCAATAGTTTGTTGTCAGTACGTAACCAGTGTTTTTGCCAGTCTTGGAGTATTTTTGTTTGTACAATCTTGTTGAGGTCTGTTGGTGTTAGAGTAATTATGTCGGTAGTAGTCATTTTTGTTGCTAGTTTTGCATGTTTGTCAATATCAGTCATTTATTTAATATCCTTGTGTCCGGGTAACCTATTGCCACTATTTCATTTTTCTGTCTACATAATGTTATTAGACTTGATAATTGATTCTTTTTGCTTGTTTTGAATAATAGTTTTTTGATTTAAAAAATTTGTTTTTTACTTACTTTTTTCACTATATCAGAATATGATAGTTCTTTTCTCTGAGGTATTGTAGAGGTTACCTGTTTTGTTTCTTAAAAACATTTCTTCAAATTCTTGTTTTCTTCTATCAATTTTTTTAAAAATCTCACGTGCTGTGACTGTTATTTATTATTTCTTGCGATTTATTCTTAATTTCCACTTTAGAGCTTAGAAATAAAACCTGGACTTTAATCAAATTAAATCTGATTCAATGTCTTCTAATTATTCTTCACGTATAGCCATCTTGCTAGGGAATGTTATATTTTAAAGCTGATGTGACCGATAGTGTATACGATATTTTACTGCATCAATTATAGCTCAAGAATTATTTAATAGTTAGCTCCTCCACTCTGGTAAGTGTAAAAGTTAGAATTACTGCAAACAAATAGGCACAAGGAATATTTAAATTTGAGATTCCTCATGTGTTTAGTTTATAAATAATATTATTGCTTATATTATGTAATCAAACGTAACAGGCGTAAGATTTAAACAAAATGTTTCAAGAAAAAGGTCATTTTCTTTCCTGCAAGAGAAAGAAGAATAAAAATTGAAAAATGTTGATGTGAAACCTATTAAACATTTAAATAGATATTAAAAACTGTAAAAGAAGTAAGGCTAATTAAAATAAAATTCTATCAATTATTGAGTCAGAACTCACTTTAGGTGGAAGTTCCATTTATTTTTATGGTTATAAAGAATGAATAGATTCAAGGATCAGCACTTCCAATTGATGGTATTGTAATTTCTATAAACCTGAGCATTTCATAAGAGTAATCTGAAGATAATTCAGAAGAAAAACACATTCTCCCCCCCCCTTACCTAATCCTATAATTATTCTATGTCTAAAATAGAAAGAAATGGGCTATAGTTCCTTTGGTACTTAATGGCCTGACAATGTATGTTAAGAAGAAAAATAATATTAAAACAAACATGTATTAAATTTGTGATGAAATACAAATGCTTCACTCATAAATTTTAAATAAGTAAACTAAATAATTAAAATGAAATATTCTAATACTAGATAGATTATATTATATAGTATAGATTTATTTATTATTAATGTTATATAGATTTTAGAACAATGATGAAGTGGCTTTTGGTATAAAGACTTTGAGAACGCTCGACTATCTCAGAAAGTCTCAGTGATGCACTACAGAATGGGTCCATTGACAAAAGGTTTCCGAGAACCCCACCCCACCTTTACGCTCTTAAGTAGATAGTAAGAATAGATGACTCAGAAAAGGTTACACATAGACACTTAATGACAAGGACTGATAACCCTATATGCAAATATGCAAACACCCAATAATAAAACACATACTGACAGACTGCATCCAACGAAAAAACCATCACATACCCTATGATATGACAGAACTATTAACTGACAGCAGCCAATATATTCCACAAATACTAACATATCTAAAACATATAAACATTTACAAATACATATAGTATAAAATAGAATAGGTCTACAGCATACTTAAAAATATTTAAAAGGGATAACTTTTAATATATTCATTTAGACAAAGCACGGATATGAGAAACACTCAGAAATTTAAGAAATATTTTCCATAATATAAAAATAAAGTACAACCAAGGTGTACATGAAGGAATAAATATATTATTCTAACTACCACATAATAATTAGAGATCTTGCCAGTAAGAAATTTCACAGAAATTACTAATGTGGGATTGCAACCTTAACAAGAAACAAATGCATTCTTATTTGTTATTGATTACTTCCTTTATTGTATGTTCCCTTCGAAATATGTAATTACAACATTGATATATTTCTAATTTTTCAACAACTTCACTCAATTATTGAATTTTCCAACTAATTCTTCAATAATATTTTCAATAAGTTCGTATTCTACTTTATATTGAAAAATCTAATTTTACTTTGGCACGGCGAATAGATTCTAAGCTATCATTATACATTTGAAGCATAAGTAAACCCACCAAAACCTCCTGCAGGCGTCACCGGGCCTGAAATATAGATTGGTTTGTTTTGTAGGATATCGTTTCTTAAATATCACTCAGAAAGAAAGAAATAAATGTCATGATTCGGTCGTCTTTCTAGTGATTGAAATTTAGTCTTCAATATCTCAGAATATAGTGAAACAAAATAATAGTATTTAAAAAGAAGAGAAGAAAGGACCATTGGTTTTAAAAAAAAAATTAATGAAATAAAAAACAATTACCGAGGTTGCCGGTAAGGACGATTGACGAAGAATTATTTGTAGAAAAGTCCCAAATAATAATGAGATAGCAGAATTAGGTATATTTTGATTTGAGAAACACATTCCATACTTTCTTTCACGCATAAGACATTATTTATATCCATTGAGAATTGAACAATTGGAACTTGGAACATTATCGTAAATAGCAGAAATATGAAAATAACATCAAATGTTTTAGTAACCCTATGAGGAGTACAAGTTCCATTGCCACAAGGAAAGTTATATGTATGCTTAGATGTATGTAAATTGAGTTTTACAATATTAACAATTGCAATGGATTATTAAAAAATAAAATTGTGGGAAAACAATATCAGTTATAGAATGGCATGTTGTTATTGTGAGTTGAAGATGTTGAGTTAAAACTAATATTTTAATTTAGTTTATTTTAATTGAATATTGGCCTAAACTTAGATTCTTGGAGGAAAACGAATTTTTCTGTTCTGTGGACAACGTCTGATTAAGTGAATAAGAACGAAAACCTATGTGCTTAAACTCTTATCGAAATTTAGGATCAACCCATTTCTGGTCGTGTGATGATGCCGAATACTTTCTCCTGTTAAAGTTCAGGTAGAACAACAGTTATCACCAAAAAAAGCAAATCAACAATCTAGAAATCATCCCCTGGACTGGAAATATTCTTGAATAGGTAACATGCTAACATTGTTAAGTCTCAAGCACAAAGGGAATTTCGGGTTGATTGTTCGTCCCACTGTAAAGCATCAAAACACCATTCATCAAGCACAGGATAGCTAATACAAGTAGGACTTCTAAGGAACGATATCAATCAGTTTCTAACAATACCAATAAGTCTAAAAGAATAATGAAATATGACATTTCAATGAAATGAATTGAGTATGGAACGAAGATGATTTCCGAATAAGCCCGTCTATTTAAAAATATAAAAATTGGTATAACAAATGAGTTGGCGAAAAAAAGTCGTTCAAGCAAAATCTTTTATCTTTTCATTAAATGGTGTACTTTAAATTGGTTATTTGAACCGATTTGTTCGCTATTCATTAACGTCTACTTTCCACTACTACGCCATAGGACGGGTTATCTACAGGTTACCACCCCTTTCTAGGCAGAGTGGGACTAAGGATTCTAATAAATGAGTTGATCACTAAATACATTCCTATTGCCCAGGTGGGAACTGAACTTACCACTCTCGGTTTACCATGTGAGATTAAGGCCAATGCCTTAACTCACCAGAATGCCAACCTATTTATACTTGAGTGGAAATTTACTTTGCTAGTCATCTGAGCAAGATTTGAAGTTGGAATTTAATAACAATTTGGATTTTTCCTTAGGAGTAATCAAATGGTCGTACCTCAGAATGGTATTACGGAATAGAAGTGTAAAGAAAAACCTTGGAACATCAGACGCATCCAGACCTTCCAATCCAAAGTCCTGCGCACCATAGTAGATGCTCCATATTATGTTACAAACCACACCCTCCATAAAGATCTTAACATCCAATTTGTAAAGGACCTAATTCCTTTAAGATTCAGAAAATTCCACAGCAGGCTATCCAATTATCCTAATCCAGACGTCCTAGCCTTTTCCAGTACCACTCATCCTTATTCCCCTCCACGGCGCCTCAAGATACAATGGCCCAGAGATCTCCTACAAGTGTAATGTGAAGTGATAGCAGTGGCTAATTTCTTCGCAAGTGTCATTCCTCCTTAGCTCTTGACTTCTTTGCCAGGCAGGGAGAGGCTGCTCCTCTCATTGTGGTGAAGGGGTGTGGCTACTGTCAAGAGAGATGGAGGAACTATTGTATTGTACATTTCGCACATTACCAAATGCATTTAAATGCAGGCTGTAACTTACTCAATAAAATATAATCTAAATCAGAAAGGTTCTTTCCCATACTAAAGAAAGGAATAGAAAAAAACCTGAAACCCCTCCTTGCCTTCTTTCTTCGGGTACTTAACTCATTAACAAGCACAGACAAGCTATTATGCATTTTTTTCTGTAACAATGTATTAAATTTGAACAGAAATACTCCCCGGACTGGAAATTAAAAACATACCATGGCTAAGAAATAGTCAGCTATTCACAAGATGCAATTTTCTCCCAGTAACTACTTATCTCCCAAGATCTGATTGACCACTAATACTTAGAAAGTTGACCAGCAGAATAAAGCATCATCCAGATAACATGACAAAATGCTTTTCTAAACTTAATAATGCCTTTCTAAGTTGTAAACTTAGTAAAATATTCAAAAAATCAATTGGGACTATTTTTGAAGCAAGCGTACAATTAATTGACAACTATTCTGATATCCTGGCTTCCCTCAGATATAAGAAAACCATTATTCAAAAAATTACACGAATTTTACCAATGGACCAACAACACTAATCTGATATCTTTAGTAGGCAAGGGGTGAGAATTTATAGAAATACTATTTCTCCTTCGTTCACTTTTTAAAATCTACAATCCTTATCACTAAAAAGTCCATCACGTAGGAGATGATTTCGCAAATGTTGGATTGACACACTATTGATCTCATCTCTGCTATTGCACATGTTTTGCAATAGATAAATCTTCACACTAGTAACACATAACGCAATCGTGAATATTAAATCAATAAATACAAACGTATATGAGGAATCTTTCAGTTAATATTAATAAACTCCCAACGAAAATCGTCTGAATTGGAAACAAACAGGTAAGCCAACCTCGTAGAGCTGAACAGACAGATAGAAATATTCTTCACCTGAAAGAAAAACAATTACTGGTATATCTATTTACTATATATAGTACTGTGATTTATAATGAAACAGAATAATTATTATCTCACTCACTCAAATTTTAGTAATAAAAGACTGGGAAGAGAGGGCGAACAACAGAACATATTTTCATGTATCTCGTATAATAAAGGTCTAATAAAGAAAAGCAATATTCGGTATTTAAGCTTCGAATAAAGTGGTTTGTTATATAACAGAGTATTTATTGTTTATGTGACATGAGTAAGAGTAGGGTTTGCTGAAGAAATTGAAAAATGCAAATGTCTCGGTTAATATTTAAGAAAGAAAATAAATGTATATGACAATACTAAGTACATTTAATTTACAACAAGGTTAGTTCTATACAATGTTTCGATCCTAAGTATAGTAACAGAGATATTTTGAATTTTCGAAAAAAACCCCCACTGGTCCTATCTCAGCCTTTAACGAACTTGATTTTTCTTTTTACATAAAACGATTAAATATTGAGTTTGGTAACGATCAAACAAATATATATATATATATATATATATATATATATATATATATATATATATATATATATATATATATATAATACGGAATGGATCTTATTTTTGTCATCTTCTGGATAGGATCGATTGACATTTGAAGGCATTTTTTTGAAAATCCCTTCATGACTACGACCTCGATAGCTGATTTCCCTTAAGGGAAATCTGCTAAAACGGAGTTAGCCCATGGTCTAGAGTCATGCTTTCTCTAGAGCGGCTTGATCTGTACTGGCAGGAGTGTAAACGAAGCCGGTTTAGAGAAATGGTGCCTCTCTAGGCCATGGGACTCATTCCGTTTTCAGTTATAGGGAGTGCACTCCTGATGAAACGTTGAAGTAAAGAACGCGAAACATGTACAGTTTTTATAAATTGAATGGAGGATAAATAGTGTTTCTATAAATTCTGACCCTTTCCCTACAAGTGATATAAAAAATTAAACGAGCCTAATAAATTGAGTTTTGAATTTCAAAGTAAAGACAAGAACATAAATTGATAAATTTCAATATTCTGAAATCCATCTTCTGATCATAAAATAATCCGTCACGCAGGGGCTGCGTAATAAAAGCAGATTTCCCTCCTGATGTTTAACAATAGATAAATCTACATACTGATAACACAATAGCACCGTCAACATTAAATAATCAAACATGATATATCAGCTTATTATTAATATGACACTAGTATTAGTGGGCGTTTAATGAAAGCGTAAAACTATAATATGTATAGAACAATATTTATAGTAAATTGAATTTGCAATTTTCGATCCATCGTATAGTAACAGAGATGTTTAGAATTTTCGAAAATCCTCCCCTTTAACCCCCCCCCCTTCCTCTAAACAAAAATTTCTAAAATAACGTCATGAGTACGACCTCAATAGCTGATTTCCCTTAAGGCAAATCTGCTAAAATGGAAGTAACAAATGCTATCTTTACCATTATATGTGGGTTATTTAAGTGAGAAGTTCGCATTTTTATAACTGTAACTTATTTTAACTGTTAAAATGTAATTAGTGTAATTACTACTTCAAAAGCGTGACTAATTATATTATCCTTTGTGATTTCAGACGGCAACCACTACGTCTACACATGGGAAGGACCACACGAAGAGGAAGATACGACGCTGACGTCTGGAACTTCCAATGACAACAACCAAGCCTCGTCCTGGCTGAAGGAGAGCCCGATGAAAGGGAGCCCCAAGCTGGAGACGGGGAAGAAGGAGCCGAGCGGGTCGTGGCCGCCCTTCGCCGAGATACTCCAGCGGGCCAACTCCTCCAAGCACCACCTCCATCACCACCACAACCATCACAGCCACCTCTGGTGGGCCCGAGTAACCCATCACCTTGAAAAGATGAAGACTAAAGTAAAGCTGAAAAAGAAGCCCGACCAGCAGGAGAAGAGAGCTGATAACTTTGTTTTTCGTAAACAGATGATTGACGACAGGAAAATACCTATCCTTGTGATTTCTGAAAGGAAAAAGATTGACCAAGACGTTGATAAGCAGATCGAAACAGGTAAAATTAATATGCCGGACGTTGGTTAGCAGCTGGTTTTAAATGTCCGTCAAAAAATTAGTTAATTTTAGTGCTAACAGTTTCGGACACCATTGGAATCCTTGATCAGAATCAATAAGAAGTCCGCCACGCAGGGGCTGCGTAAACTAAGCATATTTCCCACATGAAGTTTTACAATAAAGAAATCTGCCTACTAATAACAGTAGTAGTAACGAGTCTCTAAACCAATTCACGAGGGACGAACAGTTACGGAAACGGACGAACTAGCTTTCTACGGAAAGTCCCGAATATAGCCGACTTCTGCCGACCACACACACAATACAAATGCAAATGTCTCGGTTAATATTCAAGATAGAGAATAAATGTATAGAACAATATTTATAGTACATTTAATCGTATAATATTTATAGTATATTTAACGCTCAAACAAAAATTGCGACCGCTAGAGTGTTAACAGACAAATATATATGTATATATATATATATATATATATATATATATATATATATATATATATGTCTGTTAACGCGCTAGCGGTCGCAATTTTTGTTTGATCGTTTCCAAACTCGATATGTAATTGTTTTATGTAAAAAGAAAGAGCAAGTTCGTTAATGACTGGAATCGGGGTATAGGGGGATCTTTGAAAATTCGTAATATCTCCGTTACTATTCGTCGGGTCGAAAAATTGTATAGAGTCAACCTTATTGAAAATTAAATTACTATAAATATTGTTATATACATTTATGGTCTATCTTGAATATTAACCGACATATTTGCATTTTTATTAAATGTGGGCGGATAACGGACGAGAGTGAGTTTCCCGCCAAAAGCTAGTTCGACCGTTTCCGTAACTGTTCGGCACTCGTATGGAGATGTCTCTATTGTATAACTTTACGTTGGAAAACTGCTTAGTTTACACAGCTCCTGTGTGACGGACTTTTATATTGAAATTGATCAATGGTTCCTCTGCCGTCCAGCATTTCGGGAGAAATTAGTATCCTTCTTCAGAGCAATATTATTAAAGAGGGAGAGCAGTGAGGTGGCTACATCTTAAATCAATCCAATCGGGATAGAATAATGTCTTAATTGAATCAGAGAATGGCGGTCTCCGTAATTTCAGAGAAACTTTCTCTTTCTTTCTTTTGCATTCCCTGCTTTCAGACCAAATGAGAACCAGCCCACTAAAGATTTTAAAAAATAATTGTTTACACGGTAATGAAAGTGATTTTTTTTTAATATTAATATCCCTAATTAAGAATAAAACAATTACTTCAGACTTGTATGCACATAAATACTCTGGTACTTATTAGCCTGAGTAGCATAAAGTGGACGTTAATAAATAAAATAATTACCAATTTTGAATCTTAAAATTACGACCGCTGCCTTACCAGACATACATATATACAGGGGGTCGCCAGTTCCCGTGCCGCCTCCCACCCTCCTTAAAATCGCCAATTGTATTAATAAAAGGCTGAGACTTGACGCATTTTTTGGATTCATTCAAGAATACTTAATAGTATTTCCTATTTCGTTTTAAAAATGTTTATTTTATTTCAGGATCTATTACTTTTCCCGTAGACTTGTTTCAAAGATAATGTTATTGGCTACAACTTTTATGTTGCAGCATTTTTCAATAAAACTTGCCGTTTCTGAAATAAAAAATGTGTGCATTTTACGGCATTTTACGGCTAAAGGATGCGTCAATTCGAAAAATTCACCGATATAAACTCGTTTTAGATTTTGGATTTTCTACAAGAACATGTCATAAAACGTATGGCATTCAATTAGACATTCCACTGTTATGTTCTCTGGAGAATTACTGGAGAAGGTTATGAGGTTGAATAAGGACTGAAAAGAATCTTCAGTGGTCACAATTATTTCACACCAAGTCTAAGCCTTTATTAATACAATTGGTGATTTTAAGGGGGGTGGCACGGGAACTTGGGGCACCCTGTGTGTGTTTGTGTGGGTGTGACTGACATAGTATTCCCCTCTGGAACGATATTGCTCTGAAGAAGGGTACCGATGATGTCCTAAACTGTTGGCACAAAAATGCACTCATCTTTTGTCTGATGGAGCACGTCTTTAGCCGATATCCAACTATCCTTCCGTCATGAAAAACTAATATGATGTATTTTATAAAGTAAGTGGTATTAGAATTCATTCTTCAAATTTGGTTTACCTACCCCCAACGATCAAGAAATCCTGCAATTGCTTGGAAACTTTACTTCCTTGTACGAAGTATTATAATCGCAGAAGTTTTCGGTTTTAGATTTCAAAGGAATTATCTGTTTTGAACCTCCCTAAATCCATTTTCTTGTATCACTAAAAGACAGCTAGTCTTAGAGTGTTCAAATTTCATATTTGTAATGTAGTAACGTCTAATTGAGTCCTCACCTTTTGATCAAAATCGACTAAGGGCAAGGGGAGGGAGATTTAGAGAAAGGCCAAAAAAAAATTCAAAAACTTTCCGTACGTCCCACATCAGCCTTTTTTACTGAAATATCATAACTTATGTATTCATTATTCCCCAAATCATTGTCCTTTCTTCAATTATCAATTTCAAAAACTTGAGGGCATTTATGATTATCCACATTGCCTTGCATTGATAGTACCCAGCGTTTCATAACTAATTCTAGACTAAATCTAAAATCGATTTTTGTAAAGATATTGACAAAATAAGCTTATTGGCCTATTTTTTGCTTTTCTAAATGAGTGTCTATGTGGATTAGGAATGGTAAGGAGCACACCTTTAAGCATCCTTTGTGGTTTTCATAATAATACTAATATATACATTTATTTTAAATGATCCTTGTTACATAACACAATCAATAGTAATGTATTTCTATGAGACCATTTTTCACTGTAATAATTATGAAATATTATATATAATAGATAGTAAGTCGCAAGAGAAAATTAGGGTATCAATTTAAACCCAAAAATGAGAAATTTACAACAAAAATTATTTATTATTTTCTTTTTAAAGAACAAATTTTTGAAAAGTAGTAAGCTCAAAACTATTGGAAATAGAGATTTTTGGAATTGAAGAAGCAATGTGATTAATGTTTTGTTCGCACTATGGATTATTACGAAGAGCACAAATATATTATATACATCTTATTACTAACGAGCGTCTTCATGGTGCCTCTGAGCACTTTATGCTCCTTCTTGCTGAATATATAAGCTCATAAGTTATACCTCTCCATAAAGAAACCCCGCCTCTAGGATAAGACAAACTTATAAAAATGGTATCCTATGCATATCTCCCTCCTTTGTCGCCTCGACACCCACGTCCTTTCATCTGAAAAAGGAAAAGTAATATGTTCTCAGGAAATTCGGAGTATTGTAAGAAGAGGGCAAAGTTGGCAATCTCCTGGAAGCCAGATTTGCTTCATTTAACCTTTTTACAACAGACATACTTCAAAGAAGCTTCCTCTAGGGGCTTCCAAATCTAAGCAGATTTCCCACGTCCTAGAATTCCCTGTTATTAATTATGTGACTCTATCTCATTTAAATTTGAATATATCTGCAGCAAGTTTTGTTGATAAACACGTACTTCTCTTCTTTAAATTCAAAATCCTCTCTAGGTGATTCATTTCATTCAAAGCCTCTGTAGCTCTTCTCTTAGCTATATTTAATAGTGGTAAAATTAAGTGAAAAATATTATATAATTTTTATGGTTTTACTATGGAACTAAATTATTATAATAATAGGTGTATTTGAACGAATCTAAGCATTTTTTGTTATTTAGTTTGACTGTACTCCGTTTGGAAATCGATTTGGGAAGAAGAATCGATATCTATTGTCAGCTTTGTTTCTATAGGCTCTGGCCTTTTTAATTAAGTATTGATGTGGCATAGATCTCTCTCTCTCTCATTATATAGGGAATTATAATATAGGGTGTTGGAAAGAGCTCAGATTCATTGAGTGGCCGAATCCGCCCCTGATGGATGACCATGATAATAATCGGATTCAACTGAATCATCTGTATCTTGAGAGAGAAAACGCTTCATAATTGAATCGGTGAGTGCAGAAACAACATCAGTCACAAATTTCAAATTTTTCAGAGGGGGGAAAAAACGTAATAACTCCTCCAAATTTTAAAATATTTGAGAAATTTTTTTTCCTTTGTCCTTTTTGCTTTTATGTTACTGTTATAAAAAAATTACCTAATTTCCACATAAATTAGGCTCAGGAGAATTAAAACTATGATTTTGACTAATGCTGTTTCTGCACTCAACTGTTTTTACAGACAGTAGGAAACTTGGAAAAAGATAACCATTCGTTAAAAGTTTGTATTTGTTATTAATTTTTTTACGATTTTAGTTAATAATATTAATTTTAATTAATTTCACAAAAAATTTACAAATGTATATTTTTCCATATTACATGAGAAATGAAGTTACAGTATTGCAAAGTCATAAGACATGAATATAACAAACTGAAACGCTCTTAAAATAGATCATTCTCGACGATAGTATCATTGTCATGTTCAGTGGTTGGCCAGGTAAATAGTTTAACATAAAAAACTTTGAAGTTTTCAGGAATATGAACAATCATTTTCTGGATGTCTTCCATTTTCTTTATGTTGATTGGAACTTTCCCTGATGGGTAGGCTCCAATACTTGAAGGAAAATCAATATCGACGTTACGGAAAGCAGGTCTCAGCAGCTGATAGCTGTGCTTTTGTAATCCTTTAAGGAAAATGTATGCTGTGATTACCCCCTTTTCTTCAGAGTAATAGCGGAACTCTTTATATCGGGTGGGAGCAAACTTGAATTTTGCTTCTTTTGGCACACTCCTCCCTCGGCATTCTCTGGCTAGTGGGTTTTTTGTGTAATATTCCTTCCACCAACCATCAAAATCTTTTATGTCATTGGTGAGTAGCTTGGTGATGTAAAAGTTGTTGCTGGACTGAGCAAACAATTTTTCATATTCATCAGGTGTGTATAACCGAACATGTTTACGCATCATCCTCTGCATAGTACCAAAATCTCGATCGTTTGGAAGATATGAATGCCCTTGAACCGGAAAGTAATGGAAAATTTGTTCAAAACGTCCTGTATCTGTAAGAGCAAGGCAGAATCTTATCATGGTGTGATTTCGATTCTGTCCGCAGGTACCATCAGAAAAAAGGTACAGTTTTTTTACACTTGATGGAATATTAGTGTCAATGTATTTCAGTAGCATGCTGCATATATCATTTGCTCCTTTGTGGGCTACGCCTTCTTGGTACAGGAATATTTCAGATTTCCCAGTTTTTAGATTTTTTATTCCAAAACAGTTCACGCAAGACTGGTCAGGCGATCTAGCGGTGGGTGCAGAAACAACGTCAGTCACTGACTCATGTTATTTCTGCACTCAACACTCGAAACAAACGTCCTGTATTTACGGAACTACTCAACAGACTAACGTAGTTTTTGCACCCAACACGCATTTTGCCTTTCTACGCTTATTTTCATTGAAAACGAGTTTTCTGATTTTTTTGACTGAAGTGGTTTCTGCACTCACCGATTCAATTGATAACGTAATAAATTTTTGAAACACGTATATTATAAATGATAATGTAAGTATTTAGGATGTCTTGAAAATTTTCATAGATTAACAAATGGATATCAAATAATATATTTATTTCTTATATACTAGTACGTTTTATACGAAAATGTTTTTTTTATTTTCTTTCTTCATTGTAAATGAAAAGGATTTAGTTAGTTATATTTTGCAACTAATAACTTATAACATATGTAATAAAAAGTCAGCTATTTGTTTTCATTAAAATTAATAATTGTGGACTACTTATTTATAAGCATACATATTATTAATTTAAACACATTAATAATACATTATTATGCAAGTAAATGATTAGATATTACTGTTATTCAGCTAGTACTAATTACCTGTAATACCTTGGATTATCATTATTGCTAATGTCTTTTTTTTTTTTTTCCAGACCAGAATATGCAGTCCTATGTTCCACGCAAAATAAGGCACGAGTATTGATGACCCGTCAACCCAGCAAAGAAAAAGAAACCCAAGTCGAGAATTCCCCACCCCTCCCAAAAAAAAAATGAATAAAAAACATTTTTTTAAATATAGGTGTTTATAATTGCCCATTTTTCTAATATCTTATATGGTAACTATAAAAATGTTTGTGAGGATATTTTCATTTGGAAGAACTTTTGAAGTGTTTAGCTATATGAATATGAATTACAATATATGTGTAAGAAAAATTATAAATTAGAAGTAGATTATCCATTTTTAATAACTTGCATATTGTGCAAATATTATATATTTTACAAGGAAAGTGTTGTTTATTTACCCTTATTCACCCAAATCCTAGAATTTGAACAATAGAAGGATACTAAATGCAGACTTTTACTACTCAGCTGAACCTATGTAAGTAAGGTACCTTTATCAACAAGGCAGTTTACACATCAAAAGGAAAGGATATATTTAAAATGAATACTAGAAATGCCATTCATTTGTCTTACTTGATTTTCCAACAAGTAAAATTAACTAATCAAATCCGGAATGCCAAATACAAAAGCTATCATGGATTTAGTAAATCTGATTCATCATTTACTAAAAATGATGACGTCCATCACGCAAGGGCTGCTTCAACTAAGCACATTTCCCTCGTGCTGGATGACTCACTGGTCATCTCATCTCACTATCTATTCCCTATTTTTCCAGTAGTAATATGCCTATGTAAATAGAATTTGAAATGTATTAGTACTTAGTAAAAATCAGACGATTATAAGTGGGGGTCTACTGAAACTGAATACATATAACTCGCTTAATATTTGAGATAAGAAAAAAAATGAATTTAACAACAATTATATACATTTAAATTCCAGCAACATAGGTTATATAAACATTTTCGATGACATGAGTAGTTATGGGAGTTTGCTCAAAGCTTAAAACTAAAAAATGCAAATATCTCGGTTAATATTCAAGATAGAACAAACATGAATACATTAACATTTATAGGAAATTAAATTTGCAATAAGATTGGCAAATATTTGGATCCGACTTATGATAACGGAGATATTTAAAATTTTCGACGTCTCCCCCTCCCACTTGTCCGATTTCAACCATTAACGAACTTGATCTTTACTTTTGAATGAAATGCTTATATATCGAGTTTGGTAACAATAATAAAATTGCGGTAACTAACAAGTGTGTGTGTGTGTGTTTGTAATTTTGTAGGGATCTCATCAAGTTTTGAGGGGATGATGGACATTTGAGGGAAATATTCAAAATCGCTTCATGAGTACAACCTGAATAGCTGATTTCCCGTAAGGGCAATTAAGTCTTGTACTTCTAGGGGGTAACCATAGTACTGGCATCTCTCAAATTCCTTCCCAGTGTCTCCGTCAATTTCATCAGCTTGCTAGGCATTCCTAAGCATTGCAATGCGTCTAATAATTTTACGTTGTCACTGTTGCCTGTCGGAAGTCAATAAAAAGGCGTTAAATGTAAACATTAAGCTTATATGCATGTTCTAGCGTTTACTCAGCTGTGACTTGATGATGTGCCGCAATCGAAACGCCCAGTACTTACTTCTTGGAAAAGTGTGGAGTGCCTGAGGTTGCTAATCATAAAACGAATTAATTGACATTTCCCTGGCAGAATGATAGGAACCTTTGTGTCTTCTGAAAGATGAACATATTGCAACTGTCCACCAACACGAATAACACCGCTTCCATCTTCATAAACTCTTAGGGCTGAGTGATCCTGATCATGGTAATTAGCACTGAATCTAACTGTTGTAGTGCCAAGTGGCGAGGCAGGTTTTTCTTATAAGGCCTGCAATTGTAGATGAATCTCTTAACATAGGGGTCCGATCTGGTTGTTGAATTCTACTAGGACCTAACCACCTTAAAGAATGGAGTTGACCTGTTGTCAATCCTCGAGACGACACATCAGCAGGGTTCTCTTCAGAAGGTACGTAATACCACTGTGACACCTGTATGTGAGTGACTATGTAGTACATCCAATTGGCAACAATTGCCTGAAATAAAGGTGGAGATAATATTAGTCGTGAGAGAACAATAGTTAATTCGGTGAACTTAGATAAGTGAGAAACATCTATTGAATTTAAAAATTGTTTAACTGATAAAATTAGTTTTACTTACAACAGAGCTTCTGACAGCTCCAAATGTGGCACACAGATGGTCTTTAAATGGGCAAGCTTAGTCTTGACCTTGAAAAGTGAGACTTATTAACTTCCCATTTGGAGGACACAATTAAAAGATAGATTACTGCAGCCAAACCTATCTTAGACACATCATAATAGCCTAGGATCTGCGCATTGATTAAATTAGATTATATAAATAGGGATGTATAAATCTTTAGGTTGATGGAGTTCATTAGGTCACTCTTGCCACTCCTTCACTGTATGTTGTTCTGGTATCATATTTAATTCAGCTTAGGGCTCTATTGCACCTGCATTATGACTAGTCTTTGCCTTAAAAATGACAGGTGCCAGATATCCTATAGGGTCGAGGAGGCAACCTATCACAGATAAGCTGGCACGTTTGGTTACTGTCTGACTAACAGATTGAATGTGATAAGAGAAGATATCTTCAACAATGTCCCAAACAATACCTAGTAGTTTTGTGAGACAAGTATCCTGTTGGCCTCAGAGAAAGAAGGGTGGAGCAACCTTCGACAACTTAAAATTTTTGAATGAACTCAGATGAGTTGTAGCCCACTTATGTGCTTGAAAATGTTCTTCTCCTAAAAGTTGAATGACCTCATGTCTTAGGAGAGCAGCATTTTCGACAGTGTAAGCTCTAGAAACAATGTCTTCACCTTAGAGAGACCATAGAGCGTTTTGGTGAAGTGTTCTTCTCATGGGTCCAGTCTGTGGCCATCATTTTGTACTGGTACATTTTTAGTTTTCCAAAATTGAGTAGAACTTCATCGCTAATGGGATGATCAAAGACAAGGTGACAAGAGAGGATATTGGATGATGGAATGTTAGTCTGTTGTGCCCAAGATTACAAGGTCAATTGCAGTGGGCAAAGCTTGATAATTATCTCCAATGGAGCTAGATGCACCTTTAATAATTCTGATAAATAGATCCCCTCCAAGAAGAAAATCTATGAGCTTGGACACCAAAAAGCTATGTTCTGTCAAGTGAGCCATGCACCCGTAATGGTGTTTAGGACAAGTGGTTCATCTTCAAATAACCTATCAGGATACGTTCTACGTTGAAGCTGACAGTTAAGCTATCGTTTTACTTTAGGAATAGGGGTTTATCCTCCTCCTTAAGGTCTTTGGTTGAATGGTATCGGTGTGAATCCAAAGCGCCTTGCGCGATTTGAGGCAATCAAAGAAAATTGAGATTCACAATCAATTGGTAGATGAATGGGGTGCAATGTATTGCTGCTGGTCCTAAGATACCTTGGGTTGGTCCAGTGACACTGGCTATAACAGATGCACTAGACAGACTAATCTGTGTTATAGAGAGTTGCGGGGAGGGGATGACCCCCGTTACAATGAATGACTGTAAGGTTCAAAAAGTCCGATTACCTTTATGGGTTGAAAAATTTCAATATAAGCAACACAGTGGTCCCAATATAGCAATCATAGCGCGCTTATTATTCATCTTATTTTCGCGAAATTCGGTACATAGATTCCTTAAATGAAACTATTTGCACATTTAGTATTGCGTGAAAAACAAAATGGCGACACATTATTGGCGAAAAATACAAGAGCCGTTCCTATTTAACAGTCTTAAACGAAATTAGGCGACAAATCTTCAAACAAGGCTAGTTACAACTTAAATGTGTATTGTTGTCATACATGTCGGTGGAGACCATCGTCACTGGCTAATGATCGAGCACAGCAGGCAAGCGCTTTCGATGCGATGGCACCATCTTCGAGCCCGTCAAAAGTTGTACTGAGTTAGTTGTCCGTAAGTCAGTAGGTAAAACGAAAGAACACTGAACTTCCTCAATCTTACAATTGCCAGACAAACAGACTAGAATACGGAATATTCAGAATAGCCGTATCCACAGATACAACTATACACGCCACTTCAAATCACCCAACTCAACATAAACTCGCTGCATTTCGTCACATGCTACACAGACTGAATACACTACCTCTCTCAAGGGACAACTATAACAAGGAGTTAAAAAGAACATACGAAATAGCCTACAACAACGGTTACAAACTACACAAGATTGACAAATTACTCAAGAAACCAACCAGTAACGCTACACGAGACGCAAACACCCTAGCAGAACCAACCACTCACGCCATCACGCACACAGGACCTGGCACATATAAAATCACCAACGTACTACGAAAAGAAGGACTCCACACTACGTTCAAAACCAGCAACACACTACGACAAAAGCTGACAAATGACATCGAGAACAAGGACATTTACAATATGAACGGAGTGTATAAAATAACGTGCTGTTGCAACAACGCGTACATTGGACAAATTGGGAGGAGACTGAAAACTCGATACACCGAACACATACGCTCATTCAGACTAAACAAACCAGACACTAACTTCGCCAAACACTTGAACGATCACTGCCACGACTTTAAAAATATATCCAACAGTATGACACTTCTACAAAGACAAACAAAAGGACTAAGATTGGACATATTAAAGAACATGGAGATTTATAAACAACGGTCATTCAATAGAGACATTATCAACGAACAGCTGAACACTAGCTCAGACACGATATTCAGACCATTGCAATTACTTTAACGGAATAACAAACGGAACACGCCAACTGACGGACACACGCACGAGTATCAACAGACGAAGTGACGACGTACATAGATCCAGACTCTATTTTATTATGTAAGATCAGCCTCGATTTATACCAGCTATTGTACACATATCACGTTAAACCTGTATCTACACATTAGCAACCTATAACAGGCACACAATAAGGACAACGACCCACCACACGAAAATAATTTAGCTGGACACTAGCTAAAAACCCCTCGTTTGGCAGATCTAAGAGGTAAGTAAACAGATCAGGACTAAAACGTATACAATCTAATACGGGGAACAGACGTATAAAACCTACTGACTAACGGACAACTAACTCAGAAAAACTTTTGACGGGCTTGAAGATGGTGCCATCACATCGGAAGCACTTGCTATTTGTAATCCATCATCAGCCAGTGACGACGGTCTCCACCGACAGGTATGACAACAGTATCATTTATACTGGCGGTTCTAACCCTTTATTTGAATTACTAAATATGTATTGTTTGAATACTTTATGGCGAAAACAAAATAATGCCACATATTCGGTGGTAAAACCTTGGGGGATTATTACTCAAATAATCCTCAGAATAACTATCTTTTATTAGTTTTATAATTGTTTAAGATTATATATTTAATTTTTAAGTAAGTGCGCATCAGCACTAAGTAACCCTCACAGGAGCATTCATCTTTTCTCTTATAAAGTTCATTTATTTAATATAAATAAATATTTCGATATTAAAAAACAAATACTTGTAGTCACTATAAGCAAATAATTAATATAAGTTATTTTATTTAGTATAACCATCTTAATAGTTAAGAATATATAAAATGAATGATAGAAAATATACAAGTTTACATTAGCCCCAAATTATAATTATTAATTAATTAATCTAAATCGTCAGAGAAGGTTCATTTTCAGGATCTTCTTCTTCGCAATCGGAGAAAGAAAGTAGCAAGACTTTGGAAGTGGGCAAGGGCAACTGGCAACGGGGTCTGAAGATAGAACTAACCTCCGAAATAAGTCTTCAATATTCATTTTTCTACTTGACTTTCTGGTGAAAAATTGTTTAAAGTCCTGGATTTCTTTGTTTCTGGCATCCTGTGCCTCTTCAGAGAGTTTCCCAAAAGGTAATAATTAATAATTAATGGGCTGTGAGATAAAATGTTATGAATTGTTGGCGTCGATTGGAACCAGCCATATATTTGTTCTAGAAGAGAAACAGTCTTCAAACAATATTCTTCGAAATTTTTTATATTGATCTTCTACTACATGCAAGCTTAGTATAAGTCAGGTGGTGAAAATAATTAAAAGCTTTCAAAATTTTAATGATTTAAGAAAAATAAATGATATACTTATATATATATATATATATATATATATATATATATATATATATATATATATATATCATTCCCTTAGGAGTCATTATGCAGTGTCCGTTAAGATGACATTAGATGCTGCATTTAATGTAGTTTTAAGGTGCAAAAAATCATATCAATGGAAAAAAAAAAAACCTGCTAAGAATAACTTAGCGTATATATGATGTGCAAATCTATGTCGGATCAGGGTGTTAGTAGAATGCCATGTTGGATGGAAAAATCCCAGCGACTCAACGAGATACTAAAATTCAAAAATGATATTACCGATGAGTAGTAAGCATCCTGTAAATATTGAGATATTAAAAACAAAAAAGTTGACTTTCGATTTTTCGCACCATAATGGCTTGAATTGGGATCGCTGCATGCCGTAAGCCAAAAGTCTTTTGTCACAGATGTCACTGTAAAGTACCCCACACATTAGAATAATTTTCATTATTTACTGTCAAAAATGGAACACTTTACTTAGCTTCTCTAATTATAGAAGTTGAAAAATATAATATAACAATAAAAAATAAAGCATTTTATCTACATAAATAAAACACTAAGGTTTGTATGATTTTCTATTTAAGTTGGCAGAGAAATGTGTTTCACGTTTCAGTCCATTCTAAGAACAAAGTCGTCAAAATTGAAAATCGTATCTGTCTGTCTATCCAACCGTTTGTTACTCAAAAACGGCTCAAACGATTTCTGTAAGCTGTCAACTATTTGACTATTGACGTCAAAATATATATTCTTCAATATCTTCGTTAATAACGATTTTATTAGGAAAATATAACGATCGAATTGTGTTTATTTTTATTTATTTTAATACCTGAACAGAATATTATATTGTTAAGTTTATTACAAAAATAATAAACGTTGATTATTAGGGTTCTTTTGAATCGCAAAATTAAACACATAAACTTCACCGTTTTTACCACTGCACAATTTATTTGACGATGTAGTACACACTTGGTAAATTATTCTTCACTACGCATCACCAAATGCACTTCTTATTGATCAGTACAATAACTAACGATCACGTGAATCACTGAAGATCACAAAACACGGCACTGCACTGACCTTCACACAGAGCACGGCACTGCACTGATATTCACATAAACACGTCACTAAACTGATCTTCACATAAAACACTGTACCGCACTGAAATTAAAATGCACTGTTCACCAAAGCTACACTGAACGCACTGTTATTCACTAGATGAGAACTGAGAACAAAGTGACTGTCAGGCGAGCTGGGCCGCTTATACGAGTATAAAGGCGGCGAGTTCAAAGAAAAAGGGATTGGTCTGGCGCCACCAAGAAAATTCCTGGTGCCATCGGTCGGTTGCTTTCAATTACATCGTACTTCTTTAATAACTTGATTATCTCTGTACAATTTTGCAAGTACGCAGTTTTTTGCAACTCTATATATATATATATATATATAATGTTACCGCTGTGGTGGGTAAGTCTTGTTACCAAAATTGATATATAAGCATTTTATGTAAAACTAAAGACTAAATTCGTTAACGGCGAAAATCTGACCATGAGAGGGGAGATTAAGGAGGGAAAAATTCGAAATATCACCGTTTGACGTTGGATTGAAACATTGTATAGAACCGATCTTATTGAAAACTAAATTGTTTTTGTGTTGTATACCCATTTTCTCTATCACAAACCGTATATTATTAATATTAACCGAGATATTTGCATTTTTTAGTTTTCAGCCTTCAGTAAACCCCCACTCTTACTAATCTCATATTAACAATAAGCTCTTATATAATGGACTTATTGTTAGTTTAAATACCAAATATTGTTTTCATTGAACTTTTACTGTGTGTACTACATGCAAGTATGAAGTGTGATGGCGTTATCATTTAAGATTTTACGTTCTTCACTCAAAAAAAGTTTATTTTATCTATACCATCGTCGATATAAAAGTGTTTTATTCATCACTAAAGGTCGTATTAGTTATTGGCAGAAACCGGTGAGGAATGGGGGGTGGGGTTTCGAACATTTATATTTCCGTTACTCGTATCGAAAAATGATATAGTACCGATCTGGTTAAACTGATTACTACAATTGTTGTTCTATACATGGTTTGTTAACTCAAATATTAAGATAGTTTTTTTTTTTGTTTTGAACCTTCCGTAAACCCACTCTTCCATTCATCGGCTGTTAGAAATACAGAATGAGATCAGTAGTGTGTCAGCCCATCACGTGGGAAATCAGCTTTGTTTATGCAGCCCCTGAGTGGCGGCCTATATTTTACTTCCCCTTGAAGATGAGACTGTACGGTCGGGAATCGACTGGGGAGGACTGATTGAGGGAAACTGCTTGGCAAAGTACATGAGTAGGGAGGCTGGATGTAGTATGGATTCCTCTAACTGCACTTAATAAGGTGGTCTAGCAGCGCGTCAAGGAGGACGAAGTTCGGCGACGAACACGTTCTTGATTATAATTAGAACTTAATACACAATTGTAAATGACACTTAAAAATAAATACAAAATAAAATTCAAAAAAAATCTGTCACGCAGTGGCTGCGCACGCAAAGTAGATTTCCCTCGTGTGCCACGTATTTGTATTTATCTCAAAAAATAAAAGTTAAATGAAAACAATATTTGGTATTGTGGCTTAAAAGTGCTTCATGATATAACTGCTTATTACTAATATGGCATGAGTAGGAATGGGGGTTTACTCAAGTCCAAAAACTAAAAATGCAAATATCTCTGTTAATAATCAAGATGTAAAACAACGAGTTTGGTAACGATAAGACAAAAATTACGACCGCTAGAGAGGTAACAGGCACATATATATATATATATATATATATATATATATATATATATATATATATATACACACATATACATATATATTATTTTGAACGGACCTCATTTTCGTCATCTACTAGGTAGGATCAATGGACATTTGAAGATAATATTCAAAAATAGCGTCATGAGTACAACCTCAAAAGCTGATTTCCCGGGACTAAAAATATGCTGAATGAAGCCCCCACCACGTTTAGTGATTAAAAATAAGCCAATATGTCATTAAGCAACTTTTTCCTGGCTTAAATATCCAATGTGGTATTCAAGGAACTATGTGAGATACAAGCAAATGTATTATAGTGATGTTATCAATAATGAATTTATGTTTTAGTCTACATGATATTTTATTTTATCAACCACAATCTTTATTTAACCGTTTCGTGTTAAAAGGAACATTATCTGCTAATGGCTGAAATCATACAATTATGGCCATGAATTAAAAAAAACTAATAATAAAACCGTGTTCCGCTTATTCTAAAAGAGTGAAAACAAAATTTCTCTTTATTTGTACAGTGATTTAAAAAAAAAAAAACCATAAAATATAATGAGGCCTAAACCTTCATATATCAAAGGACATCATATTCACCTTCTCCTAAGCCAGATCGATGGAAACATGAAGAAATTATTTTTTGGAACTAACTTCCAATGTAAACAGAAATTACAATATATGCAAGGCATGAGATTTGTATGACACATTTACTTAATGTAAAAATCACACTATTACAATTGGGGGCTATTGAATGCTGAAAACATAAAAATACAAATAACTCTCTAAATATTTGATTACAGAACAAGATGTATATAACAATAATTGTATAACTTTAAATATTTAATAAAATTTGTTCTACAACATTTTTCAATGCAACTCATAATAATTGAGATATTTCGAATTTTCGAACCCACTCTAAACTGCCCCCTCTTCCTGATCCTATTTCAGCCATTAATGAATATGATCTTAAGTGTCGGATGAAACGGTTAATTGTCGAATATAGGAATAAATCAAATAAACAATTTACAGTGAAAAGTATAAAATCTTCATATGATGTCATCATCACACAGCAGTGACTAAAAGTGTGGGATTATAAGAGGCTAAAAACAAACAAAATGACAATAACTTGCTGAATATTCGAGATTCGATAATATTTACCGAAAAACAATTATGAAAAACACTGTATTAGATATAGTAAATAGTTTGCAATAAATTTAATATGTTGTATTCATATGTATTTCAGTAATTGTTTTCTTTTTGGTGAAGAATATTTCTATCTATCCATTGTTGTTATTGTTTAAAATTGAGACGCTTTTCGTTGGGAGGTTATTAAAATTGACTGAAAAATGTCTTTGTATTTTATAAATTGTATTAATTCACTTAATATTCAAGGTGGTGTTAAGTGTTACCAGTATGTAGATTTATCTTTTGGAAAACTTCACGTGGGAAATCTGCTTAGTTTACGCAGCACTTGCGTGACGAACTCTCATTTCCTAGGTACGATCGATGGACATTTGAATATTTTTTCGAAAATCGCGTCGTGAGTACAATCTCAATAGCAGATTTCACTTAAGGAAAACCACTTAGCTAAAATTAGTATGAATTTATTATTAAGGAGAGAAAGAAAAAATATATAAACAACAATTTCTAAACTAAAAACATTTCTGAGTAATACAATTTTGAATTCGCATTATGCATCATTGGGCTTCCATATATTCTATATATATAAAGCAGCAATACGGTTTCGGCCTCTGAAATATACCGCCATTATCGCCGGACGGATTTTCACGATCCGGGTACCGTTTTGTTAGTCGTGGTCGTCTTTTGCTTTGGAAAATTATCGGATCCAAAATATCTCCCGATCCGTAATAGCTAGAGGCCCGTGAAAATTTGTATTCCTGGCCCGTCTTTTTGCACCTTAAATTCGCTCTAAACTCGGGGGTAGATGGGATTTCTTTCCCGAGCGGGGGAAAAACTCTCGGATAGGTCCTTGAGCGATAGACTCCTTTTGTCCGGGCTTTGGGCGAAGGGTGAAGTTAATGAAAAAGTAATGACATTTATATATGTATTTATAACGGTTTTTTTTTATAATTAAACGCCGTTTGGGAAGTCAATTATCCTATTTAAATAAAGCAGTTAAAAATGGCGAGAGCCTTAAATTTTCATTTACTGTTAAATGTCTAATTGTTTTTTTTTTTAATTTTATATTATCCCAAAATTGTTTTGTTCTCTTTCATATAATATTGCTATATGTTTTGAATTTTAATTATTATTGTGGTATATTTTGATTTTTATCGTTTATTTGACTTCAGCACTCTCTACCAGATATTCGTTTAACTATCGCTTACTGTGTTTCGTTCCTCTCTTCTTTAAATTATTTTTATTTGCAGAAAATTTAGTGATGTTAAATGATTGCTGTTTATTTTAAATTTTCTTTACTAAACAATTTATTTTGAATTTTCATTTCTAAGAAACGTATTACTTGAATGTTGTAAGCGGGTCAAGGGGCTAGTTGAAATATTTAATTGTATAGTAGAAAGGTAATGATGAAGAACAAAGTCTTTTTAGGTTTCATTAATTAAAAAACATATTAACTGGTGGACCTGATTAAACTGAATAATGTGTAATCAATGTCATTATGAAAATTAAATTGGTCCGTCACTCTGTGTGATATTATTTGCGGTCATTTAACTCCAAGGCATTCGTCGTTGACATTCTAATTTTACACTCTTATGAAGATAAATTCTTAATTAATACCTAATGTAACTAACATCAATTGAATTTTTTTGTAAATATGAAAAGAAACCATTTGCAAGGAAGGTTTTGGAACATTTTGTACCAAATATATTAGTACATTCTTCCCATAGCTGTTGTAGACTTATCAAAGGCTACACCTATTTACTGTTTCCGTGAACAGAGAATAAACAAATAGAGAAGAAGCTAGTTTCTTTTGTCTTCCTGCAGGAGACTAACTACTACAGGAAAAGGAAGAACAATTCACAATTAATGGAACGTTTCTTCCAGAAGCCAAACTGTTAAACCCATAATTTAGTAGTGTACCATGTAAAATGAGACTTACATACACGTTATTTCATAACAGGTTGAGTCGATAAAGAAAGAACAACTACTGGGCTGCTGATATTCAAGTGGGTTTTAAACTACTTCCACGTGTTAGCAGATTTCCCATATATATAAACAAACATACACACATGTATACATGTCTTGAAATACCATAAACCGTTAAAAAGTATGCTGTACAAGTTGTTCATTTAATCATTTAAAATTACTTAATTCAGCATTCTAACATAAGTGTATATATATAATTGTAACGTTTGTCTGTACATACATTTTTTCTCGAAATTTCACAATACCTTTTCGTTTCACATGCCATAGACAAGATATCTCCAATTTTTGGCTTTGGCGTCTGTTTATTTGTTTGTTACCTTTTCACGCATAAACGGCTGAGCCGAATTTTATGAAACTTGGTACGTATATTACTATCAACCAAAATTAGACAAGTGACTATACTAATATTCTCTGAGACGAAAAATAGTGAAGGTCATTAGAGAGGCCAGAAATTAAAAATAGCGGTATTTCGTTTCCCATTGGTTTTTCGTCATATATGCACATTGCAAAAGCTGTATATTTTGTTATATAGAGTAACTTTTGTTATATACACTTTTGCCGAATAACAAAGTTTCTACGAAATATGCGCTGAAAACTAAAGCGAGAGTAAACAATTTTAAAGGGCATAAAAGACTGAACCGAACTCAACGAAACTCCGTATCTGATTTATCATTAATACCTCCCTGATTGTAAGCTATCTATGAATTTATTCAGCTTGGTACCTCGATGGGTGAATACACTTTCATTAAACTTAATAGCCATTAACAGGTTGAATGAAGACCATAGTATATTGTCATGTCGCCCCCCTCTATCCCAAACATTAATTAATCAGAAATGCCAGTTTACCCTTAAATGTATTTAATACCTAATTTAATTAAAACGGGAAAATTAACTGAACAAACGCTTTTGTATTGTCAAGAAAATGTAATAAGAATTATTAACATAACTTAATGTAAACAGAACTGATGTCTTAAATAAGTGGGAGGTTGGTTGGCAACCGTAAATGTAGGAAGAAGAGGTGGGAAACTTACTTTCTGTCTTCTCACTGCTAACCTTATATTTCAGTGAGTTGTTTAAGGTATTAGGTTTTCCTGAGGATTAAGATTACTTCAATATTCTGAGTGAATGTTTAAAACCCTTGCATTTTAATACTGGGGGGGATTTGAAGTGAGGGAAAATTATCTTAGTGTAACAGGATAAATTATACAACTAGACGTATTGTGACGGGAATGCACAACTAAGTAATAAACACTTCTGCCCCAACACCCCTCCTGGCTTCACATTGGCCTATGTTTACATGGGATTTGATGCTTATACTTCTAGTAATGTAGAGTTTTTCTCGAAAACATATGAGATGCATGCAAATCTTTAGTTCTCAGTAGTCTTTAGTTCTTAGACGACTAAAATTTGATTGATTAGGATAAATATTATTCTGTTTCATTATAAATTACAGAACTTGATATAGTAAGTAGTTTTCAATAAAATTAATATGTTATATTCTGATATATTTCAGTAATTGCTTTTCTTTCCGGTAAGAGATTGGCAGACCTGTTTGTTTACATTTCAGACGATTCCCGTCGGGAGTTTGTTAAAATTGACTTAAAGATTTATTATTTCCGTTTATATGAATTCACTTAATATTCACGGGGGTGTTGTGTTACCAGTATGTAGATTTATCTATTGTTAAGCTTCACGAGGGAAATCTTCTTAGCAGCCCCTCCGTGACGAACTTTTTAATTGGGTAACTGAGGCACTGAGCATCTCAGGTCCAGCTTACATTTCAACTCTCAATTTCAACATCTCAATTTTCATAGGCTTCTTACTACGAGAGGAATAGAGAATACATTGTGAGATTAGATAAACCAGTGTGTCACTCCTGAACGTGGGAAGTCTGGTTAGTTTACGCAGCCCCTACGTTACGGACTTTTTACTTATTTTAGTGAGTCCATTTTAGCAGATTTCCCCTATTCAGGTTGTACCATATGTATATATACATACACACACTCATACACTCATATATATATATATATATATATATATATATATATATATATATACAGGGTGATTACCGAGAAACGCATGTTTTTCAAATAACGAGTATTCAGGTAATTCAGAGCAAAAAATATATTTATGAGTGGAAAAAGAGTGTACACAATATGCAATTTCAGAATAAAATTACTTACAATTTAGCGTTTAAAAATTTCATCTCTAAGGTGGTCGCATTCAGCTTGGATACAGTGATGAAGGTGTTCTTTAAAACTTCCTACGGATTTTGCTAACATCTCTAGGAGGTTTCTTTTTAAGCAAAGATCCAGTTGTGATAACATTATGTATCCAACGCAATATCGTTTTACGATCAGGGATAGCATCATGCCGTGCAATGTTAAAATGTACACGAAAGTCTAGCTGAGTCTGAGTGACTGATTCACCATTTGCGTAAAACCCTCGCATGACAAACGTACGATGCTCAAGGTTCCACATCTCGGCTACAACGGAAACTGCACACTCCCCCCTCCACAGCCCAACAACTTCCGGCCGTCACCGAACGACATTCCTTGTATATTACGCAAGCCAAAAACATGCGTTTCCCAGTAATCACCATGTATGTATATATATATATATATATATATATATATATATATATATATAAGTAGTCAGATAGATAGAACGTCCGCCACGCCTTGGACGGCGTAAACTAAGCAGATTTTCCACGTGCTGGTAAGACACTGGTCACCTCATCTATATATATATAAAATTGTAACCTCTGTCTGTACATTGATTTTTTTCGCGAAATTTCACGATAACTTTTCGTTTCACATGTCATAGACACCATATCTGCATTTTGTTTCTTTCGTGTATGTTTGTTTGTTTGTTTGTTTGTTACCTTTTCACGCATAAACGGCTGAACCGAATTTTATGAAACTTGGTATGTATATTACTACTAACCCAACTTAGACTTTAGGCTATATTAATTTTCTCTGAGACGAACAGGAGTGGGGGTTATAAGGGAAGCCTGAAATTAAAAATTGCGATATTTCGTTTCCTATTGGTTTTTCGGCAAATATGCACATAACAAAAGTTGTTTAGTTTGTAATTTAGAGTAACTTTTGTTATATGCACTTTTGTCGTATACCGAAGTTTAAATGCGTTATACGCTAAAAATTATAGCGTGAGTCAACAATATTATTTGCCAAAAAAGACTCAACCGAACTAAATAAAACTCGGTTTGTGTATTAGCAGTGAGGCCTTCATTATAATGAGCAATAACAACATTTCTATGGACGGGCAGGAGTGGGGGTTGTAAGGGAAGCCTGAGATTAAAAATAGCGATATTTCGTTTCCTATTGGTTTTTCCGCAAATATAAACATAACAAAAGTTGTTTATTTTGTTATTTGGAGTAACTTTTATTATATACACTTTTGTCGTATACCTAAGTATAAATGAGTTATACGTTAAAACTTTAGCGGCCACTAACGGCTGAACCGAACTTAACAAAACTCGGTATGTCAATTAGCATTAATTCTTCCATGATTATAAGCTATATTAAAAATTTTAGGTCCAAACGGGAGTGGGGATTATAAGAGAGGCTGAAATGCGAGAAGTCTAATGCGGGAGCGGAAGATGACGGGAGCCTTACCAGTTAATTGAGTTTACTTATTTCCCGTCTGGCATTACTGGAATTGATTTCCAGTGATAACTTATATTAACATTTTTAGGTTCGAACGGGAGGGGGGTTAAAAGGGAGGCCTGAAATAAAAATTCACCATATTTACATGTATAAGAGACGGGAAATATAAAAATATCGAAGACTGCGAAGCCTTATCGAACAAATAATTCTATTATTAGGAAATCCACGGCAAAGATGGGTATCAATCCTAAACACTGGGACGGGTAAATGTCAAAATATTGTGCAACGTAAAGCCTGCTAAAAAATACCATCACCCTTCAGCCTCAAATGAATTCCCGGGCGAAGCCGGGTATCTGAGCTAGTCTCACTATATTTTCACTATTTCTCTCGAAGCAAGAAGCCTATCTTAACCGAATTTGAAATGTACTCCGTTAATTATAGTTAAAATCAGACGATTATAATTGGGAGTCTAATGAGGCTGAAAACAAAAACAAACATATAACTCCCTTAACCCTTTCCACTCCAATGTCGAGTGTCACTCGACACTGATTTTGTTCCACTAGCTCTACTGTCGAGTGACACTCGACATGGTGTAATACCTCTTTTTGCGGAAAATTTTAAAACAGGAGGGATTTAGGGAAAACACTAAAAGTAAAAAAACGTAATTTTAGCGTGGAGCTGGTGGAATAAAAACAAAAACAGCCTTGGAGTGGAAAGGGTTAATATTCAATACAAGAATGAAATGTGTTTAACATCTATAGAAAGTTAAAATTCCAACAACATAGGTTATATAAACTTCTTCAAACTCCTAGTAATCGAGATATTTTGAATTTTCGAATTCACCTCCCCGATATCCCCCCCGCCCTATCGCTAGTCCGATATCAGTCATTGACTAATATCTTTACTGTTGAATGATGCGGTAAATATAGAGTACAGTTTACATTTAATTAACATTTTCTGGAATAGAACGTAAAATCTTAATTTTTGAAACCATTACACTATGTATTTGCATGTATATCATATTATAAATGTTCGTCAAAAACAAAATTTGTTATGTAAGCTTGGAATAAGACGTTTCATAATATATTGGGTTATTGTTAATATGACATGTAAGGGTGGGGGTTTACTGAAGGCTGAAAATTCAAAGATGCAAATGTCTCGGTTAATATCCAGGATAGCCAAAACATGTATATAACAACATTTATAGGAACTTACATTTACCATAAGATTGGTTCAATTCAATTTTACGATCCGACTAACAATAACGGAGATATTATATATTATCATTTGCCAAATTCCGCACTAACCCCTCCTCCTCCCTCTAGTGCGATTTAAGCCATTAACGAACTTGTCTTTGTTTTTACAAAAAAAAACGTTTAAACATTAAGTTTGGTAACGATAAAACAAAAAGGCGACCGCTAGAGCTTTAACTGACAAATATATAAATATAGTTTTGAACCGACCTCATTTTCGTCATCTCTTGTGTAGGATCGATGGACATTTGTGGAAAGTTTTCTAAAATCGTGCCGCGGGTACAATCTCAATAGCTGATTCCCCTTGAGGGAAATAACACACTTGGGAAACCTCCTTTTGTTTATGCAGACCCTTCGGAACGGACTTTTAGCAGATTACCCTTAAGGGAAATCAGCTATTTATAATAAGTATAGAGTACCTGGAAGATATTTCACGTGTTTTTCATCTATTGACCTCCCGGCATTTTCCCTTCAACGAAGATTGAATTGAGGTCATGTATGGTTTCGACGATATGTATTTCTCCGGTTTCAGCATTCTGTAAATATCCCCTTCTGCCTATCCCATTTTGACTTTTAGTATTTAAGTCACAAAACGTCCCATGTTCAGCTTACATTTCCATTGTCAACATTGTGAGATGACCAGCATAAATCCGTAATTGATAACGTCAAATATAACATATTTGCTTTCATAGTAAAGGTTCCTTTTATGCTACATTTAAGCTAGGAATAAGATGCTTCATGACTAAACGTGGTGGCTTGATTCAGTCTTTTTTTTTTGTATTTTAGTTTGACCAACATGACATTCCAGCATGTGAGAAATCTGCTCATTTATGCAGGACCTTCGTGACGGACTTTTTGCCTTGCTTGCGTGGCCATGCCCTGTCAGAAGAGATAGACAGTTGCGTGTTTAGAATTAGATGTATGTCACCAAAATCAACTTGTTTATTCTGTAGATATCCTTTAAGTGACATCAGCTATTTAATACTGTTAAGGTCTTCGGGTATTGACTGTGTCTGCATTTTTGTTGCCAACGTTTCGCTAGACATGCCTCTAGCTTCCTCAGGGCTATCTCCGAGACTGAAGAGTGTTCACATCAGGTATATATTAAGTATTATCCGGTTTCCTTGGGCGGAGTCTTCCCGTCAAGGTATCTACGGATACTTCTTCCGGTGGTCGTTCACCGGCTATACCGTCGTTTTTGTTTCTTGTCTGTGGTCTCTGTGGAATGACGGGCTTCCAGAGTTTGCTGAGTCTGTATCCATCCTCTCTGTTGATGTTATATGGGCATTTCGCTATTTCTATGGCTTCTCGAACAAGTCTTTCTTGGTATCGGTCCACCTTTGCCAGCACCTTAACTTCATCGAATTTGATGTTGTGGTTAGTTTCCCAGAATTGTTCTGCTATTGCTGATTCTTCTGCCCGAAACTTTTTCAAACTCTTGATATGCTCGGCGACCCTTGTGATTATCAATCTGGCCGTCTGGCCAATATATTCTAAGCCGCAAGAACAGGCTATGCTGTATATTCCTGGGATTTTTGTCTGGAGTTGATCTTTGCAGCTGGGTAACATGTGTGCTATTTTCCTGTCAGTGCCAAATGCTGTTTCTATTCCCTGCTTCTTGAGTATCCTTGAGATCTTCTCTGTTGTACCTTTAACAAAAGGTATTACGGCTGTTTTCCGGGGTTCATCTTCAATTGATTTTGTCTTCTTTTCTTTTTTCTTTTTAAATTGATTTCTAATTTCGTCTTTCCCGTAACCATTCTTTAACAGAGCAGTCATCAGGTGTATTTTTTCCTTGGGGGGGTTTTGTGGCTCTGATATTCTCTCAGCTCTAGTGACCAAAGTGACCATCAGGTCATTCTTACATGTGCTAAGATTAGTAACAAGGAGAAGACATTGAGGATGGCAACCAAAAGATGCTCGTTAATAATGTTAAGAGCCATGATTGGGGATACACGGAAGTCTCTTGCACACACAGAGAACGAATTATTCAGAGAGCATCTGTCACTAAGTAATGTCATCAGCGCCACTGATTGGTCAATAGTAGGCAGCATAATGTGGAGCGAAGGGGAAAGGAGAAAACGCAAGATGCAAGACGCCCAAAAATATAAATTTCACAAGTTGCAGTTAGCACAACAGCCAAGACCAGCCAATACCCCAGAAGATTTGGAAAACGTCATCATTAACCTTACAGAAGAACCCCTAAAAAGGGCATGGATCAAATTACTTTCCAAAGGCTTCAACTTTGCAGTCACTCCTGGAAAAATCCCCAACGACAAAATAATTGTGGGCATTGAATGTGCCATACCCCATCTGGAAGAAGAGGAAGCCGAAGAGATTCACGGAGAGGTTTCACGCATACTACGCCAAGCCAAACCACCTAAACGAAATCTTACAAAAGAGGAACTCCATGCGTTGAAGGAAATAAAACAACAAGACGACGTACTAGTCCTGCCAGCCGACAAGCGCCATGCCAAAAAAATGTCTTTTATATAGTTTTTTTTTCCCCCGTAGTATACGAATCTATGTTGTTGACCAATAGAAACGAAGGAATCAGCTCTTGAGCTAGGTATTGTTTGGCATTTCAATTCATGTTATTCATAAAAAAAGAAAAAGCTCATATTAAAATGTACAATTACTTAAAAAAAAAAACACACTCTACAGAAAGAGTAACATAGCTTTATGCAGTTAATAAACATGAAATTAAACGGCAATCAAGATAGAAAGTAGACTTAAAACAAGCATCTCTAATATATAGGTTCATTTTGACACCGATCGACATTCATTTCAAATCAATACTAGTTTTCACTATCTATGTATTATTAAATTGAGAGTCTGTTGTTGCTTTGTTGGTTGTATATATTTTTTAATTTCCCTGAAATTTGACTTCCTGACTCAAATTCGATGATCTCCTAGAAACTTAACACTTTCGATGCAGAGGTACTTCAGGTGAGGTTAGCCAATTTAACCCAATGTCGGAGGGCCTTCAGGTGACGTTAGAAGCAGTTGCACTTCTTGACCTCTTGTTTGGGGCCGTACGTTGTGAGGATTGCTTGCTTCAGCTCACGGCAGTGACTAATCTCTTCATTTATCTGTCTTCTTTCGAGTGGTATATTTCGATTTCAAATCCAACCACAAGATTTTGTTTAATAATTTAATCAAGTTGACTATTCGTTAATCTTTTTTTTTTTAAGTTAAGTTTTAAATCAATACCTAGTTATCACACGTTTCAATCAATATCATTGTTTTATACTTTGACTTTAATTTTCAATTTTATTATGTCATTTAATCGTAAGTAGTTATTTTTTCGAGAATTTTAGTTATGAAGATACAAATTAATATTAGGTATATGTAAACAGATTTTTATCAAATGGGCTGCTTGCAAATAATATAAAAGTTTTAATTTAAATAGTGTTATTAATTTTCCCCTCCTATATAGTATGAGCCAGTGGATGATTGAGTTATTTGTTTCAAAGTTCCATTGAGGTTTTTCATTCAAATGTTGCGGAAAATATGTTAAAAAGAAAAAAACCAAAACTGTAAAAATGTTAGATTCTTTATACAACTTTTTACCCATGTATTAAAAAGGAGAATTAGCTTTTAATGTAAAAGAAATGATTGATATTGGTTTATTTGTTGTAATTTTGGGTCGTAACGTGGCGGGCATTGCTTGCTTCAACTTATGGCAGTACGTTCATTAAAATCGTTAATATAAAGTGTTCATTAAAAACTTTAATATGAAACGTCCATTAAAAACGTTAATGTGAAACATCCATTAAAAACGTTAATATGAAATATTCATTAAAAACTTTAATATGAAACGTCCATTAAAAACGTTAATGTGAAACATCCATTAAAAACGTTAATATGAAACGTTCATTAAAAACTTTAATATAGATAGATAAATAGATATTTTATTGGCTTATGTTTACAAGCATGTTGACAAGAGTCTGGCTAATTACTGTATGGTTATTAATATAATATAACTTATTAAAAAATGTGTGAATAAAAATAATAATATTTTCTAAATTACAAATTAACAGCATATATATTGGTATGTAACATAAATATTAATCTAAATAATTATAATAATTAATTCAATAAATCATAATTTAATGTAAATGTAGATTAAATAATGTTTTTTAATGTCTAAATAAAAAATAGTTTTTTGATATATCAAATTAAAATAATTCCTCTCTAAGATTTATGACACAGTATAATAATAATAAGTATTATTTCATATAATAAATAATGTGCCGATTATTGTTGTTTAAGCACTCCCATAAAAATAATAAAATTCTTTCTTTTATACTGTTAACTTTCGCAAACTTTTGATTAGAAACAGAAAACATCATTAACTTTATTTTCACTTTTATAATCAAAAATGTTTACCAATGATAGGTATTCTCTTTGAGGCACTATATATTTGTCAAGGAGTGACAATATTTTTCTCTGTGTGATGTAAAAGCAGAGCAATACAGTAGTAAAGGATTCAAATGTGTGTGTGTGTGTGTCCCCATCGAGAGTGTTCGGCACATACATTAATTAAGCTCTACCTCTTACGGCATCGAGTTCCTACCTCGCTGGCAAGGTAACTCTTGTGGTGAGTTTGTTTTCAAACAGACAATCCCTGCATGGCAGACTACCTTGTTTTCCTGTCGCCATGATTTATATATTTATTTTCCTTTATGTTTCTTCCGTCCTCCCCTCATACATACCCCCAGCGCGCAAATTCAATACCGTGTTCGTTCAGAAATGCTGCAAGAAATCTGAAATTTTCGTCGACAATAACTGCGCCCCCGTTAATGAAACTGAAGAAACAGCTTGGACGCCGGTTTTCCAGGATAAAGAAGGACAGATAGTTAACCCGCACTATTCCATTCTGAGTGAAATCCCTTCCTGCGGGAGCCGCCAACCTCAGGCTGTTTATCATAAAGACACTGACAGGCTCATTCTCCTTCCTGATGGAACTCTGAGACATTATACCATCACACATGACCAAGATCTTTTGGATGAGGATCTAAATGATGAGATTTTACATTATGACTACACGTTTGGCTATTATTGCCGAGAAAAGGTAGGACAAAAGTTGTTCATTTCCTTAGTAAATTAACCATTTCTTAAGTTCTCTTTTGCATAATCAAATGCAGCTAGAAAACACTTTCACAAGTGAAATAGGAAATTCTTAACCTGCTTTAAGCTAAGTAAACATTACAATTATAAAGGTTGACTCAGGAAGGCTTTAAAACCCCAGAACTAAAATGTTTTTTGCCTTTGACGTAACCTTCCTTTTCAGAAAGCTAATAAATAATTTGTTTTTTACATTACGGACAGGTTTGACTCTTATAATACTTTTGCTTTTATTTGATACTTTCTCAAGATTCAAAACCTTAGTATATTTCAACAATTAATCCGTTTTGTTTTGTAGATGAATAATATATACAGTTCTATTTCCTAATGCCAATATCCTGCCGCTTAGAGATTTAATAATGTACACATTTTCCCCTCTGAGCATTACAAAGTAAAAAAGAACCAATTATTCATGTCACAGGACTAATAAACAGATATATTTTTGATTAACAAAATAATTCAGGGTAATAAAAACGTTCATAGGAGCTTGATTATAATACATGAAAGTAAAAATACCCAGAGTCATTTTACACATAATTCAAGAGGAATATTCCTTTGACAACAATTGTCATATTGAATGTAAAGTACATTTTACAATTTCTATAAATTACTCTCAGAACAATCACTGTTGTGATAAATTCTGACATAAATTGACTCTAAAAAAGTGAAATTTACATGTCTTGGAAAAACAGAATTGTGGTTTCATTCTAGTTTAGTTGTCATTTTTGAAAGGACTCGAAGCTCAGAAAAACAAAAAGCACTCCAGTACTTGGCATTCAAGTTAATGACAGTTATATAAAACCACTTTGACACAAATGTATTTTCTTTTGAATATAAACGCTTATATAGACTTTAATAAAAAATGTCGAGCTTTCTTATAAAAGTAGTGAAACACCTTAAAAATTGGAATATAAGTTTTGAAAAAGAATTGCGTTCCACATTTGATTTGACTTATTATGTTTGGAGAGAGTAAAGGAAAAGAGGGGTAAAGGATTTGTCAAAGTCTCAATATTTTTAAAGAATAATTTTCAGTAAATAAAATGTAACATTAGTTGCTTTTAAGATAGTCTTATAGTATGAGTTCACCAGCATAACATGATAAGTAAAAAGAATACTAATGATAAAATAAAAGGAGAAAATATACTATTACATAAAAAAAGATGGAAACATTTAACTAATGTATATATATATACATATACATACACACACACACGGACACAGTCACACATTCATAAAGTCTAGTGCCTTGTGTATAATTTCCCTGAATATAATAATTATACTAATTGCTGAAATTTATTTCTGGTCTTAATTTTTTTTTTTTCAGAAAGTTGACAAATCAACTGGAAGTGTATTTCAATATGCCATTGTCTGTCCTCCTGATGTATCAAAGTCTTGGAAAGATGTGGATTTTGTATTGCGTAAAATAGTTGATCCCATATTCCATGTAACTGCAATAATGTGCTACCTTACTGTTGCTATTGTGCATTTTGTCTTGCCTCAACTACGAGACATGGTGGGCAATATAATAACAACTATGTGTATTTGTCTAGTAATTGCTAAATCTGCCGATATTTGCAGAATATTCACTGAATTGACAAGCCCTCTTGGATTCCTAATTGCAGGTAATGAGTTTGTATGCTATAATTATTTGTTATTGAAATATTTAATGCCTTATCTAGTCTAATTTGATCGGTTCTGTTTTTAATTATTTGACAATAATTAAATTAAAATAAAAATACAGATGTTAAAATCGATTACACGTGTTAATAGTATTACCACCAATCACAGTAACATACATGTACAAAATCTTTTTAATAATGTTTACTAGGTATAATATATGTAATAAGGTATGGCATACATATATAATGCTTAAAATTATAATAATAATAGTTCTATTAAAAGCCATCAAGTATTTTCATTCAACAGCTTACTTACAAATTCCTACAAACTATAAATTAAAAAAAATATATCATTTCATTAATTATGAATGATCTTAATTCTACTTGTTTAGAGTGATAAAATTTTATTTATTTGTGATACGTTATAAGTATTCTTTTGATAATGTTCATAATATAAAGCAGGTAATGAGTTTCTTATATCATTAAAATCTTTTTGGCCTTTTCAGATATCGTTATGTTTATAAGCCTGATGGGAGCTTACTTGTGGCTAAACAGCTTAGGATTCTATATTTGGAGAACTTTTAGGTAATTTCAAAGAAATATACTAACCTCTTAAGTGTTATTTACTACAGGTGAAGTGTGGTAAGTGTAACCACATTTTTGCATGTTTACATTTGACCTCAGATAGCCAACTTGTAGATGTAAAACAGTTTATTAGCCTCTTGAACCTTTTCTTTATGTACTTCATCGCAAATCCATTGAGTATTACCTTTCAGTAGGCCTCATAGAGGAGTTGTAGATTCAGACGATTAGTATAAAGTTTCTAAGATAAGTTATATAACTTCAAAAAGGCCGTCACACAGGGGCTAAGCATATTTCCCGTGTAAGGTTTAATAATAGGTCAACCTGCTATACTCCTAACACAACACCACCGTCAATATTAAGTGAATAAATATAATGATAATAAGAAACCTCCAGACGGAAAGCATCTGAAATGTAAACAAACAGTTCTTCTTACCGGAAAGAAAAACAATTACTGTAATATATTTGAATATAACGTTTTAATTTTATTGAAAACTAGTTACTGTATCTAGTACTGTAATTTATAATGAATCAGAATAATTTTTATCCCAATCAATCAAATTTAAGTAGTCCAAAATCTTAAGAACTTTTACCAGAACATATTTGCATGTATCTCATATAATAAATGTCTCTTGAAAAAAATATTCGGCATTTAAGCTTCGAATAATGTGGTTTATTACATAAACGAGTATTGTTCATGTAACATGAGTAAAAGTGGGGGCTTGCTGAATGGTGAAAACTGAAAAATGCAAATATCCCGGTTAATATTCAAGATAGAGAATAAATATATATGACAATATTTATAGTTCATTTAATTTGTTATATGATTGATTCTATACATTTTTTCGATCCGACGTATAGTAACGGAGATATCTCAAATTTCCAAAATTCTCCCCCTCTAAACCCCCCTCCCCTGGTCTCTTGGGAAGCTGTTAACGAACTTAATCTTTCTTTTTACATAAAAAGACTAAATATCGAGTTTGGTAATAATTAAACAATAATTGTGACCGCTAGAGCGGTAACAGACAAATATATAACGGACGTCATTTTCGTCATCTCCTGTGTAGGATCGATGGACATTTGAAGAAAAATTTCGAAAATTGTGCCATGAGTACGACCTCAATAGCTGATTTCCCTCAAGGGAAATCTTCTAAAAACTGTGTAATCCTTCCTTATTCTGAGAGTAATTCATATTTCTAATTCCAATAACTTTACCCTGATCTGGATTTAATCCTTCTGCACTCAGAATAAGGCCCATATATTTAACTTCCCATATACCAATTTTGTACTTTATTTCCTAGGCTCTCAGAAGTAATATGCATAAATAGTCATTACGGTCTTCCTAGGTTTCCCGGTCAGGACCTCCACTTTCAAAGACCACTGTATTATCATCTATCACAGTGGTCCCCTCAGCACCCTGACGTCATCGTTAGCTTTCCTCTAAAATTTCTCTGATGCCAAATTGACCATAAAAGGTAACCTCATCTTTGAGTACCTCTCAGAGGGAGTGGGGCATTCAGAATGTGGTCATTTTGCTCAACGTTTCTGTTAATTTGGTATGCCAACCAGTTTTTACAGTCCAGAGTATTAAATATTCTCAGCTTGGATAGCTGTGGAATGACTTTTTTGATCGTTGCAGATTGGTAATGTGATCACTGGCCTTATTCAACTGATGAGGGTCTATGCATGTGCAAAGCTTGTTACGTTTCTTGACTATGATCATTTCACTAACCCAATCAGTTGGATCTGTTTCCTTTCTTAATAATGTTTAGACTCCCTAGTCATGAAATTTCTTACTTGATTTCTTCTGGTAGTAACAAGGGGTACCGCCGTGATGGAACTTTTACCGGGCAAACTGAAGTATCCACCTTAAAGTCTTATTGACTTGGAGAATCCAATGAAAGGAACTGAAGCAAGTGTCGAGTGAGGATCTTGAGGAGCTCACAAAGCCATGGTCATTTATTTCAATAAGACCAACGAAAGCAGTCTCAAGCTCTAATGGGAGGGTTATGCAAGATTCAAATGGCCTCGAAATTCATTCATGTCTTGATATTTTCTATATAACATGAAGTGTCATCTTGCCTAAGGTAGTTAGCAATTCTCCCCCAACAAATTATCAATCTTGTTAAGCACTAAGTCAATTTTGATTCACTTCCTCTTTGAAGACTTAATATTTCATTATCAATTACATTTTAAGTGCCACCTCTGTCCATTTGATATTTCAGTTTTAGCAGATTTCCATTAAGAGAAATCAGCTATTGGGGTCGTACTCATGATGCGATTTTCAAAAAATGTCTTCAAATGTCCATTGATCCTACCCAGGGGATGAAAAAAATGAGGCCCGTTAAAGAATAAGACTTAGTTTAAAAATCGAATATATTAGTGTATGCACAATGGGGGTCGCCATTTACCCGATTTCATTTTCAAGAGTGTATGGAAAAAAACTTGGGATATGGTATTATCAAATAAAAAAAGAATTAAAACAATAACTGAAGTACTTTTGTTTTTATTGACCTTTCAAATAAATAAGTTTCTCTGGTGCAACCTGTGTGTGTGTGTGTGTGTATATGTATATATATATATATATATATATATATATATATATATTTGTCTGTTTGATCGTTACCAAACTTGATATTTAATCGTTTTATGTAAAAATAAAGATCAAGTTCGTTAATGGCTGAAATCAAACCAGTGGGAAGAGGGAAAATTCAAAATATCTCTGTTACTATACGTCGGATTGAAACATTGTATAGAACCAATCTTATTGCAAATTGAATGATCTATAAATTTTGTTCTATGCATATTTTCTGTATCATGAATGTTAATCGAGATATTTGGATTTTATAGTTATCTGCTTTCAGTAAACCCCCACTCCTGCTCATGTCATATTAATAATAAGCTGTTATATCATAAACCACCACATCCACAACCACCACCACAATAACCACTTCATTACAAGGTTAAATACTAAATATTGCTTTCATTGACCTTTTACTTTGTGAGATGTATGCAAATATGTTCTTGATCCCCCCCCCCTTATTTTATTCTTGGATTACTAAAATTTGAGTGATTGAGATAAAAATGATTCTGATTCATTACAAATTATAGCACTAGATATAGTAAGCAGTTTTGAATAAAGTTAATATATTATATTCAGATATAATTTGTTAATGGTTTTTCTTTCTTTTATAGAATATACAACACTTCTTATCTATTCAACACTCTGAGGTTGGCTGGCCTGCTTGTTTATAATTCAGACGCTTTCCGTTGTAGACATTATTAACTTGTAAATTAACTGAAAGATTTCTGGTGTTGCCAATATGTAGATTTATCTATTGTAAACCTTCGCTTGGGAAATCTGCTTATTTTACGCAGCCCCTGCATGATAGACTTTTTCATTTTCCAGTCTGTGACTGGCAAATGGACAAAACGTCACTACTTTTATACCTGATCATTCATTTTCTAATAATATTCATCTGACTCTAGTGAGACCTTATTCATAGTATTGCCCTCCATATTTTTCTTCTGTTCTTTACAAACCTTTGAAAAATGGTTCAATTTTTTTCTAGCATTACAAATCTTTGCAAAGGCTGGACAGTTTTGGCAGCCTCTTGTATGTTTTCCTCCTCGATGAAATTCAACATACTTTCTGCTTTGCTTAAATGTTCATTGGATAATGTTTTAATTTTCTGTGCTATTTTTTCAGTTTTCTCATCACTAACTCACAGCTGTGTGACCTTGTCTAAGATTAAAACTGTTTTTGCTAACAGTCTTTAACGAAGACATAGATTTGTTAAGCCAGCAACTATTCATTCACAGATTAATCTTTCCTTTAACTCCTATTTGATAAGATTTAACGAAGCCCCAAAAACAAAAACACTAAATAAATAAATCTTTTATGTTTTCAGGTCCCAGAATGTATTTTTGAGAATGACAGATGGAAAGAAATACTGTTATTATTCTTATTGGGTTTGGGGTTGGACCACTGTATTATCACTATTTGCTATTTTTGCACATTTTGCTTTGGATATTGAACAGCCAACTGAAACACTTGGAACAACTGTTGTACAAGGAACTGCGCTTGGTGAGTTCTATTACTCATATTTCTTTTCTTCTTTTTTTAATGCCCAAAATCATGCTATTCATGATTTAAAAGAGAGCAAGATGATTATCATTATTATTTGTGCTAGAAGTCATATATTTATGATTTATTTATATTACTAATAGAGCCATTCTTCAGCCAAATCTTAATTCGAATACCAACATGGATTTGAGTACATCAATTTATCTATCAAATCTCCATACAACTCTATAAAATCAGTTCCAAGGGATAGGTTTTCATAATTTCTTGAAGTTTCAGGACCAAAAATGGTTTAATATTTCAAACCAAAAAAAAAAAAAATTGTCTATTAAGAAAAAACAAAACAAAAATTTATTAGAATTTGAATATCTAATAAAGTATTTGTTTCCAATGTGTAGTGTGTTGAACATATGATGATACACATTTCCAGAATTTCTAATTGGCAGCATATTTATTTTCTGTTAAAGGTGTGAGAATAGTCAAATATTAGAAATTTTAAAAAAATAAAAAAAACCTTGAATCTTGAAACTTCCAAGCTGCCTTTACACTTTTCATTAACCTAAAACTACATCTTTGATTGTGTCTATCAGCTTCATCATTATCACTGTTATTGCCAACACTGCTGGCATAATCATCATCAATATCATTATCAAAAGATCATCGCCATCAACATCATACAATTAAAATAATGATAGTTGAGTTACAGTGGCTTGGTGATAATTAATGGACAGAAGTAAGTTTGAAAACAAGCTTTTATAAATGTTATGAGGATGATAATTACAATATCTGAACAGTATAGTTCATTTTCAAGGGAGAATGGAGGTATGATAATTGTGAAGCTTGTTGTAGAATTAGGGAATAATAAATACAGGTTCAGGGGACAGACATAGAATAGGTTTATGAAATCTATTATGTTGGTGTTGGCATAATGGTGGTGGTCTGAACTGTTATTGTGGGCTTTAAAGAAATTAGTGGGATGTTGCTGAAGAATATGGATGTGGTAATGATAACACTGCAAATATTTAAAAACTTTTCTTCTTTTTCTAGTAGTAAAAATTCATTATGATCCTAACTATTTTATCCTAGTCAGAACTACCACAAAGTAATAAAACATTATTCAGTAATATGACCGTAAAAATAACAATTCTTATTTAATCTAAATAACTAATTTTAATTAGAATTTATATATTAATTAATTACATTTTTATTATTGTGTGTGTCTGTGTGCAACATTGATGGTTGTTGCTATGGCAGAGAATTGCAATGGTTGTTTGGAAATTATGAAGGTAAAAATTTTTTTAACTGTTATTATTGAATGATGGCTAAGAAAATCACTGAGATGATAAAGTCATTGTCAATTGGCTGATGATTGGTGGTGGCAATGATGGTTGCGATAATTATGAAAATGTTAGAAGTGCTCATGAGATTAAAAATGGTGTTCAGGTCTTATGTTTGACCCTAGATGGCAGTTGAATGATGGTAGGTGTTATGAAAATAAAATAATAGAGATGGTTTAGAGATATTTACATGGGACATGGGTTAAAGATGGTAGAGCATTAATTTTGACAATTTAAGGGGGTTCAACTTAATTGTGTGTATTATTATTTTGTTGTTCTTTAATTTCTCTGGGCCGTTTGGTATTGTTGCAAAACCTATTTCTGAGCTCTGGAAATATCTTACATAATTTGTTCAGTTTTCCCTGAGTGGAAATCAGCAATTGAGCTTGTTCTCATGACGTGATTTTCAAAAACTATCAGTTTCAGCCAATCCATTAGGTAGGACAGAAATAAGGTCTGTTCAAATTTATATATATATATATATATATATATATATGTGTGTGTGTGTGTGTGTGTGTGTGTGTGTTAATAGCCGAAATCATTTCTTTTCTTGGAATCTACGTACTAGTCTTTTCTTTTTGAAACAAGCATTTTCAAATGAATCAGTCAAGCCTTTTTCAGAAGGGAAAAACCATTTGAGCCTGAAAAAAATTTGCAAAGTATTTAAATGTGTGTTTCTGTGTATGAAATGTGTTCACTTATTCGAGAAAAAACTTAATAAAGTTTAACCCTCTTAAATGTTAGTGGTGTGGGTGGGAGTAATGTGCTGGTACTGATAATGGTGGTGTTAACTATTTACAATAATGGGCTGATGTCAACAATTTTTAGAAGTGCTGAGATGATGCTGAAGGGATTGGCATTGCGGCAACTAGGCTGGAATAGATGGTGGGGTGATTATGATAGTGGACAGGCTGATGAGATGATTCCTGATGAGACAGATGGACAAAACATACACTTGAGGGTTAAGAATTATTTTTATTAAAAAAACAACATAATTTAAGTTATATCAAAAGGAAAAACTGAAACACTTGCCTCGAAAAACTATCTTACAAATAAGTGTTTAATTCTTGATTTTAGTAGGCAAATTTTTAATCCGATAATTATTTGATGATTAATTATTATTTGACATATATATGTTTTCATTCTTAGAACACAAAGATATAATTGAATTAAAAGGGGAGTAGGTAAATACCTGATAAACATGATCAATTTTTCAATTGTAATTTTATTCGAATATCACCTGACATTGGTGGCAAGATGTTGATTTATTTGTTTTGTCTATAGAAATGAGCCTTGATAAATTTTGGGAATAAGTGAAACTTTATTTAATGGTTTAAAAAATCACAGAGTTATGTAGTAACAGAATATTGTTGATTTCCCAGCCCTAGCTAAGGTAAACTGTTGTCACTGAGGAAGAGAACAAAACAAAGTAATTTTGTTTTGAGAAACATAAGCTTTGATGGGAGGTCTTAAGTATCAGATACCCTACAGACCTGGTATTCCTGTTTATATGAGAGTATTCACATTTCTTATTTCTAGCACATTCATGTATCTCAGAGTTTAGTAATGCAGAGAATTTGGTTGGAGATATAGAAATTAGAAAGGGATGCAATGGCCAGATGCACTAAAAGTCTGTTTTAAAAGTCTCTCCTGAAAGTCAAATTTTCAAATCAGCCTCCTTTCAAATATATGAAAATAAATCATAGACAAAAAAAAAAAGGATTGCCCTCCAGGCCTTAAAGAGTTGAGCTTTAAGGGGAAAGTTTGAAGCCATTAATGACCAGCAATGAAGGAGAATCAGGAGCTATACCAAATTATGAGAATTGTACATTGCAAACTGAATACCATCTATGCTATTAAAAAGGACAGACTCCAGTATTTTGGGGAGTGTTGAAAAATGGAATCTGGCAGACTTCCCAGAAAATACTGTTTGGTTTACCAGTTGGGGGAGAAGAAGGGGCAAACTCAGGCAGAAATAATTGAAGCTTTGCTACTTTCTGGCTAAGGTAAATTTTCTATGGTGGTGGTTAAGTTCCTAGCCTTTCAAGGACTGTAGGCCTTCAGTCCTTAAAGACCCAGATATATTAAGAATTATTATTTTTTTTATAAATGAAATTATTTTCTCAATTTCATTCCTATCATGCTCTAATTAACCACATCTAATTATACAGGCCTGATAGAGACCCTACCTTATAAAAAGTACCAAGCTGGATAACATTCTCCTTAAGACTAATGTTTTGGCCTCTTAGACTTGTCCCAACCATTACTGCATCATTAATTCCATCGCACTTCTTGTTTATGTTGCGAACTCCTTTCTTTGCTTCATAAAGTAACTTGCATTTGATAGCCTTGTTATCTATTTCTCACTTGAAGAGTATACACTCGGTCTCTCTCATTATGTGCTCTTTTAATTTGGTCCGGATTTTTCTTTCGGCCCATTATTACTGGCTAATTTAATTATCCAGTCACTTCCTGTTAAATGTCGAAAATTAAATTATCAATGCTTTCCTGGCAGCCATTACATGTTACAATCTATTCCACTCATATTTTTTTAGTTCTTAAAGGCACATAATTAAAGCTGATCATTCAAGAGAATGAGTCTCTCTAATTTATGTTGAATGAGTTTCAAAAAGTCAAAGGGAATCAACAGGTCAGTGGAGGATGCTTTTCTAAAGATATCAAGACTATGTCTACTCCTCCATCTCTATCCACGTAGCATAGGATTCCAGCCATTTCAATTTTTAGGATGAACACTATCAACTTATGAAAACTATTCAAATAAGCAAGTAACCCACTTAAATCATATACAGACTCATTAAATACAATCAAGACATCAACTGCATAGTATCCTCAGATATCTGAGAACTTAAAATAAGCATTGTGAGTAAGGTGTTTTATTCAAACTTTAATAAATTCACATATTTACTAGAATCAGGATAAATATTATTATATTGCTATTAGTTTCAAAAATATTGATATGTTAGAGCATCCAAATATATCATAAAAAATACCAGAATCCAATCTTCTGAGAATTAATGACTCCTCAATTTAGATTTTAGTTCTGTACTATTTACTATAGTTTGGCCTAGATTAAAACCTGAAAGATTTTTCAAAATATTTTCCACTCTTATCAAGTTGTCCAGCTGGTACTGAATTTAGTCTACAATTAGAGAAATTTTGCCCCCCCCCTTATAACCTTTAGGTAAACAATAATATAGAGGTGGTAATGGATTCAAAATGGTAAATTGTGAGAGCTATTTAAAAAAAAAATAAAATAAAAAAGGAGGATGTTAGTAATAATGCCTCCTTTATATAGGAATTGGAAGAGTTGCAAGGGTACAGCCCTCCTCAATGAGATGCAGATACACTTTATTTTCATATTATTCTTTATTCATTATCACTCATACGTGACAAAAATATATTTAAAATAATCAATCCATTCCCTTTCAACCAATTTTATCACTCTTTATTGTCTTTATAATATATTCCAAGCTAATATATTTATTTTTAAATTTTTCTTAGTCTAAAAATTCCCTACTATTTTTCAGTTTCTATAGATCATTCTCTATGTGCAATATTATCAATATATTTACCATCTATAATCCAGTCTACATTTTGGTAGGCTACATTTAGGCTATATATCTAACCATCTATAGGTACTAAATGATCAATAATTTCTTCTTTCTCCTGGCGCCAAGTTTAACCATTATTATTTTGACTAAATCACTTTGTTAACTGTGATGATTAGCTGGTCAAAGTTACTTTCAAATTCAAAAGTTTTGTTATGTTAAGAAACTTATAGTGAACATTATTTTAGGTCTTCTTTCTGAATTTATGTGGGTTCACAGATTCAGATTCTGTTTAAGGGACTGTTGAATGTCGGATCGAGTACTCCTTTGTGGAAGAATGCTGTGAATTTATATATTTTAGCCCAACACAATTTAAGACACAACTTCTTATTTTGTTTATTAAGGGATAGTGCCATTATGAGGAACCATTAAATATATTTTGGTAATAATGAATCTCTAATAAATTGTTTTATTTTTCTAGGATGGTTGGGATTAAATGTATTTTTTCTACCAATAGCTTGCACAGTGTTAGCAAATATCTACTTTTATCTTTCCACGTCTCGAATTATAAGCACTGTTGCTCGATATGGAGGTAGGATTCACCACAAATTGAAATATTGGTAAGTTGTCTTTATTATTATATTTAATTAAATAACTACTTAAAAATACTTCTATTGATTTACTTATTCCTTACAGTTTTGAAACATTTCTGAAGATATTTATTATTATGGCTGTCAGCTTGTTATTCTTGGTATTATCATGGATACCCTATTCTGGACTATACTACTGCTACATATTCATTAATGCATTTGAGGCACCATTAATTTTATATATTAGTGTTTTAAGCCAGCGAAGGGTATGCTTTCTTTTACGAAAAGTCTGTTGTTTTGAAAAATGTGTATGTACATGTTTTCGTCCCAATCAACCAAATGATGTACCAGAATGGGGCGAAGAAATGATGGCAATGAACCGATAATTTCAAGGATTAGACAAGGTATCATGTTGAAAACTTAGAAGATAATAGTTTAGACATTTCTAAAATTATTGAAACACCAATTTTTTATAAAATGATTTGATTAACACTTGTGTCATAAATGTATTTCTAAGAGGCTGAATCTCTAAAATTGTATTAAAAAAAATGGTGAAAAACAAAAAACAATTATGATTCCATCCATTGTTGTATATGAAATTATGTTTGGCTATTCAATCATTATTTTATATTAATAACACTGCCCACTTATATAATTAATTCTTGATTACATATAAATACATTAAATAAAAGAGGGGACTATTCTAGTATAATTTAAACTTTTCTTTGAACTAAATTTTGTGAACTTTTTTAATATCATTTGAGACATTATTTTTTGTTTATAGTTTTTGGAACTTACCTCATATTTTATAATCATAAATTATACATTGCATATAGTATGCTAAATATCTGGAAAGCATAGCCTGAGCAGAAAGAAATAATTTACTAAAATCTGATACATTATTATTAAGATTTAGACTTTCATATACAATTTTTATACCCTATTTGTAAATTATATTTGAATTGCCTCCTCTTTTCTTCTTATTTCTTAGTTTCTCTCTTTTTTTCTGATAGTTTTACTAACTAAAAGAAATAATAATTTATTTCTGTTTTATGTTTTTTTAACATGTAATAGTCTGATTGTGTGATGATTTTTTTTTATTATAGTTATAATTTTATTATCATAAGGATGATTAAATCATTTATCATAACAATAATAATATTATTAAGATATATTACATTCAATGTACATGTATAAAATGTTTGGGAGAATCATGTTTAGAGAAGACATGACAAGTCTGTTTATTGGATTTAAGAATTTGTTATTTTAACATATTTTCTTAACACTCTGTTGCTTTCCCCTTAGACCTTGCTCACGTCTCATATCTGCTCAATATGAATTTTTTAATACTTAAACTTACAGTTTTGTGAACTAATTAGTAGCCCATTAAAAAATACTAATGAAATTAATGAACATTGAACAGTTCTGGGATTAATTAAACCATTCAAAATAAACTTACAAGAAATCTATTTGAATGAATTACAAAAAAATAATGTGACTTGCTATTATTAATGTTTGTCAATACTTTTGTTTTAAAAGGTACAGTGATATAACTAAAATTATCATTAATATTTCCTCTGATTAGGGTTTAAAAGATTTAAGTATTTAAAATAATTAATATTAAATTATATCTGTACAACTAATGCTTTTTCTTAAATTGTATATCAAAGTAACAATAGATGTATACAATAAAAAAAATTAAGAATCTTACATTTACACACAAAAAATAAAGTCTTTAAATGCATGATGCTGTGAGAGCCATATTTTTCTGGAAAGTAAGCCAGTGCACAGGCCCACCTGCTAGCCCAAGCTTACCAGTTGCAAAGGGTTAATGCTTCAATGGAGTCATCTCAATTAACAAGCAGCAATTTATTTTCTCTGAATTTTAGAGAAAGGAAAAGTTTAAGTTTATTAAAATATTACTGATTTCAGCATTAAATTCTGATAACTGGTCTCAGATTGGAACTTTTAAAATTTCAATAGCTGTATTTAGATTATCACAGCAAATCTATGTACATTTAAGTCATGAGAGTTGACGATAATATAAGTATGTCACCTTCTTTCAAGAAATCTTAACATATCTTTCATATCACACAGGGGAACCAGAGTGTTTAGAACAATATTTTTAAGACATATTTTATTGCCCAAACTTTTTTTCATCTGTGATTTTAATATAAGTTTGGATTCATTTCCAAAGTTCAGCTCTTAGATTGTAAGTATTTTTTACATTCCACATACTTAAATGAGTAAGTAATTGAATGTAGTATATTTGTGTATTTATTTTATTTAATACTTATAGAGTGTTCAAAAGTTCCTGGAAGTTTATGTTATTTGTAACCAATAAACTGTCATTAAACATTTTAAGTTTTTTGATAGTTCATTTGTTGAGGTTCATCTTACACACACACACAACCACAACATAGCAACTTATCCAAGAACTTTTAACTTTTGCATTTATTTGTACTTTTTAATTTATTTATTTGATGAGGCAAATATTTACTTAATGAGAGGGACTTATTTAATAATAAGAATGGACTTATTGAGTTAAATGTGAAACTCATCATTATGAATAGGCTGTTTGTTATCAAATTAAAAGTATTTAATCCTTTTTTAAAGGTAATTAAAATGATTAAATATAAGGGATATCTTATCAATGTTTGTTATCAAATTAAAAGTATTTTTTTGACCAAGATAAGCTAGTCTTTAAAATTAAGTTATTTATAATTTCTGTTGATATTGGTATATATAATAATTTTATTTAGTTAATATATTTTAGAAATCAATCAAGTAATGTAATGAAATTAATTAAGTGCCTTTCAATTTATTTCATAAAAAATAAAGTGTCATGACTAGAAGGAATCTCTAAATGATAGGTACACTAGTAAGAATTTAAATAATGTCCATTTTGGTTCTTTGATATACTTGTTTTCTTACAACATATTTAAGTGTACATATTTATTGAAGAACTATTTTTTTATTCAAAATGATTTTTATTTATTCATATTTATACATTGTTCTTGCTATATATGTTATGAATATAAAGTAAAATCAAACTTTCCTTTATTTATTTTTTCTAGACTGTAATTTTTAGGAGTGGATGAAAAGGAGGAAAAATGAACCAACCTAATTAATAATTTAAGGGCTATAAGTGATTACCTAATATGTTTTTGTCCTCTTCAAATACTTGGATTTTAAATTGAGTACATTACCTTTTTAAAACATGATAGCGGCCTATCTGAACTCAATTTGAAACATTTATACGGAATAATCCAATAATTTGTATTTTCTTCAGCAATATATTAAAAAATTATCTGATATTGACCCAACTATACTTCAATATATATCACTAACAAGACAGCGGGTTAAATTATGTGAAAACGCATAATCTTTATTAAATACTTGGTTCTCCATGTTTCATCTTTTCTTTAACACTTCTTCAGAAACCAAATCTTAATATTAATAAATAAAAAACTCAGGCTCGGCAATAAATAACAAGGCTCAAGCAGGCACTTCATTGCCCACCGAATCAACTGATGCTATCAATAGGTACACAATTTGTCATCAGTAATTAAGTATTTTGTAATATAATTTATTTATTTTTTTTAATTCCCAAAAGCTTTGTCAATGAATAAATATAGAATGTATGCTCTAAAATAATTAAAAAGAGGACTGAAAATTTCTGTTTACAGTTTTTTCCTATTTTTATATATTGGAATGTTTTTTTTTTTATTTGAAATAAAAAAATTAAAATAGGCTACCGCTTTACATATTTAATTAACAAGAGTTAAACTCTCAGTCCAGTTTCTGAATCACTGACTTTCATTCACTGCACCATGTTTCATTTTTCTCTCCAAATATATATGCATGTTATAATTAACTATTATCATTGTTTTTAATACTCGCTCTCAGATCTTTATCAATATATCTATGTTTTATAAAACATTTTTAACAATGTTAATCTGAGTTTAATTTTATTCGAGTTAATATGGATGTTTTATTTGTGATTTATGCACATATATATACACACCTTCTAGAAAATTATTATAATAGAATATTTTTATTTATTAAAATTTTATATTGAAAATAAAAATATCATTGCCTTTATAACATAACAGTATTATATGTATGAAAATTATTTAGATGAAGTATTATTTTATTACATAGTATTATATGTTTAATAAATTGAATAATTTTGATACGTTTAAAGCAGAGATCCAGCAGGATATTACATTTATTATACCTACTCCTTTTACATATTTTCTTTATACTATAAAATCATCTAAAATAAGATGTTAGAGAATGAAAGAGAAGAAATGGCTGAATAGACAGGATATTCATTCATGTGGATTGGGTACTATGTAGTGTGACCCTCCCTCTCAGTTTCTTGATTCCTTTTAATGCCTCTCCTGAACCTCCAGCCCTGTTAGACTGGTGCAATAATAATATAGACTTGCTTTACATTTTAATAGTGTCCTTTTAATCCTTGGCACAATGTGGTGAATACAGTCACCCAGTTTAAGCATTTCTAAGGTTTTAGCAGATTTCCCTTAAGAGAAATCAGCTATTGAGGTCGTACTCATGACGCGATTTTCTAAAAATTTCTTCAAATGTCCATCGATCCTACCCAGGAGATGACGAAAATGAGGTCCGTTCAAAATTATATATATATATATATATATATATATATATATATACGAGGTGCGGCTATTAAATAACGAGACTGACGCTGTAAAACATTTTATTTTTATTTCATACATTTTTACTTATTATCACCTTCAATATACACCCCTCCTTTATCCCTACAACGCTCCATGCGAACCTTCCATTGTTCGAAACAGTGCTGGAATTCTTTTTCTGTCAGCTCCTTCAGGACGCGTGCCGCTTTCTCTATCACAGCTTCAACAGACTCAAATCTTGTTCCTTTTAATGCAGATTTCACCTTAGGAAACAGATAGAAGTCGCACGGCGCAAGATCCGGCGAATAAGGCGGATGGTCTAACACTGGGATGCTGAATTTGGCTAGAAACCTCTTAACAGACAATGCGGAATGAGCCGGCGCATTGTCTTGGTGGAGAACCCATGACTTGTCCTTCCACAATTCTGGTCGTTTTTTCCTTATTCTTTCGCGGAGTTCACCAAGAACGTGAAGGTAGTAATGTTGATTAATCGTTTGACCTTCAGGAACCCAGTGAAGGTTCAAAATCCCATGAATATCGAAAATTCGAGCTTTTTTGGCTCTCGGTGAAGATGGGCTCTTCCAGTGCATGGATTGGCCCTTTGTTTCAGGATCATACATAAAATATTCAGGAAAATATCTCCGTTACCATACGTCGGATCAAAAAATTGTATAGAACCAATATTATTGTAAATTAAATTTACTATAAATATTGTTCTATATATTTATTCTCTATCTTGAATACTAACCTGGATATTTTCATTTTTATTAATTGGTGGCCGATGACGGATGACTGAATTTCCCTCCAAAAGCTAGTTCGGCCATTTGCCGTAACTGTTCGGCTCTCGTATGGAGATTTCTCTATTGTATAACTTCACGTGGTAAATCTGCTTAGTTTACGCAGCCCCTGCGTGACGGAATTTTTCTAATTATCATCATCATCGCTCACTTAAGCCTTTTCGTCCTGAATAGGCTCAATATCGCCGTTTCCATACTTGGCTAGTCGCTCTAGGTCAGGGGTCTCCAAACTACGGCCCGAGGGCCACATCCGGCCCGCGGACAGATTTTGTCCGGCCCGCGGAGAGCTAGCATACTTGAAAACTCCTTTTAGAGAACATATTTTTTATAGCAAGTTAAATTTAGTTTACTGAAGTATTCTAATTTTATGTTGAATAATTATTAATATGACATCTACATTGATATGGTCATGGGCTAACTGCTCATAACATTGTTGTAGGCTTATTGTTATTGTTTTTGTGATAAGTTGGATAAAGAAACACAGAATTGTAATGAGTAAAGACGTGTAAAATATGCAGAAAATTTAACCAGTATATAATAACTAACAAATTATTGAAATGAATCCAACTAACATTTTATACATTTTAAATAAAAACATAACTTATAACAAGCATAATGACATATGAAATACTAATGGAAAATTAATAATAGGTATGCAGTGTTGCCGTTTTGCGGACTGTAGTCCGATTTGCAACCTTTTTTAAACGTTGCGTACTTTTTCGGACTTTTTTTGGTTTTGGCCCTCGGAACTTACTGGAGTAATCAGTATGGCCCTAAGGCTGGAAAGTTTGGAGACCCCTGCTCTAGGTGAACCACTTTCATTTTAGACCTCGGATTGTGGTATCCTGTAGACCACGTCGTTCAATCTCTTGATCACCCTGTAAGGTCCCTCACAGTGCATTTGCAATATAGGGGATAATCCTTTCTTGCATTGTGGGTTAAATAGTAGAACCATTTGTACTTCCGTAAATCCCTCCGTATCTGCTGCTCGATCATACGCGGCTTTCATCTTGTTACTGGTCATTTTAATGCAGTCCAATATTTCATAACGGGTCGGCCTTCTATTTTCCTCCTTAGCCAGAATTGGGTCATCCTTCTGCGCCATTGACCAGTCTCCTCCTGAGCCAACATGGCTAGGTCGTACATCAATGACGCATTCCTCATTCTCGGCTTTTGTACAATCCTTGTACTCTACGTTGCATGGCCGCCTTGAGAGGGCTTGAGCATCATCGTGTTTTCTGCCTTTCCTATGAACAATAGAACTGCTTCTGCTTAAGGAGACAATTTCTGTCGTCCGTCGGTACGCGGCTTCCTTGTGGTCTTGCTCTCATGTCCAACATCCAAAGGTATTTCTGCGTTAGGCCAGATTATAATTTGCTTACCCATGTGCTGGTCAATACCGTGGGCTATCATGAAGTTTGCACCGATGATCACTTCATCCACTATGTCAGCAACAACAAAGACATATTCAGTGCTGATGTTGGCGAAAGTCAGTCTCATCTTGGCTCTTCCGTAGACTGTGGCTGAATCCCCTGTAGCAGTTCGCAGTCGTACGTTCTTTAACGGTTCTATTGCCCTTTTACCAAATCGGGCTGAATGATGGACTGTGTCGCTCCCGTGTCTATGGTGAGGACCTGCTTCCTCCCGTTGATGAGCCCACAAGCTGTAAGGTTGCTGTACTTCTGTCGTATAATGGAAATGGAGATTGTGGAGACTTGGGAGTTATTCGCTCGTTTGTTGTCCCTCCATGGCGAAATAGATCTCGACCTTTTCCTTGGCGCTTTACAATTACGCTGAAAGTGGCCGACCTCACCGCAGTTGAAGCATTTGGCGCGTGATCTATTCCTTTGCTCCTCCAGTACTTGCTTGACTACGTCTTCTATGTCACTCCTTGAGATTTGGACGTTATTCCGCCTATAGTCGCTCTCAACAATATATAGAAGTGCAGCCTACTTATGCATAATTAATAAAATGCTTCTTGTCAGGTTTAGAAATAAATCTGTATTTGCCCTTCCCTCCACTCCAGTTTAATTCACTACAGTGTTTTTACAATCGATATTCTGCTCATAACGACGCTTGTCTAAAGGCGTTTGACAAACTGGCTTTTATCAAAAGAACGTGTGTCCAACGAACTTGGTCTCGCAGCTGCATTCGAAGAGTGTTGGAAATAAAAAAAGGACTTTTGGTGTTGATCGTAACATGGCAGTTTTGCCATGAAATCCAATCGTTGCAACTCTTCTTCGTGTTGCTGATGAGTCACCGAATGACGAAAACGATCGACATTTAAGTCCCTTATCGTTGAAACGTATTTCAAGTTATAGTCATTTATGACTGTTTGTGAAGTTTGTTTCAAGATCCACTTTCAGTGCATGGTTACGTTTTGGGATGACTTCATTTCGATCTATGGGATCTCTTCAGCTAGGCATGTGCGGTTTCGCTGCAAGTGCTAGGCCTGGGACAAAGTTGAGTTTAACGGAAATGTGTTAAAGTGCTTTTACAATCATTTGTCCTCACTGTATATTTGCATTGTGATACTATCAATGAATAATTATATAAACTGATATTTAATTTAACAGAAATTACTTATCTCCTAATCTAAAAGTAATAATCTCTACAAATCTTAATTTAAAGCATACAAGGTCAACAATGGTCAATAGTCTTTAGTAATAACTACATTAGTGCAATGATACAATTTAGTTGCCAGTAACATATGGATTTTATTATGGTGTACAATTTGTTTAAATCATGAATTGGTTGTTTCAAAGGTAACACATTATTCTTCAAATAAAAAGGTTTTAACTAGTTGTGTTTGTTTGAATCTTTCTTATATTTTCATTACAGTAAAAAGATAAATTCACACTAAAAGTATTTCATGGATTTATGGTTGATTTTTGGAAATAGCTTCACAACATTTAAAAGTAATTTTTTTTTAATAAAAAACATTCAATAAAAAAACCCAAAATAGCTGTCGCTAATCCCAAAATATAAAAGTAGAATATTCCTTGAAGATTTTTGATAGTTAAAGTTGATGGGCCTACACTTCTAGGCTTAGTTTTACTGAATACTTCCGTCATGTATGGCTCCCCTTCCAGGATAAATAAATCATGAATTAATTTTTTCATGTGACCAGTTTCAACAAGAAGCAAAGAATATCTATTAAAAAAATAAGATAAGCTCCATTAATTGAAATTACAGCAAATGCAATACTAAAATACACAGAATGCTTTATATACCTTTATCAAAGAAATTAAAATTATCTATCTCCATTCTAAGAAAATATAAGAGAATTTTCTCCCATACATTTTGTGGAGATAGATAAATACCAAATCAATTCTATATTATGAATTCAGTCAAGGTCATACAATCTTGATTTAATCCATCTGCCTGGAGGAAATTTGTCTGTAGATTGTTTCAGTACCCCCTTAAATAGATGTTATTCTAGGTTTTCCTGATCGAGGTGAGAGTGTATATTTCTTAGAAAGTGATGTGGTTCCACACTCTATTCTTTGATATTTTCAATTGTGTGGCAATTTGGTACTCAGATTCTTTTACTTGTATGGTGTGTAAATTGCCCTATGCATCAATGGAAAACATTTACCTATTTTTAGAAGAATAAACAAAAAATCCAGTGAATTGCGATTATTTATACCTCTGGATCAAAGAGGACACTTAATCAAAGCAATGGGGGGAAAGCATACCTTAATCGCAACTATGAAGTTCACCAGAATGTAAAATAGTATTTATTAACATCCTTCTAATAAGACATTTTATGCTATAAGACTAATTGGGTCTAATTTAGATTAACTTTTGTTATATTCACTTTTGTCGTATAACATAGTACATATCTCCTGTATAAAGGAGATATACACTAAAACCTAAAGCGGGAGTCAACAATTGTATTGGGCACTAACAATTGGACCGGACTTAACAAAACTCGGTCAATTAGCATTAACTCTTTCGTGATTATAAGCTTTAATAAAATTGCTAGGGACGGACAGGAGTGGGGTTTATAAGAGAGGCCTGAAATTAAAAATAGCGATATTTCGTTTCCTATTCTTTTTTCGGCAAATATGCACATAGCAAAAGTGGTTTATTTTGTCATTTAGGTTAACTTTTGTCTTATAACAAAGTGTAAATGACATATACGCTAAAAACTATAGTGGGAGTCAACAATTTTATTGGGCACTAATGACTAAACCGAACTAAACATAACTCGGCATGTGAATTAGAATCAACTCTTCCATGATTATAAGCTATATCAAAAGTTTTAGGGACGACCAGGAGTGGGGGTTGTAGGGGAGGCATTATATCAAAAACCACTTTTGTCGTACAACGAAGTATACACAAGATATACGCTAAAACCTATAGCGGGAGTCAATAATTTTATTAGTTCTCATTGAATTCTTTTTATATAGGCATATTATGACAAATGATTTTAGACTTATATTTAATCATTCTTTTGGAATAATTGAAGTTGCTATAATTTAAAACAAATAATTGAGCTCAAGTTGTCAGGAGATAACACAGTCGGTTCCTGGTTGACCGCCTTTGATCTGGCCGACATGGGTCGGCTTTTGGAAAGTATAGATGACGTGTGTTATAAATTTCAGCTAAACATTAAATGACATATTTAAACTAGTAGACGTATGTACTCATTAAACTTTACATGATAATGGCATATACAACATTTATTATATACTCTTTTAGTGATTTTATGTTTTCTCCCAGGAATATTTCCTTAAATATCATCATCCCTAGACCTAGCCCGCTGCACCAATTTTGGGAATTCCCTTTGGCAGAGTGGCGGCGGTCTGGAAATCTCTGCGCATAAACACGTACTGCTGCAGCATTATTCATTCGGCACTTCCCCAACACCAGCAACATGGGTGAACAGCCCAACCCCCCCAGTTCAATCACAATTGAAATAACTATGATCCAAGAAATCACAATCTCTACTGTGACCATACAGCTAAAGAGTTGATAAGCAAATCCCAAGTTTAAAGAAAGTAGAATAAGAAACCTCTTATCTTTAATACCTTTTCCCTTCATTTTTTTTTGTTATTTGGTACTAAAGCGTCGTTATTGCAATCAATAATTGGTCTCTTTTCATAAGTATTTATACATAATACATTTTGTTTTTCTTTTTCCCGTAGTCTTGTTTGGAAGATAATTTTGACCCAGCATTCTTCAATAAAATGTACCGTTTCTGAGATAAATAATGATTTCTGTTTAAAAAAAAACGTGTTTTGTGCATATTAAGGCTAAAGGATACGTCAAATAAAAAAATTCACCTATATAAACACGTTCTAGAATTTGATTTTCTACAAGAATCCGTAAAAAAAAAGTATAAATATAATAAAAAGTATGCCATTCCATTGGAGATTCCAAAGTTATGGTCGCTGCAGAAGATTACGAGGTTGAATATGGAGTGAAAAGATTCTTCAGGGGTCACTATTATGGCACACCAAGTCTCAGCCTTGCATTAAAACAATTGCAGATTTTAAGGGGCGGGGGTGGCACCCGAACTTGGAACACCCTGTAAATATAGATATTTATTTACACATACATACATGTCTATTAACGCTCTAGCGGTCGCAATTTTTGTTTGATCGTTACCACACTCGCTCTTTAATCGTTTTATGTAAAAAGACAGATCAAGTTCGTTAATGGAAGAAATCGAACCAATGGGGAGGGTTATAGGGGGGAATTTTGAAAATTTGGAATATCTCCATTAGTATAAGTCGGATCGAAAAATTGTATGGAAACAATTTTATTGCAAATGTAATTAACTACCTATAAATGTTGTTATGTACATATTTTCTCTATTAACGGGGATATTTGGATTTTTTTGTTTTCAGGCTTTAGTAAACCCCCATTCCTATTCATTTCATATTAACAATAAGCTGTTATATCATCGACCACTTCATTCGAAGCTTAAGTACGAAATATTGTTTTTAGACATCTTTATTATGCTAGGTGAATGCAAAGTCGTTCTGTGGTGACGTCATCGTTCAAGATATAACGTTTTTGTTCGGAAAATGTTTATTTGATCTATGCCAGAGGTGGGGAACCTTTTTACCATTAGAGGCCACATTTAAATTAGGCAGCAATAAGAGAGGCCGCATAAGCTGATTGACCTAAGAAAGTGACTTTTGTGAAATTATTATAGTTTTTCTATAGATTTAACAATTTATTGCATTATATAGAAAAAATAAAATATAATACTACAAAATTTTAAATATAATATACATATAAAATAATATAAAAATATTATAAAAAATACAATAAAAAATATTTTTTTATTCACTAAGTTAGTGACTTATTTGGCCTTGTTTTTTGTTTGACAGTAATTGTATATTTGGATCAAGCTTTGTAACACACAGCTTTAATTGATCCTCTAAATGTGCATCTGTAATTTGCGTTCTTAAATTTGTTTTTATTTTTGACATGAGAGAAAATGTTGTCTCGCAACAGTAGGTACTTCCGAAGCAGGAAAGTAAACGGCGAGCATGTTCTCGAAGGCATGGATATTCAACAGCATTTTTCCAGATTTCTATGGGATCCTTTTTAGCGTTAAAAAGGGATTTGATGATACTATCTTCCCCTAAATCAATTAACTCCATTTGTAGTTCTGCAGGAGCCTCGGATATATCTATTAAATGTGGTTCAAATGCCAGTTTCATAGCAGGAGTGTGCTCGTCAAAATCAGAAAATCTTTTAGTATACTCTTCTATCAAACAATCCAAGACACCTACATATTCATCGAATATTTTATTTTCACAGTTCTGCTCATTTAACATTTTAGCTAGCTCCGGGAAGTGTTGTGCAGATATTTCCGATCGACAAAGCAATGTTTTGAAAAATGATAATTTTTTTCTAAACGCTTGGATCTTTTGCCACATTTCATAAATATACCTCGTTTCACCTTGCAGGCAAATATTTAAATTGTGTAGGTGGCAAAGGGCCGCACAAGAACCTCGCGGAGGCCGCAGGTTCCCCACCTCTGATCTATACCATGCTTAATATTTAACCGTTTCAGCCAACACTAAAGATCATATCTGTTAATGGCAGAAATCGGACATGGAATAGTGGGGGTATAGAGGGGGTTGGGGAAATTCGAAAATTTCAAATATTCATTTATAAAAAAATTGTATATATATATATATACAATTTTGAACGGATCTCATCTTTCGTCATCTCCTCGGTAGGATCGTTAGACATTTGAGGAAATGTTTCGAAAATTCCGCCATGAGTACAACCTCAGAGGCCAATTTCTCCTAAGAGAAATCTTCTAAAAATTAAGGCCGTCCTAAACTTTTGAAGTGTGTGTGTGAATGTGTGGTATATATATTCTACATAATTTAATTGCAAGGGTCACCATATTAATTTACTTTTTCATTTCATTTATTAATTTTATTTGTAATAATCTTACTTGTTTTAATATATTATTTTATTAATATTATAATATTTGAGTAGCTAGTTGATTGACATATATATATATATATATATATATATATATATATATATATATATATATATAGTAAAATAAAATGCATTTAAACATAATCATACATGTAATATGCCATGTGGCAATGGGTTACTATGAGGAGAAAAAAAAAAGGTCACCAATAAACACTTTTTTCTAAATCACAAAGCCCCTAGTTATATTATGGTATACATATGCCACATATACCAAGTATTAACCTCAGTCTAATATTTAAAATGTTACATAAATCTTCTCTGTGGCAAATCAAAGAAAAGAGAGAACTCAAGGACAGAAATTGGGAGACATCTTTCTTCTGGTTCCCTAATTATTATAATTATAATTACTTCTCCAACCCTCCTTATGTATTCCATGGAGTAAATTTCTTTACGAAGAAATATAGATGTGATCTGAAAGTTTACGTTTGTGAATTAAGAACGTTGACTCGTGGATCTCTCATAAATTAGAATGATTACCTCGTCATGGCTGGTAAAAGAGCTGAGCCTCTTTGAAGAGCAAATGCATAGTAAAACTTGTCTAGGGTTTCCGTACTGATCTCCCATTTTCTTAAGTCTTCGCGTGGTATATAATCCTCATTCAAGTGGAATCCTATATTGTCAACTGCTTTTCCTAAAACGGATTAATTTAAAGCAATATCTTTATATGTATTAAAATAGTCGGTGGGCATTTACTATTAAACATGAAATTGGTGGTCAAAGTACCCACATATATCACAAACTGTTTTATTAAAATAGCGGTTCCATGTGACATCACACACTCTCACAGGAACTACCCAGCATGCATTGTAAGGATCAGGGATGTGCCACTGCACACTAAATCAAGATGTATAATAACACTTACTTTCTAAATAAACCTGTTCTATCCCAACAGAATTGGAAGAAGGGTATCTAGGCTATTAACCCTCAAAGGTTTGTGAGGATTTACTATCATTTTTTACCCTTATATAGGGCACTAACTCTAAACGATGCTACACCTAGTAGAATAATTACAAGAAATGAAACAATTTATTAATAAATATATTAATTTTCAATTATAATGTAATTAATAATATGAGTAACTCTCCTCGTAAACACCACGTAAATACTCATTACCAAACTCAGGGCAAGGGTTAGAAAGCTTAGTTACACTAAGCATACTTTCCTATAATTACAATTAATGAAAAAGCTTAATGGTCACTTGGAAACCCAGAAGGAATGCGGGCCTTTGAATAACTTTTAAATGGGTAATGATCTTCCACACCAACTCACCTCGAAATTAATAATTTGCCTACTAACCCTGAGAAAGCTGCAGGGAAGTATTTAAGAAATTGTGGTAAAGTACAGTAAGGGACTGCAGAACTGAGTCAAGAGCTGAACAATGTAAATAACGCCCAAATACTTGAGTGATTTTCACTGTTCACCTTAACCTTGCTTTGGTAATCATCTACAAGCTCTTTCGCATATTTTTGGCTCCAGAAAACATAACTAAGTAGACCTTTTTAATTGTTTATCACCAGGAAAAAGTTGAAGTTGAAAAAATTAATTGCCAAGAGTAAAACTGCTGGATTTGTTGATCGCCACTTCTTCCTTGACTGTTCTAGTATTAAATTTATCTTTTAGCTATTGTGGTATTCTCTACAATGGAAGCCAGATGAAGCCCATTGTAATTACAATAAACTACATATCACTAATACCTTAAGTAATCATAAAACATGATTTTACTCTAAATAGCAGATAAAGCTTCCTTTTGGATGAATTTTTGTAAGATATAGGAAAAAGTATAGTTACCCCATAAAACAAATTTGTCATTTTCAAAGGCTTTGAGGTGCTCTTCTTTGCTACTGAACGTTTTACATCTTTTGGCCCATTCATGATGCCAGCGGTTCTAAAAAAAACAAAATAATAGTAAATATCATGGAAAATCTAGAATATGTGAGGTGATAATAATTCAAGATAGGAAAAGTTGAGAGGAAACAATGGAGAAATTTGGGTATATGGCCTATATATCTGATGAACTGCATACACAGGAAACACTCACAATTTTGAATTGAGATGAAGGAAACTCATTAAATGTCTTCTTAAATGTGGAAAGTATATTAGTACTGGAAAGTGTATTAGAGAGATAGAGACATCAATATAGCTTGTGAACACAGAAGGGAAGCGCATCCCTTCTCGGACCTTCTGAGAAGAGAAAGACAATCCTGTTGGCAGGAAAACCCTTTAAAGCATATCCAGAGCCCACTGCTACAAGTTAAAAACGTCCGTCACGCAGGGGCTGCGTTAATTAAGCAGATTTCCCACGTGCTTCACGTATTTGCATTTATCTCAAAACTTAAAAGTTCATTGAGAACAATATTTGGTATTTGAGCTTCATATAATGTGCTTCATGACATAATAGAATATTGTTAATATGATATGAGAAGGAGTGGGGGTTTACTGAAGACCGGAAATGCAAATATCTCTGTTAATAATCAAGATAGTGAAAACATGTACATAACAACATTTATAGAACATTACATTTGCAATAAGATTGGTTCTATACAATTTTTCGATCTGACACATAACGGAGATATTAAGAATTTACGAAATTCTACCCCCCTAACCCCCCCCTCCCATTGGTCCGATTTCAGCCGTTAACGAACTTGATCTTTCTTTTTTTATAAAACTATTATTATCAAGTTTGGTAACGATGTGACAAAAATTGCGACCGCTAGAGCGGTAACAGACAAATATATATATATATATATATATATATATATATAAAGTTTTCGTCATCACACGACAACAGACCACATTTTCGTCATCTCCTGGGCAGGGTCGATGGACATTTGAAGAAAAATTTCGAAAATCGCGTCATGAGTACGACCTCAATAGCTTATTTTCCTTAAGGGAAATCTGCTAAAACGGGAGACACATATTGATCAATGGATCGAAGAAAATAAAATTCAAAATATTTTACAGACAGTTACTTCTTAATTTATTCAAATAGAAATATTATACATACAGGATTCTCAAACATATTAAAAGAGCAGGTTACACAAATGTTCAATACCTAAGCAAAATAAAGAAATTCCAATTGACTATAAAAATAATATTTGGTGGAAAAAACGTCTTGTTGTCTTTCCGAAACTTGTGAGCAACACACCTAGTTAAATATTAAAATAGTATTTCAAATTATTTGTCAAGAATTGCATTTGTGTCTAGTATAGAACTTACGCTGATATTTAAGATAGCACTGGTGTTTGGGGGAAACCGAGCACCCCAAAAGTATCCTTCTTTTACAAAATCAGGAACAGTTTCTGGGCGATACTCCATATCTGGTGTTGTTATGTGTGACACCAGTGAGCTTGCAAAACAAGTTGTTAATAAGAAGCACGTTACTACCCAAGAAGTGAGGAGCTCTCGAAGGGGTCCTTGCTTCTTCAGTGATGCAGGAATTCCGCCCATAAGCAGTATTCCAAGAGAAAGGAAATTACTATTCCTGAAGCTCGCATAACCTGCTGACATAATATAATCATTATGATTTAAAGCATACTTCATAGGGTACTTGGTTTAGGATTAAGAAAATTCTCCGGCATCCACGAATGCGTCAGTGGCGGTAACTGCAGAAGTAGACTGAATAGGAGATTCTACAATTGGGAGGGGACAATTGAAACGGGATTAAAGCTCGCTGCAGACGAGATCTTGGGTAAAAAAAAACTAATTCCCAGAAAACCTTGGATGATGGTTGAGCTTCTCCAACTGACAGATCAAAGGAACAAATATAAAAACGAAAAGATTTCATAAATTACAAAAGACTTCAGAAACAGATCGTAGCCAAATGATGAGGAAAAAAAAAGAAATCGGCTAAAGGAATTGCACAAGAAGTTGATCAAGACACCAAACTGTGAAGAACTGATAAAGCATAAAGAAAAATCAAATCCTTGCAGTTCAAGCCAAAATGTAGGTCGTACATAGTAAAAAACAAAATTGGCCAAATACTATTTGATTTTAATGAAAAATGCGACTGTTGGAAAGAATATGTAGAAAAACTTTACAGTACTTACCGCACTGACAACGAAGTATTAGAGAAAATATAAGATATAGATGAATATATCTTGGGCCCTCCAATTTTGTTGGAGGGAACCCCGCAGAATTTGAAAGATAAAAAAGACTGGCGTTGATGAAGTACCAGCTGAACTCCTTAAGAACCTTGATGGTGAAATGTATAAGTTGTTAATTGATGTTATCAATAATTGTTATGAAAATGGAAATATTCCCGCCGAGAAGTCGAAAAATCGTTATACCTAAAAAGGCAGCACAATGAACTGTAGTAGTTACAGAACTATCTCTCTCCTTTTTTTGTGCCACTAAAATACTATTATGTATAAAAGAAAATTGCCTAAAAGACAAAACTGAACATTACGCCAATGAAGACGAATTTTCATTTCGATCAGGAAGAGAACAAAAGAAGATCCAGAGGGGCCAGTAGTACAAAAGGATAGCTTAATTTTCGAGGAGGTCAATTAGCAACTTATCGGATGGGCTAATTCAGAAATGGGGTCACTTAAGAGGCTGACCCTCTTAGTAGACACGAGATCAGGGAAATTATTTTCTCGAAAAATAATAAGACTCATGGACCTAATGAAATACCTTCCGAATTGCCAATGCATATAGGAAGTGCCATTATCAGGGAGGTGGTTTATCATGTAAATTTAATAAGTACGTGCACCTAAGATAGCTACAGTTCAGCTAGAATGGGGAAATGCGAATTGACCATATATCCAAAAAAAAGGCCATCAATTTGAGTGTGAAAACTATAGAGTTTTGGCGTTTCTTTCCACAGTCGATAAAATATTTTTGTATTTATGGTTGGATTGTGCATAGGGGAGGTAAGGGAACTGGGATAGTAAAGGCGCCCAGGACAGTCGGCACATCTATCCCCTTCTCTCGTAATACTTGAAAATGTACTTGAGTATGGTATTAATTTGCATTAACTTTTAGTTGACTTCCGCTAGCCAAACGACTCTTTAAATAGGCGAAAATGTTAATTTATTTATTTATAAACGTCCACTTTTTGCAACTAAGGCTAATAGGGACGGGGTATCTACAGGTTACCACCCTTTTCTAGCCAGGGTGTAGAAAATAAATGTGTGCCCTAAAAGAGCATTACGACTTTTTACGAAATTCCATATATAATAACAATAAGCAAATATGAATCCAAGACTATTAACATTTGTAACTGGAAACGAATGGAACCTGTAATTAGAATTATAGTAATACATTTCATATTGATCAAATATAAGAAAAATTAAGGAAAGATTAAAACCAATGTTTTCTAAGGCTAAAAATGTAATTGTGGATTGTTTTTCTTAAAGTCGTACATTATTCCTTATAAAAGTGTTAAGTCCTTTTGTGCTCTTCCTAAATGGGGGTTCTCTGCCAATTTTTGCATACAAAACAATTTTTGCAATGATCGTTTTAAATTGCTCGATTGCCAGACTCTAAATAAAATAAGTTGTGATAAATGTACGTCACCTTTGTAAACAAAGCGATGATTAATTTTAGTCTCCAGCCTAGCAACTATTGCAATAACTGCAGTATTGATGGTATTCATTAGAAGAACTAATATCCAGAGTGAAATCGGAAAAGGCCTCCATACAGAGCTCCATTCCATGTTAAGAAGACGTGGCCGTCTCACGAGATGTCTAATGCTTACCATTTCACTGGGAGGAGTAACAGAAAAATAACCAACGTGACTTGGTAAGATCCAGATACAGGCCATGGCTACTTCTATCTTCTTATCGTAAAGTCTTTTATATATACCACCATCGTAAGTAGCATTGGGCAGTAGTCTTCCCCATTGATTTCTAGTTGGATCTGGTATGTAGACATCCCAGGTCAAATTCATAAGGTCAGCTATGATTGAAAATGATGACAATTCGATTCCTTTGAACCAGCCTGTTGAAAACAAATTATTAAATGAATTCTCAGTTTCAAAGTACATATTACTTCTCTTCTAATTAATTAATTTCTTGTTTACTTACTGGGCTTTTTAGAAGCACTAAGAGGCCCAATGGTTGAAAAAACTGACAAATTAAAGGTGCCTACTGAGATCTTTCTTCCCAAAAAATTGATTGTCGGGACCTGAGAAATTAATAACATCTACGTAAATTATTTCTTTTGCTGGTATAAAATAAGTTAAAAGTTTAAAATAACAAACATACATAGTCACCCCAAGGTTCAGAATAATTAGATATTAGGATTGTAGAAAATGTTTTTAGTGCAGAATTAAACATATGCGAGCAGTTACCATTCATAATCAAGCCATTTGCTTCACCAAATACTTCTATATTGGCCTAAAATGGAATGGAAAATTATTTTTATTGTTGGCACATTCATTTAACAACCAATTCCAAGTTTAGCCACGATTATCCGGAGCTTTAGCCCTCACAACAATATTTACCCAATCACATCCCACGCCTGATTTGAACACGTTATATTTAGGTACTCCAGAAATGTGAAAGACTTGTCCAACGGTCATGAGAGATTTTTGTTGTTAAGAAATCCCTCAATATCTAATATCCCAGGAAGACTTGCTTTAACCTTGTAACACAATATTTAATTTACTTAGACTTTATGACTGGAAGTCAATTCATAAATAGGTTTTAATAACTCTTTTGTTATTTCGCTCAGCATGTTTTGCACCCATTGGCACCTCTGGACTGATTACTGAGTATAGTATTGATCAAAGAAACACTTTAGAGTCAAGAACGCAGTGAAAGGTCTCCAAACACACAACACACACACACACATATATATATATATATATATATATATATATATATATATCTACACACACACACACTACCTAAGGTACTCGGGCTTCGCCCAGGAAATAATTTGAGGCCTAATGATGATGGTATTTTTTTTTCTTTACTTTGCAAAATATTTTTATATTACCCATTTGCTTTGCATGTAGCTTTTTTATAACATAATCATAGAATATCGTGTTTACATTACATTATGTTAGCAATTCTGGCTAAATTATCTTCACAATTCAAAAGGTGTTAGTTCAAATAATTTTCACGTTTTCATTAAATAAAGTATTAAATACATTTAAAGGAAACTGACATTTCTCATTAATTAATGTTTGGGAGAAGAGAAGGGGGGGGGGGGGCAGTATACTTTACTCGCTGTGCCCTCCGTTACTGACGTTAAAAAAAACAACATAGATTTGAATTATTAAAGATAAAATATTAAGATAGATTTGAATTAGTTTATCAAGGTGAGACACTAGGTAGATCACATATTGGAAAGAATTGTTGAGTGTATCAATATTTCTATGCAAATTACTTGCTTTATACAGTGTTATACAAAAAAATGTATAAAACAAAAGTTACTTTAAATAACAATTTAAACAACGTTTGATATGTGCACGTCTACCGATAAACCAATAGAAAACTAAATAGTGCGATTTTTCATATCTGGCCTCCCTTATAACCCCTACTCCTGTTCGTGCCTAAAAATTTTAATATAGCTTATAATCATGGAAGAGTTAATACTAATTCACATACTCAGCTTTGTTAAGCTCGGTGCAATCGTTAGTGCCCAATAAAATTGTTGACTCCAGCTTTAGTTTTTTGTGTATCGTTTATACTTTGTTAAACTAAAATTACTTGTTAAAGTGTAAATAACAAAAGTCACATAAACAATACTCTGTGATATAATAAACCACTTCATTCGAAGCTTAAATACCAAATATCTTTTTCAAGAGATCTTAATTATACGAGATACATGCAAACGTGTTCAGTTGATCCCCCCGCCGTCTTTTATTTTTGGATTACTAAAATTAGAATGAGATAAAAATTATTCTGGTTAATTATAAATTTCAGTACTAGATATAGTATATAGGTTTCAATAAAATTAATATATTATGTTCAGTAATATTTCAGTAATTGTTTTTCTTTCCGGTCAAGAATATTTCTATCACCCTATTAAGCTCTGAGAGGTTGTAATCAAATGTTCATTTAGCGAATTGAATCCCTCAAAGAAGGCGTATTAACGTCAACATGTTATCACTCAAAGCTAAACTCAGCAACCCCAACTTTAAAATTTTCTTTGGCAATTTCTCAAAACATTTGTAAGTATTAAACGTGAAATAAATGTAATACATCACTTGTTATTACTCTATTAGATGTTCTTAATATGTTTTGGCGTTACTACATATTATTAAAAATAGCACATACCATTAAGTGATTCAATAGTTCTGGATCAGGCTTTAGTATGAAGATCAAAATTCGCTGTGTGTGATATTTTTCATAACCTCTAATTGCTTCTATTGCATCAGAAATGTTTTCAGTAATGACAGCATACCCATTACAATTTGTATGGTGCCCTTGGTTTATAACGGGAACATTTATACTAAATAAATATGCAAATAATTCATTGTTAAATTGATAGAACTGAGAAAAAACAGAAATGCACGAAAAATTGTTGAATGAATAAAAAATGCCATTTCTTAAATCGTTAAAGCTCTCCTCGTGGAATGTGCTCAAAGAGAAAGATTGCAAAAATGGCTGTACTATAAAAATTGTATTAATGATTTTTAAAATTTTCATTATTCAGTAGATTGATTCTCTTAGAGCAACCTTAAATTATCAACTACAACCATATTGATTTATAGCCTCTCTTTTATAACGGTTCTCATTACTCCTTAAAATAAAATAATTAATGATCCTTAGACATGTCATCATCATTCTCATCGAATACACATTTCAAAGCATTTTAAGCTTCTCTTCTATAACAATATATTTGGCAGTCAAACAGAAGAGCGTCTACTTATAAAAGAAACATGAAGTGAATGGTTCATTTCTGTCTATTGTTATTGTATCAGGATGTACTCGTGTTTTAGAGCACCTCCTTTTTCAATAATTCATTACTCCTCAAAGGAGTTTCATATTAGTCTCGTTAGCTCATTTGAAATCCACGTCTACTCATGTGTTTTTGACTTTAACAAACTATAGACATTTCTTGTCTAGCTTAAATGTGAAGTCCTTATTGTATAAGCTTCTTATTATGGGAGAAATAGAGTATAGAATGTGAGGCAGACATGATCGACGTGTCGTTTAAGCAGGTATGAAATCCACTTAATTTATGCGGTATCTCATTTTCATCGGAATGGTCTTCTGCCTTTTTAACAAAGTGAAGATTACAAGGTCACCTTATCGCAACAATATGTTTAATATACAAGAGCAAAGAAATTTCAAAGAAATCATCAAATGCATTAATAATTATATCAAGAAAGACAACATTTTGACAGATGGTATTCTTGTTCATCGAATTCCATTCAATATGGAGAATAACGATTGTTCTTATTATTTATTATTATATGTTATGAGGATTGTTTAATTAACAGAGACTATGAATGAAGGATAAAGACCAACTTCATAATAAATTAAAAACTTAAGTTGCTTGACAACAACAGTTATTGCCAATAGAAATATAAACTATTAGAGCATTTTGGTTATTTAAACAAAGTCAAGCTGAACTTGCTCAACATGAGACAGCGGAAGTTCTGCGGAATATGGGTAGTACATATTATCTTTTTTTCCTCCGATATGTTGACGTTATTGAAATGACTATGCACTATCCACAACTATTAAACGTTACTTGGTAATGTCATTATAACAAAAGGCAATGTGAATTTAAACTCAGTATAATTTGAGGTTGCGGGGGGGGGGGGGGGGTGAGTACGATCTCTTTCCCTCACCTCGCTTTTAGAATATAAATTAAATTAGTTTTTGGGTACCACTGCTATTTATTTACACTAGACTTATAAATTACTAGAAAATTCGAATTTTTTAAAGTTTTGAATGCTGATAACACTAATACAGGAGCGGATGTTGTCGGGAGGCTAACACAGTTAATTGTGTTAACTTATTTCCTCTGAAATGTTGGAATTACTTTCTACTCACATTTACTATTATGTATATAACTAAGCTCACGATGTGTACTCGGATTGGTTTTTGAAAGGGGATATGTATATTATAGATGATATTTAATACTAATAAATGTTATCGATGATTACGGTTTAAATTATTAACGATGTGTCAATCAGTGGAGAGGGATTGATTATCATTTTCATTTATTTATCAAAGCTAAAATTTCTATTATATAAGGCCCCTACCTGACCCTTACGGGAAAACAATATGCCCAAACGGGAAGTGTAGTTGTTATACACATTGAAGCTTTGCCAAAAACAAAATGCCATCATTCAGCCTCAAATGATTTACCAAGCAAAGCCAGGTACCTCAGCTAGTGATATATAAAATTACTTAAAACATTACTAAATAATGCGTACCCTTTCCTTTCGATACAAGTAAACACTGTAAACAGCTTATGAGAAGGTTCTTGAAAAGTATGAGAAAATTAAATTAAATTATTTATTAACGTCCACTTTTTGCAACTAAGGCTAATTGGGACGAGTTATCAACAGGTAACCACCCTTTTCAAGCCAGGGTGGGACTAAGGATTTTATTTAGTGAATTCCGTCACTAAATAAATTCCTATTGCCAGGGCGGGAATCGAACTCGCCACTCTAGGTTTATCATGTGAGATCGAGGTCGACGATTTAACTCACATGGCTAACCTGAGCCCCCCCCCCCAAAAATATATGAGAAGTCTGCTTGAAAGATCATTTCTAGGTCGTCTTCGGATCTGCATACGGCTCATGTCTCTCGCTCACAACTCAATGTCACTCTCTTTGTCAATATATTTGTTATACTTACTATCAGTCTTATTTAATCTTCACCTACATTTCACGCAATCGATTACAACTTGGTGGGAGCGGTAAATTGACAAGGTAGGATAAACATATTTATTTTATTTTCATTTTTATTTTATATATATATACACTCAACCGCAAAAAAAACCGGACACTTAGATTTAGTCTTATAATTTTGTTAAATACTTAATATATACGTATATTAATTTTTTTAATTAAAATAATTGATTAATCTATAGGTTATTTATACAAAATCTGCCAAAAGTGAATAATTTTTATTGATTATTTACAAAAAAATACAAAATAAAAAAAAAGAAAAAGATAAATTAACACATTTAAAAAAAAATTATTCTTCATTTTTATTACAGTGAATAGTAGACTTCGCTACCCCAAGCGTTTCGGCAATGTAACGTAAGCTCCGGCCTTCCATCTAAGTTTGAAAGACCCATTATTCTGGACCGAAATAAAAATAAAACATTAATTAAAGAAAATGCTTGGTTAATAATTAAAGATGTTTAAATATGCGAAAAACTACTTACAGTTTAGAATAGATCAACAAATAAATCTAATCTGAGTTTTATCTAATTGTTTACTAATCCTGAAGGGATTAGTTCAATGGACTTAGACTCTAAATTCTCTGTAATAACTAGAATACCCACATAAAGAAAATTGCTGAAAATTAGCTTTTAATACGACAAAATGTCCGGTTTTTTTTGCGGTTGAGTGTGTGTGTGTGTGTGTGTATATATATATATATATATATATATATATATATATATATAAACTATATGCCCACTCACACACTTTTTTTTCCAAATATAAATCTGGAATCCAATGGGCCTCCAACATCACTTCAAGCTAACACAATTACTGACAGGACATGGAAAGATGCGCAGCTACGTTCGCTGATTTCTCATTTTGGAAGACGATGCCCTTGTGATAATGTCTCATCACAAACACTTGACCTTTGACTGTTCTCTACTGGAGGATATCAGGAGCCTCATCATCAGGCGAGCAATAGGACTAAAAATGAGCTGCCCATTTGAATTGCTTCAACTCGCTCATGAAAATGTGTTATGTGAATTAATTGATTTTGTTAAACGCATTAATTTTGATGTATTATAAAAAAACATTACAGCGTCATTTGTCTTATGTCTTGTTATCTAATTGTATATTTAGATAAGAGCATTTAAATACTAAATTTTATGTAACACGTGTAATATACTTTATGTGGCGCATATATAAATTAAGAAATAAACTCCCTTCTGGTAGGGTTACTACCATAAGGAAAAAAAAGAAAAGAAAAAAAACCCGCATGCACCCCCAAGATACACGCGCGCATGTGTTCAACCCCCCCCCCCCCCTACCCGCTCAAGTACATCGATACACACACTCGCACACATTTACAAATGACATAATCTGATCATTAGGTCGGGGGATTAGACTAATGAGAATATGAGAAACGAATATTATAAATGACTATATTAATATTAAAAATAATTAAATTCAATTTTGTAAAAAAATGGTATTATAAAATAGCTCCTTAGCCAGACTACTTAATCTAGTTATTTCCTACGACTTTTGTAATCATGTTCTTGTAATTCAAACAATAACAATGTTATTTGAATTCTTTACTATTCACGCCGTATGGGTGTCATTCTTGTGTGGTAACTGTATTTTGGATGCGTCTCACCTTTGAGGGTCATTTTTAGCAGATTTCCCTTAATGGAAATCAGCTATTGAGGTCGTACTCATGACGCGATTTTATAAAAATATCTACAAATGTCCATCGATCCTGCCCATGAGATGTCTAAAATTATGTCTTTTAAAAAGTGTGTATATATATATATATATATATATATATATATATATATATATATATATATTTGTCTGTTAACGCTCTAGCGGCCGCAATTTTTGTTTGATCGTTACCAAACTCGGAATTTAATCGTTTTATGTAAAAAGGAAGATCAAGTTCGTTAATGGATGAAATCGGACCAGTGGGAGGTGCGGGGGGTTTAGAGGGTGGGATTTTTGAAAATTCAAAATATCTCCGTTGTTATGCGTCGGATCGAAAAATTGTATGAAATGAATCTTATTGCAAATTAAATATACTATTAATGTTGTTCTATACATTTATTCTGTATCTCGAATATTAACCGAGATATTTGCATTTGTATTCTGTGTGTGTTCGGCAGGAGTCGGCTATGTTCGGACTTTCCGCCGAGAGCTCTGGCGGCCGTTTCCGTAACTATTCGTCCCTCGTGAATAGGTTTATATGTTTCTTACTACTACAGTTGTTATTAGGCAGATTTCTCTATTGTAAAACTTCACGTGGGAAATCTGCTTAGTTTACGCAGCCCCTGCGTGACGGACTTTTTTTCCTCAGACAACGAAAAAAGAATGCCTATAGTTATATCAAACCTGGGAAATCTGCTCAATTTATTCCGCCCTGCATGACAAACTTTATTATACTAGACAGTCCATTTTTATAATTTAACCCGTGTATATCCAGCGCTAATTGTTTATCAAGCGGTACATCAATAGCGTGAGCGAAGGCCAGGCTCTTATCTACAGCAAGGGCAATCATAGAGAGGGCATTGTGATACATTGCCTATAAGAGATGCGGATGACTGGTGGAGAAAATCACTATATTTGTAGAGATGAAATCGTTCGTTCTAATTGGGCTGTGGACACTCCTGATTGTGCTTGCAGGCGCCCAGAACCCTGACGAAGAGAAACAGTTCGATGAAGAAGACGAAGAGGACTACACAGAACCCCCACCGCCAGACGGCCCCCCACTTGTACCAATGGTGAAGAATATATCTTTAATATTGATACAAATTTTAGCTGATTTCCCTTAAGGGAAAGGGGGAGGTATTGAGTATATACTCATGGCAAGATTCGAAAAATGTCTTCAAATATCCATCGATCCTACCCAGGAGATAACGAAAATGAGATCGATTCAAGCATATAAATATATATGTGTGTGTGTGTTTGTGTGTGTGTGTGTGTGTGTGTGTGTGTGAGAGTACTTCTCTGTTATCTCTCCAGCGGCCGCAATTTTTCATTAATCGTGGCTAAACTCGATTCTTAAACATTTTATGTAAAACTAAATATCAAGTTCGATAATGACTAATATCAAATCAGTGGGAGGGGAGAGGTTTAGAGGGGAAATTTCTAAAATTCGAAATATCTCCGTTAATATGGATCTAAAGATTGTATAGAACCGATCGTCTGGCAAATTTAATTTTCTATATTCTACACACTTTTTCTCAATCTTAAACATCATCTAAGATATTTGCATTTTTTATTTTCCACTCTCAGGAAATTCCTACTAAAGTCATACTAACAATAAGCAGAAAATAGATCATGATCCATTTTATTCGAAGCTCATATATCCAATATTGTTTTCATAGAACTTTTACTGTATGAAATACACGCAAATCATCGAGATTCTACGTTCTTAACTCTATTTGATCTATACCATACTCGATATTTACCAGTTTCATTCAGTACTAAAGGTCATATTCGTTCTGAAATCAAACCAGGAAAGGGGGGGGGGTGAGTGAAAAATGTTATAGAACAACTCTTGTTAAACAATTGATGCTCTACAATTGTTGTTCTATGTACTTTATTACCTCAAATAGTAAGAAAGTTATTGAGAGTTCCTTGTTTTCAGTCTTCAGTATATCCTCACGTCTTCTCATCAGGTTTTTACTTAGAAATAGAAGTTGAGAAAAGACCCGTAGTGTGTCATACCAGCACGTGGGAAATCTCCTTATTTTACGCAGCCCAGCGTGACAAAGTCCACGAAAGTTTAAATCACAATAGCTGAGTATTCAGGATTATAAAACCAAATTGTCCCCTTTTTTGTATTGTACCATCACGCAGTGATCAATGAACTAAGATTTCCCAGTGACTGCATTGCCCACTGGTGACCTCATCAAACATTCTATCCCCTATTTCTCCCATAATATGAAGCAAATGTACAAAGGACTTCCAATTTAACCTTCAAAAGAGCCATTTATTGATACAGTGCTTTCAGTGATTATCGCTTGAATAAAAATGAGGTTTTACAAAAAAGGCCGAAAATAAATAATACATAATCTTTACAATTTTTAATATTGCGATAGAGAAAACAGGTATAGAATAACAATTTTAAAATATTACGTTTTCAACAAGACTGTTTTTGATACCGCTCATAATAACGGGAATATTTTGAATTTTCCATTTTAAGCCTTATCTTAACCCTTACTCTTCCTAGTTTGATTTCAATTATGGACGAGCACAACCTTTCGGTTTTACCTGAAATGGTTAAATATCGATTAGATAAAAGTTAAGGTCTCTAAATATAGAATTGATGACGGCACGTGACGAATTTATCCATGTATTTCACAAAATAAAGGTCCAAAAGAATACAAAAAATTAGACGTTTCGTGACATTCTGGCTTATTTCTACTGTGTGATGATGGCATGGGCATCTGCTAAATCCCAAAAAATAAAATTACATATATTTGGGTCGATTTTAATTAGAGAAAAAAAAATGTATCCATCAATAATTGCAAGGAATTAAATTTGCAACAAGATTGGTAAAAAAAAAATTTTTCGATCCAATTCACAATATCGGAGAAATGTACATCCTTCTAGTTCTAAGTCAGCCGTCAACAAACTTGATCTTTAGTTTTACATGAAGTCTTAAATATTAGGATTGGAAACGATCAAACATAAAATACGAGAGGTAATAGACATATATATATATATATATATATATATATATATATATATATATATATTGTTTTGAACGGACTTCATATTTTTATTCTCCTAGGTAGCGTCGATGCACATTTGAAAACTTTTTTTTTGTCAGAGTACAACCTCCATAGCTAATTTCACTTAAGGGAAATCTCCTAAAATACATATGACTCTATTAATATTTGAGTTAAAGAATACCCATTCAAAAATCGTAGGAAATTGATTTATTAACACAACTGGTTTTACGAAGTTTAATAAGACAGATATTTCGATTATATATTTTACACAAATTTAAAACCACACTCCTCGAAGCCCAGTTTCACCTTTTAATGAAATTGATCTTTAGTTTTGCATGAAACTTTTAAATTTCAAGTTTGTACTTTTAGTTAACTGGAGAGAGTGACAAAAAATTTTTTTTTCTAATCAAGAAATTGAATATCACAGTGCAATTGAAAATTATTACTAGGAGTTAGAACCAAAGACTAATATTTATCACGAATTAATGCAATTATTTCTTCGAATAAAATACATTAATCAAATATTTAAAAAAAAATTCTTAGAAAAATTACATTCTCTTTTTAGTTGTTTTATTCAAATGTTATCCAATCTACCCATTAAACAAATATAGAAAATAATAGTTGGAGACATTTTCTAGAAGATGAAAGAATATTCTTGTGTTCTTCTTCAGAGAGTAAAAGGAGAAAATAATTATATTTCCAACCAATACCAACCATGTCCAAAAAAAAAAAACCAAGAAAAAGATTATTTATAGCTACATCTAAGATGTTTAAAATGAGTAAGAACTTATCAAAACACTTCTAAACAAACATCTAGATAAGGTAAAATGTGTATCATATAAAATATATATCTGTTAACGCTCTAGCGTTAGCAGCAATTTTTTTTTTTATGGTTACCAAATTTGATATTTAAGCGTACTATGTAAAACTAAAGACAGCTAACGGCTGAAATCGGACCAGGGGATGGGAGTTTACAGGGGGATCGAAAATCCAAATAACTCTATTACTGTGTCGAATCCGAAAATAGTATATATTCAGCCTTGTAGTAAGTTTTTCTATAGTTGTTTTATACATTGTTTTATAATGTATATTTTATTGTTGTTATTTCTAATATTAAGTGAGTTATTTGTATTTTATTGTTTCCAGTCATCAATTCCGATCCACTGGGATTCGAAAATTCCAAATATTTCCTTTATTATGAGTCCGGTCGAAAGATATTATAGAACCAATTTTTTTGAGTCATTTAATATTCTACAATTATTTTTCTGCACATTTTTTTTACTTGAATAGTAAGCGAGTTATTTGTATGTTTTCAGTTTTCAGTAGCCCCCCACCCCTTTTACTCATCACAAGTTTACAATAGGCCAGTATATCATGAAACCTCTTATTCCAAGTGTAAATGCCCAATATTTTTGTTACGTTTAACTCGAAAATGTTTATTTGTTTTATACCATACTCGATATATAACTGTTTCATTCAATACTATAGATCATAATAGTTTATGGCTCAAATTGGACCTGGAATAGGGGGGTTTAGAGGGGGGGGATTTGAAAATTCAAAATTTACCCGTTATTTTACGTAGAAATAGAGAATATATAATGAGACGAAATCACGAGCGTGTTATGCCAGCACGTGGGAAATCTACTTAGTTAACGCAGCCCCTTCGTGACGGACGTTTTCCTTTCTTGGCTGTAATCTGTGTAGTATATTTCATCTAGGCACAAATTACTGTAATTGAAACTATTGAAGTTATGCACCAGAAACCTATAACATAAAACTTCAAAAATTCAAAAATAAACACTGAACATAAAGTTTCGTTTGGATAGAGATTATCTCCTATATCCAGTAGACAAATAATCTCAGGTAGGGCAAAATCTCCTCCAAAGAAAGTTGTCCAGTTATGTGTGTGACAAATTATTTTAATTGTACTTAATATTGGATTTTCGTAAACCTATATTAATACTACAGTATCGCGACGACTCAGTTACCCGTAGAATATAACGATTGTATAATTGTTCCGGAACGTTTGTTCCCACAGATCCATCGACAGATGTCAAACCATCACTTCCTGTGTAAGATGGCTACAATTTGATAAAAAAAAAAAAAAAAAAACAGACACAAGTTTAAATCCATTATCAACAACAAAAGAACCTAAATTTTATTTCATATATATTCTTTGTGTTATTTTTTCTTTCGTTAGAAGGTCCTCCATTTATTTATTTTTTCTGCATACTCAGCCTTATGGGTTCAAAAGAATAAAAATATTAATTCTTCACTTTACTACAGCTTTTACTTTTTCAACTAGTTTTGGAGACAGCTGTGTTTTCCAAAAGATGTTGTTTAGTGCAATTATAATATTAGTTAAATATTTTTGTTTGTCTAATATTGATTCTTTTTCGACCTTCACTCATTACTCAGAAAAGAATTGGGATTAGAATACTGAAATTTCATTTTTGGGATTGCTGTAACGTCTAGTTGTACACCTTCCCTTATAATCAAAATCGGCTAAAGGAGAGGTGGTTTAAGAGTAAGGCGAAAATAAAAGTATTCAAATTTCTTCGTACGTATTAGAGGTGAAAAAACGTTTGCTTCTCTAATACGTACCCCAAGAAAAGTGGGGTGAGAAAGAAATGCAGACCGAGGCAGAGGCGGACTGGATGACCTGAGAGGGCACTTGAGGTGGCTAGTCTGTATATATATATATATATATATATATATATATATATATATATATATATATATATTCGGCCATTATATTAACTTTCACATTAGTTTTCGAATTGAAACAATTATAATAACTTTTTCTTTTGGTGTCTGCTCTTTTTTACTCCTAAACTACTAAACCGATTGAAATGAATCCAGATATGTGTATTACCTGTAATCCATCTTACTCTATATGCTACATCAATGGTTTAGATTAAGCAGGAAGGCAACTTAATATCTCTAACATTAATTTGATATGAAGAGCCGGTTTCAATAATTGTTGTGTTGTTTCAAAAATATAAAAGAATAAAAAAAATAAACCTGTCAATTCTTCTTGCTCATTTATGAAATTAAAAAAAAACTAAATTGCCTACATGATAATGATATTAACAACATAAATTTCTTATACTTAATTTACATAACCGCAATAATTCATAAAATTTGAATTGATACATGCGGTAAATTTGATAACATATGTAAGGAAGGGAGAATGGGAAAAAGAAAAGGTCAACATTATTAGGCATGTATAACCCAATATAGTCAGCATTCACTATTTTTAACTGATTATTTAACAACTTCACTTACTTAGATGTAATATTGTATAGCTAATGACTGTATTGAATAAAGTCGATAATATTGCTTTGATTTAATGGTTGTATTTGGTGTGCAGTGTGAGTTGGTGGGGTCCTATGGCTACAAATGTGAGGAGCATCAAATAACGACAAAAGATGGCTACATACTCAAACTGTATCACATCCCTCGAAGCACTGAACCCGCTGGGCCACTTGTGCTTTTAGTACATGGACTAATGTCTTCTGGAGAGGTTTGGGCAATGAAAAATATTAGTGCAGGTAATAAACATAAATCTGATTAATATAGGGGGGAAAATGTCATTTCGCTTATCAAAATTTAGTGATTCCTTATTAGTAAAGCAACTCATCCATCTTTTACTATGCATTCTCCTTTATCTTTGCGTGGAAGGGGGTCTAAGCCCAGCCCAGTCATATTTGTCATTATGACTAACCAGAACATCCTGTTATGTTATTATGAACTTCTCCTTACCAAAGTCAATGATTTGCCTATTCATGTGAAAAGAGATGTATATATATACATGTTAGCATATTTCTCTTAAGGTAAATCAGCTATTGATGCTGTACTCATGATGAGACCAGTTCAAATTTGTATTTATATATATACTCTCACGCGCAAACAAAATCCCTTTTATCATACATAATGAAATTCGATGTTTAAGCGTTCCATGTAAAACTAAAGATAAAGTTCATTAATGGCTGAAATCGGACAAGCGCAGTAGGATTTAGAGGTTGTATAACTCCGTTATTTTGATTCGAAGCGAAAAATATTATATAATCGATATAGTTAAATGTTTTAATTACTACAATTGTTATTGTGAACTTTTTTCACTGACTCCAATATTGGGCCAGTTATTTCTGTTGTTTTCAGCTGTTAGTTAATCCACCCATTCTTCAATCGATTTTAACTTAAAGTAATTAAGTATCTCATGTTTAACTTAAATTTCAATTACATTAGATATTCTCAAGGGAGAAATAGAAAATCTAATTTGAGATTACATAATCAATGTACCATTCTAGCACCTTCTCAGTTTACGCAATACCTGTGGGGCTGAAGTACCTTTTATCTGCTTATAATTTAAATTTAAAATTAACTTTCAGCATATCAACTTTCTGATCAAGGGAACGACGTCTGGATAATTAATCTCCGAGGATCAGTTCATAGTAGGAAGCATGTTACATTGAACCCTGACACGGATGAACAATTTTGGGATTACAGGTAAAATTAAATTATAACTAAATAATTAGTTATTTTTTAGCCATTGATCATTAAGTTCCATTAATATTATGGTATCTACCTCAGGTGAAATATATTGATTTGTGTCATATCATATGTTGACTTAGAGCCTACAGTAACGTACAGTGGAACGTAGTTTAAGTTTAACATCGTCAATCTTCTCTATTATACATATATACTAGCTAAGGTACCAGGCGTAGCTCAGGATATGTTAATAATTAAGGTATTTGCTATGTGAGGCTTCTCTATCCATGATAATTTTATATACTCTATCTCCTGTGCATGTATCTTTTTTCAAACCATCGTGGACCATGTAATTAGTAATCATGTATAGTATTCTCTGTTCCAAACTATAGTTAAATAAAAGCTCCTTTGCCGAAAAGCGGTCCAAAGCACAACGATTACAGCTTCTTTATGTTCATAATAACCTTTATTACAAAATACTCATTTATATATCTGGAAAGTAAACTGAATATTCATAATTGTACATAGAATGTTCAGTAAACTATAATATATTAAAGAATCAATGGTAATAAATACCGAAACATCTGGGAGCTACTCCCCAGCACTTTCACCCCACCCCCCCATCCTCCCAGCGTTCATCCTTTTAAATTATTTATGAAACTTAAATAACGTCACATTTCTGAGATTAACACTAAGTTACTACAATAAAAGTATAAAATCAATTCACATGTAAGCATGAACCAAATTGAGTTCAGGAGGAGTGGGGCAAAAATGATTATAGCTTTATCTGTTCATTCCCTCCACAATATAACTGCTACAAAGCTGTGTATAAATTGGGACTAATAACATTACAGTAACGCTAATCGTTAGAAGAAGGGAATAGTATAAATAAATCACTCTGGTGTAAGCTTAGGAGTTGTGAGGAAAATGCTATTTATAACAAATGCTGCAATTTATAACAAACACAAACAGAAAAATATCGGCTCAAATGCGTGTCCTAAAACGACCTGTAAAAGTAATATGTGTATACTATTATAAATTCATCAACACTACCATAAACCTATCAAAGTGGGCCCAAGACCATCAATGCTAAGGGCTCTGTCAAAAATACATATACCCATCAGACTATTAATAAAATTAGTACCATAATTCCTCTACCAGCTTACATACTAGGTACCTAAGCTACATATTCATCGTCAAGAATAACTCAATCCTCCACTTCTAATGAAATTTGTAGTTTTTAAATTAAAAGCAAAACCGTCGACATAAATAGATATTTTCGTCTAGGGAAAATACCATAGGAATTCTGCATTTTATTAAAATATGGCATATTTCCAAAATTATTATATAAAATTTGATCCATATGGGTAGTCCTTTCAGGAGTCAATTAACGTGGGTTATGATTCCTTTAACAATCTGTACTTGTATAATATTAAAAATAAGATTAATCGGCTTTCAGAATCATTCTATGAGTTTTTATAACGAAGGACTTATGTTCAGTTGGCAGGAAATGGCATTGCACGATATTCCAGCAACTATTGCTTATATCAAAGAAAATACTAAAACTAAGCAAATGTACTACATTGGGCACTCCATGGGCTCAACTATATTTTTCACGATGGTAAGTAGTGATCCGGAAGTTGCAAAATCAATCAAAGAGGCAGTATTATTGGCTCCTGTATTCTATGCTACTAAATACCAATTCCTATTGAAAGAGGGATCTTCGATGGCAGACATGTATCATGAAACCATGGTAAGTGTATGTGTAATGTTATTTTTAACTTATCTTTGATTTGTGGCATTGAAAATTAGGAAGACGCCCGGGTTCGACTCACGTGAAGAAAATACTATTTGTCTCAATATTATAATGTAATCTACTTTTAGCAGATTTCCCTCAAGGGGAATTAGCTATTCAGGTTCTACTCATGACGTGACTTTGAAAATTTCCTCAAATACCCATCGATCCTTCCTAGTAAACGGAAAATTGTGGCCGCTAGAGCAGTAACAGGCAAGTACATTCCTACTTAATTTTGTAGGGCGCTCATTTTCGTCATCTTAAATCAGCAGTGTGTTATGCCAGCACGTAGAAATTTGCTAAGGTTACGCAACCCCTGCGTGACGAACTTTTTCGTTATCCGAAAGTCCTAGAAGTCCTACACCAGAGATATGTAGATAGATGTTTGGAACTGTTAAAGAGCAGTGCAGGAGGAACTATAGAAGCACCCCAGCGTTTCGTAGTTGATGTTTCGAATCAAACTAACTAGCTATAACACTAAAAGTGAGTGAAAAAAAAGGATATACGTTCCCAACTTCTATCCCTTTGATTGACAAGGCTCGGAGAAATATTTACACATTCACAAACAACTATTTCTAGAACACAAAACATATTATTTTAGCCTAGTTGAGGATTGGCAATGATGAGTGGTCTGACAAGGCGGAGAAGTACAGGTCCTTCAAGGGCTTATTTATAATAATAAAATAAATAAAAATAAAATACAATCCAGTCGTTTTGTAATTATGAAAATGCATGTTTTAATTTAACTTGTATCATTGTGAATATATTATCATGATGTGTCAATTAATATTATGAAATTTTATTTACAGGATGGGTTCAAGGAAAAGCAATTGTGGGAAGCATTCCCCAGGTCAGATACGCCTCACACTGAGCATCAAATAGGTTGTGATCAACTACCGGATATGGCAATTGCTTACTGCAACATAGGTTTAGATGTAAGTTAAATTTATCTTCAAGATACAAACAATTATACATTGCATTGTAATCAATTAATATATGAGTAACTATTATTCTTATAGAATAAATGCAAAATATTCTTACACAATCAAGAAAAATTTCCAATTTTTCAAAAGTATATATATATATATATATATATATATATATATATATATATATTGTTACGTTTTTTATTACCAAAACCAGTAATAAATGTTGTTAATAATAGTTCTTTTGGATTGCAAAATTAAATACTCGCAAGTTTCACAGTTTTTATCACTGCACAATTTATTTCACAATGCACAATACACTTGATAATTATTCTTAATTACTACTCACAGTATACACTGATAGCGTCACTGTTCTTCAGATTACACAGTCCAATAATTCACTCACGGTCACTGAAATTCACAGAAAGGCGGCACTGCACTGTCCTATTATGAGACTAAATACTTCATCCAGGTTTTTAAGATGCTCCTCAAAAGTCTTCCCCATAACGATTATGTCATCTAAATACACCAAGCACGTCTTCCAATTGAGACCCTTTATCACACGTTCCATTAAACGCTCAAAAGTAGCTGGGGCGTTGCAGAGCCCAAATGGCATCACCTTTGGAACCTATGGAACTGCCATAAACCATTGCTTGCGCTAAAGGCAGTTTTCTCTTTGACTTTATCGGCTATCTCTACTTACCAGTAGCCCCTTTGCAAGTCCAAGGTGGAAAACCATTTCGTTCCAGCCAACGTGTCTAAGGTGTCGTCAATTCTTGGCATCGGATAGCTGTCTTTCTTGGTGACGTTATTGAGTTTTCTGTAGTCGACGCAGAATCTGGTGCTGCCGTCTTTCTTCTTTACTAGAACTATTGGCGAGCTCCACGGACTCGAAGATGGTTCAATGACTCCATTCCGCTCCATTTCGTTGACAAGTTCTTTAACTTCATTCCGCTTCGCTAGGGGAACACTCCTGGGTGCTTGTTTTATAGGTCTCGCTTCACCGGTATTTATTTCATGTTTCACTACAGCTGTTCTACCTGGGCTTTTATTGCTTAGGGCGAAGACGGATGCATGTGCTCTTAGCAACTCCTTTGATTTGTTTCTTTCAGGTGATGTCAGTCCTTTCGTCCATGTTTCCACTTCTCCTTTAAGTAATTCGCGTTCCTTGGCTGTCATTTTCGGGCATCCTGAATTTCTGGCACAGTTAATTATTGCTTCTGCTGGCTCACATTGACCGATTTCAAAATTTTTGTTAATGATCTTCTCATTGTTGGATAGGTTAAGTACTCTCACCGGAACTCGTCCATCGTCGCAGGTTTTCACGAGGGCTTTAGCTGTTATAATGTCATCTTTAAGTTCTTTTGGTTCTACTACCCACAACCGGTTATCCTCACAATCTTCTTCCACACGCGCCCATACTAAGGTTTCCGACTGGGGTGGTAATTTCTGGCGTCCGACGGTAAATAGCCTCCTTACTATGGTCTTGCTCACATATCCAACATCCAAGGGTATCTCGACGTTGCGCCAGATCATAACTTATTGACCCATGTGCAGAATGATACCGTGGGCTCTCATGATTCTGCACCGATGATCATTTCGTCCACTATGTCGGCGACCACAAATACATGATCGGCGCTAGTGTTGGCGATAGTCAGTCGAACCTTGGCTCTCCCATAGACAGTGGCTGATTCCCCAGTAGCAGTGCGCAGTCGGACGTCGTTTAATGGTTCCACTGATCCTTTTACCAAATCGGGCCTAATTATGGACTGCGACGCCCCTGTGTCTATGGTGAGGATCTGCTTCCTTCCGTTAATGAGTCCACGAGCTGTAAGGTGGCTATTTTGTTGTTGTATTATGGAAATGGAGATTGTGGGGCCAGCAGTTGTAGGAGCTAGCTCTTGCCCCTCAGTGCTAGCTCGCTTTAGTTTAACGGCGCCTCTTGAGATTTGGGGTTATTCGTTCGTTTCTTCTCCCTTGGTGTCGAAACAGATTCTTCTTTTCTTCGGTGATTTACAGTTGAAAATGGCCGGCCTTGCCGCAGTTGAAGCACTTTGAGCGTGATCTGTTCCTTTGCTCCTCCATTATTCGTATGACTAATTCTTCTTTGCACTCCTTGACATTTGGGCGTCATTTTGAATCTTAATTACTACTCACAGTATACACTGATAGCGTCACTGTTCTTCAGATTACACAGTCCAATAATTCACTCACGGTCACTGAAATTCACAGAAAGACGGCACTGCACTGTTTTTACTTCGCGGCACTGCACTGTCCTTTACTTCGCGGCACTGCACTGTCTTAAACACGGCACTAAACTGTTACTTACAGGCACAACACTGTTCTTCTTATAAAAACACTTTACCACACTGCACTAGGTCGCACTGTAGCACTGATGTGAACATCAAGACAGGTGAGAATAAAACTGACTCGCTCGCGGCTGGCCGTTCTTTATATAGGTTGTCGGCATACATCAAAGGGGAATTGTCTGGACCCCTCGACGTTTGGCTGGAAGGTACTGGTAGGAGCTAGGACATTCTGTCGGCTTGTTTGATCTATAACGCACTTCCCAAATACGCGACTCTCTGCTAATCCTTCATTTTCACAACAATATATATATATATATATATTTCTTCTGCTCTCCCACGGGCCAAATATCTTGCAAAGCATTCTTCAGCCCCAAACCAGGAAGGATTTTCAGTTTCCAATGGTGAGAGTCCACGTTCCCACGTGTCACATATAACTAACTGTTAGTCCGATGACTTTCTTGTATATTTGCACATTCGCCTCCAGAAGCGAAGACCTTTTTGAAGGGCCTAGAAGCACCTGAACCCTTTGAGCAGTCTGTTATTTATATTTGTTTTTCCCAAGGTATTTAAAAGTGGAACTATTCCTCTACCTCATCTAGACAGATCCCCTACCTGACACTCGGTCCTGAAAATGCTTATGAGAATGCCTCGTTCCTTTCCTTTATAAGCTCTTCACTATCATCAACCAACAGTTCCTTTTCTTCGCACACACACACATACTCCTGCAGATGGCCCTCTTTTAAAATACTTTATATTTTTAACCATTATAGGTTAAAACATAAATAGAGCAACGCCCTTCACATTTGTCACATCCCATTACCTCCTCTAATAATTTCCTCCTGGATTCCAGCTCTGATGGTAATACAAAGGACCTGATGGTCACTCTCGGCCCAATTCAGAAAGACAGTTCATTCTGTAATTTTCGCAATAATGCCTGCTCTGTCATAGGTGTATTCCTTGTGAGCCACTGAAAATTGGGGGAGACATTGGATCGTTTATAACGGCCAGGCTACTTGGTCTTGGGTAATGAACTCCTTATAATATTCCTTTTGCGACAGCTAAGAGTTAACCTCAGGTGCTATAGTGTTCTCTAGAATCCCCTAGCACAGGTGAGTCGATAAACACTGCTACTATGTATTTTGAAGATATGTGTTGCCTGTGCATAGCTTTGAACCAGCGTTCATTGGAACAATTACAGATTCTGTTTTTGTACCAAAAGGATATTCCTAAATATTACACGATACTCCTGAAAAACCAGACTTTTTTCCATCGACCGGCTCTTGGACGCATACTATGTTTACACTATCCTTCGGCGCCTCTGCTAACAACTCCGCAGTGGCTGCCTAATTTTCCTTACATTATGCTGTAGAACCCTAGTATGTACTTCTGGTTTCTCACCCATAGTCAGTTCTTGCGAAGCCCTCTTCACTGCCTTCTTGTAGGCAATTTTCGTTATCGGTAGCCGGGTGTAGTCCCTCCTGCTTAATTCGAAAGCAATTCATATACATTGCTGGCTTCCCCTTGTCATGAATATGCCCTCTTCCGGAGGAACAGTAATTATATTACACTTTTCAATAGGCTCTTACATGTCTGAAGAAATGGCACTTGTAGCAACGAGTTACTGCCTGAGCTTACTTCTATAATCCAATTCTCTATTATATTTTGTTCCTTTCCCATGCAGAACACTGGAGCAACGGTTTCATCTCTCCAGTCCAACTTAAAAGCATCCTGCTTCCAAAAACAATCAACCAGTTCCTCTTTTGTGCACTCATATGGATTATCACACAAATGATACGAGGATTGCTTTGGGGATCTGTAGTTCTATTTTCTCCAGTTGAGGCCAGTTTTCGATTTTTTTTTTTTTGATTTTTTTTTAGAACGCATCTCATTGTGAACATCATGTTCTAATTCTTAAACCTTGTACAGTTGCTTCAATCCTTTTCTTGATTTCAACTTTAAGCTCATCAATAGTTAGGAACTGAGTTTTAGCTTTTCCTTCGTCTCTGAAAAGAACTACGTTATGTGGTTCCAAATGGACATTATTAGCATATGTTCATGTTCATGTCCATGACTTCAATAGCTTGTCCTGGTTGGTTACCGGCCTATTATTGCTCTAGTCTACTCAAACATTTCTAGGCATATAATCATGGAGATACGTTATGGCCATAGCATGCTGAAATATTCATTTTCCTTTGTAGTTGAATTTATTACTGGCTAAATAGTGAATAAAGAATAATAAGTATTTAATAAGACTTTAATCTCACATGCTAAACCTAGAGGAGCGAATTGGATTCCCTCCTGGGCAACAGGAATGTATTTAGTGACGAACTTCATCATTAAAGAGTTGATGAAATACATAACCACAAACGACCAACTGATAACTTTCACTAAAAATCATTCATCCAACAATACCTAGGATTAAAAAGTAATTAATTATTATACTATTGATAATAATAATTAATGCTTCACATGAACATTTGCAGATGGCTAAACCACTAGTGGGAGATTTTCTACCAGCAGGAACCTCACGTAAAAATCTTGAACATTATGCCCAAGCCTATGCCTTTGGTGAGTGTGTGAACGTTGCACAGGAGATCTTTATACTTATGATTAACTAATATAACTTACGATATCATATTTCTTCATAATTGTGTGTGTGTGCTTGCGTGTATGCATTAATGCGTGAGTCTATATATACATAAGACAGTAAATCCCTATTTATTATTATTTTCAAACACGTTAAACTGTACTTATTTAATAACAAGTATAGAACATTCGTCATGTTTTTGAACATTTTTCTCTAATTAGACTCAAATATTTTATTAATGAGGCTTGAATGAATTAAAGTATTTACTTTTTAAAAATAAATATTTACATGTATATGTTAAACGTATTTCAAATATTTAAGGAATAAATTTTTCAAATAGATTCTTTGGCACACCGAGATCCAGAATCTTTTCTAGAAAATACAATACATTAAGGCGACTTCCTCAGAAGTCAACCACCAAAGAGTTTTGAAGTATAATGTTGTAGCGGTGACTCGCTCACGGATCACAGGATATGACAGTAGCCTAAGTGGGGTGGCCGTTCGCTATATAGAAGGCCGGGGAAAAAGCCTCAACTGGGGTTATAAGTCGTGTATTCAGAAGTATGGTTGTGAAAACTGCCGGCCGCGTGTTTTTGAGAGCTTTATACTGTTTGTGTTAAAATCCCTTGTATATGGTGTATAATATTTTGTCCCCGTGTATATTCTCCCTTTGAGAAGAGCGTTATTTTAGTTATTCCAAAATATAAGACTACAGTTTTCATCAGAACTTTTTATTTACCCAGAGTCCTCGAAAATGTACTCATTTTTCTTGGTACCTCATACGTACCTATTTAACGGCTGAATTATAAGTTCCCTGTATTTTAATATTACCTGAAGATAATTGCATCTACCTTGTTCGGAATTCTCAACCCTATTTAACAATATCGACGGCATACAAATGAATATTTCTATTTAGAACAGGGTGTTATGTCATTAATACTAGTTTTATCGAAAAAATGTGTGGACTAATTCTATTGTAATTAGAATGTATTCTGTAGATAATTATAAGAAAGCATGAACGAGCATGAATTCGTCAATATTCATCCGTTATCCATTCTAAGCTTCAACTGTAAAGCGAAATAATAACTATGTAGAAGGAATAATTTAAGCATTTCATGAAAACAAAGGAATTACTAAGTGCTTAAATAAATCAAGGAATCAGGGACACGAAAGAGATAAATTTCACGATCATCAGAATTCCTCTCTCTAACCTCTACTAGCCCCTTTCAATTGAACTCATATCATATAAAATAAATATTCAAATTAACCAAAAGAACAATGGAAAATACAAATGCATAACTACTTTGCCTTTTATATTACTTTTTTAATTATCACTTAAGAGTTTGGTGTGGGTAATGTGTAGAATAATAAGAGAGAAGTAAACAAAACAATTTAATAAATGTATCAACAATTTACAATGTTTTTGGGGCAGTTTCACACGAGGCACTGACTCGTTCTTTTGTCATTCTTCTAACCTCGATGAACAGGTTATGCACGCAGTGTTGCCACTAGCCCGCACTCGCTCCCGACTCACTATTAAATTTTAAAGCAGGGGGCCCCCGGTGACTGCTAGACGCAAGTTTATATAACTGTTAACTGTTACAAGAGTAACAACTATTCTAAACCAGGGGTGAGCAACCTTTTTAATCAACGGGCCAATTTAAATTTTAAAATTTTTTGGCGGGTCGCACATAAAGTAACACATTAATAGTTTAGAAAACTTTATTTATTATAATCATTAGAATAGAAAAATATAAAAATTTAAAAAAAAGTAAAGATTTCATTTACAAATTTTAATAAAAAATAAAAAAAAAACAACAATAAAATTACAGAAAAAAGAATTTACTGGAAATTTTTAATCAGAATTTTGGCACTGTTTTTTTTTTTTTTTTTTTCGGTACAAGCTAATCAATATCAGCCGGAATTGATGAAATAGCTACACGTATGCAGCTTTCTAATCGTGCATCAATCAGTCTTGATAGGTGGTCATTTTTGATTGATTTCATGGTCGAAAATATTGTTCGCAAGCACACGTTCTTGCGAAAAAAGACATCATTTGCTTTGCATTTTTCGTCAAAAGCGGAAATTTCTGAGGGCTCACATACGATTTATAAAAATGTTTCATGATTACTGAGAAAATTATATTTTTTAAATCGTTATTATTATGCATGTCAATCACTTCCGTTTGAAAGTCTTCGGGAACTGTACCCACATCGATATTAAATGGCAAGGAAAACATTTTCCTGGAAACCAATGTAGCGTATATATTGTGCGTGTTTTTAAGAAGTAGTAACGTTTTCCTTATCTAAATGTGGAAAGTGAGACTGAATGTTGTTTCCACAATTTTAATTTGCGCTCAAAGCCCTGAATTTTATTATGCAAATTGTAAATAAACTGCCCTTTGCCTTGAAGTTCCACATTAAGATCATTGAGATGCTGAGTGAAGTCGACAAGAAACCCAAAATCACATATCCATTCTTTATTACAAAAATGAGATAAACACCCCACATCCCTTCATATCCAAGACTTTCATCAAATGACTGGATGGTCTATATAGATAAAATAAAACAAATAGCTATCAACTTCTTGATTTATTTTTAATATGCCCTGGGCCATTTGTTTTTTATCTAGCTAGACAGCCCCTTGCAGATAGATAAAATGAAATAATAATGGTCACTGCATACTATACACCAATTGTGGAATATTACTTATAAAACAAGATTGGTTAAAAAACAGTTTCGAAGAAACTTCGAGAAAAAAATCAATGTACAGACAGAGGTAACAATTTTATATATATATATATATATATATATATATATATATATATATATATAATTGTGTTGATGTTTTCGACCAGGTTATATATGGTGCTGTTATTCTTTTAAGAGTTTTAGTCAATGTTGGTGAAAAAATCTTATCTAACCCTAGTCCTAAGTGCAATAGTTATATGTAATAGTTTTTAAGTATCTTTAGTCTTGCCCTGTAGAAGAGAAAATAAAGATTCTCGAAATATCGGCATAAACTAAGCGTTTTTACCAAAATTGACCAAAACTCCAAAAAGAATAACAACACCATTTATATATTTGTCTGTTACCGCTCTAGTGGTCTTATCGTGACGAAACTTGATATATAATCGTATTATGTAAAAAGAAAGATAAAGTTCGTTAACGGCTGAAATCGAACCAGGGGGAGGGGGGGGGGTTGCAGGTGAAGAATTTTGAAAATTCGAAATATCTCCGTTATTATTCGTCGGATTGAAATATTGTATATAGTATATCTTATTGGAAATGTAATTTTCTATAAATGTTGTTATATATATTTTTTCTCTATCTTCAATATTAACTGAGATATTTGCATTTTTTAGTTTTAAGCCATGTGTAAACCCCCACTCCTACTCATGTCACAATACAAATTATTTTATAAATCAGATAAATATAATCAGATTCTTTCATCATACCTATATAATAAATATGATGAAAGAATTGGCTACGCATCCACTGTAACAACTTATTAAAAAGGCAGAGTGCTTTCGATGCAGTGCATCATCGTCAGTGCCCGAAGGTCCTGGATGTCGACCCGACTGAGCACTTGGAGCTAGACTCAGACGTATTATTTATTACAAAAAAGTACCATGCGTGGGGCGGGGCTTAATGTCCAAACTGGGCCGGATTGAGAGAAGAGTATTAGGAGTACATGAATAAGAAGGAGCTGCTTGCCTGGAGCTACCTTCTCCTTGGCTGGAAAGCCAATATTTCAGTACACGGTCTTACTCAATAGGAAGCGCTGTAACCACCATTCGTCCTCTGCCTTGCACAAGACAGATATTCTAGAACAGGGATGAGCATCACGCGGCCCTTTCAACATGTTTATGCGGCCCGCCAAGCATTTCTAAAATTGAATTTATTTTATCGACTTTCTCCCAACAATATACTGTTAAAAAATAATTATAATTTAATGGTAGTGCATACTAAACCGAAACAATTTTTTGTGAAGAGTTACTTACTTGTCGGCGACATGTTCAAACATTCAAACTAACGCGCCTCGTCTGTGCTTGTTTGTGTTTGCTTCTGTCACACGATCAGTTTGGGAAGCTGTTACCTAGCAATATCAGAAATTCTTGTGTTTCTTGAAAGGCGTGATATTAATGTCAAAAAGGTAATATTAGAGTTTTTTTAGTCAAAATTAAGTTTTCCTGCCAACGTTTTTAACTTTCAAATTATTAATCCATAATCGCATGTCAGAAAAGTAAATGAAAATACGGAAGGTTGCGGATGAGTACAGGCATTTCCAAGAAAAGTGGAAATTTGATTATTTTTCACTTTCCTCAAAGATAAAGCTGAATGCTTAGTATGCTGAGAGACTGTGTTGACATTAAAAGAATATAACATACAAAGGCATTACGATACAAAACATGAGTAACAATATAAAAACTTAACCGAACAACTCCGGATAGATAAGTAATCAAATGGAGGAAAACTTGGAATAACAACAGATTATTTTTACGTTGCGAAATTACTGATACAGCACAACTGGCTATATTTTTACGTGGTATTGACACTAAATTTAATATTACCGAAGAATTGTGTTCACTGATTACAACGCAAGGGACTACAACCGGCAAAGACCGGTAGTTTGAAGTAAAGTCCTTTTTGGAAAATATTTAAATTTATCGACAATGTATCGATGGATGGATCACGAGCAATGTCAAGCATTGTGATAGAAGGATCGGGAAGGCTGTTTCAAGACATTAAGAAGGCCACAAGAAGGGTAACATTCGTTAACCACTGCATAATTCACCAGGAAAATTTGTTTGCGAAAAGATTAAGTTCGCCAAATGTCACAGTACCTGTAGGGGGCGGGAAGCCTTTATTCCCCGGCACCAAAATGTAAGGGCGGGGAAGCCATTTTAACTTTATGAAATATGACTGTACAACATAGACAGAACAAAATGGCTACCCTTTGTTTGGGTTATAAACTTTAGTGGCAAGCCAATAATATATACACCAAATAATGATTGAAATGTCCTATATCATGAGTACTCATTTAATACGTCGATAATGCTAGCATTACATTAAAGAAAGAGATACCTTTGAGAAAACTATACTTTCCATGCGGCGGGTTTTCTTTCCGTGTTATTGTGTTCTACAAAAGATGTCTTCTTCTCGCTGGTGCAAAATAATAGCGTATCTTCGATGCGGGGATCCTTTCTGAATACAGGAGCGGCGGGAGCAGAACAGTGTTCACTTTTCTTTGCGGAGCAATCCAAACCACGTGCTTTTCACTCGAGTAATGGAATCCAACTCAGGTCACTCAGATCAAGCGGGCGCTTCGTCCTGTAGGCCAGCACTGCAGTTTCCGCTATTGGCCACAGCCTTGGTGACCCTGCCAGGCCGTGCGACCGGTTAGTGAACTAAGAAAGCGCGGGAGATACGACCGAACAGTGCCAATAATTCTACTAATCAGTTTTATAAAGTCGCGTGCTTTAAATTACCGCGAATTTACAGAATTCCTGAAAGATTTAGAAACTGAATATGGCGACGTGGTTTTGAATACCGAAGTATCTTGGCTTAGTAGAGGTGTAATGCTAAAAAGAGTATACAACTTAAAAAGCAAAATACAATTATTCTTAGATATGAGGGGATATGCCTTTCCTCATTTTGGTAATAAAGAATGGATGTGCGATTTGGGGTTTTATATCGACTGACTCAGCATCTCAATGATCTTAATGTGGAACTTCAAGGTAAAGGACAGTTTATTCACAATTTGCATGATAAAATTCAGGGCTTTGAGCGCAAATTAAAATTGTGGAAACAGCATGTTTTGCAGAATAATGTGTCTCACTTTCCACATTTAGAAAAAGAAAGCTTTACTACTTCTTTAAAATACGCACAATATATAGACATTTTATATAGACAGCGGTTTCCATGGAAATGTCTTCTTCGCCATTTAATATCGACTGGATACAGTTACCGAAGACTTTCAAATGGAAGTGGTTGACATGCAGAATAATACCGATTTAAAAAATTTATTTTTCTCAGTAAAAATCAAAATTTTTATAAATTGTATGTGAGCCCTGAGAAATTTCAGCTTTTGACGAAAAATGCAAAGCAAATGATGTCTCTGTTCGGAAGTACGTGTGTTTGCGAACAATTATTTTCGACCATGAAATTAATCAAAAATGACCACCGATCAAGAATGATTGATGCACGTAGCTACTTCATCAATTCCGGCAGATATTTATTAGCTTGTACCGAAAAAAAAGTGTCAAATGTCTGATTAAAAATTATAAGGAAAATACGGTTTAATTTTTTGTTTCCCAGTATTTGACTGACAATAAAACTAGCCTTAACTGCTGTATTTGATAAATTAGCTTGATTTTTAAAAGTAATCTGTTGTTTCCCCAAGTTTTTCTCCATTTGATGAAACTTATCTATCCGGAGTTGTCTGGTTAAGTTCTTATATTGTTGTCATGTTTTGTATCCTAATGCCTTTGTATGTTATATTCTTTTAATGTCGACACAGTCTCTGAGCATATTAAGAATCTCACTTTATCTTTGAGGAAAGGGAAAAAGTAATCAAATTTCCACATTTCTTGTTAATGCCTGTGCTTCAGTTTTTTTCATTTCCTTTTCCGACATGATATTATGGATTAAAAATTTGAAAGTGGGGTCAGGATGGCCGTGCGAGTTAGGGCGTAGGTCCTAATCTCGCGTGGTAGACCTAGAGTGGCGGGTTCGATTCCCGCCCTGGGCAGGAGAAATTTATTTAGTGACGGACTCACTAAATAAACTCCTTGAGCCCACCCTGACTAGAAAAGTGTGGTAACCTGTAGATAGCCCGTTCCGATTAGCCTAGTAGCATAAAGTGGACGTAAATAATAATAAACAAAAAACATTTGAAAGTTAAAACAATTTGTAGGAAACATTAATTTTGAATAAAAAAACTCTAATATTACCTTTTTGACATTAATATTGCACTCACGCCTTTCAAGAAACACAATAATTTCTAATATTGCTAGTTAACAACTTAGCAGACTGATGTGTGACAGAAGCAACACAAACAAGCACAGACGCGGCGCATTCGTATTGAATGTTTGAACAAGTCGTCCACAAGTAAGCAACTCGTCACAAAAATTGTTTCGGTTTAGAATGTACTACCATTAAATTATAATTATTTTTTTACAATATTTTGAGGGAGGAGTCGATAAAATAAATTAAATTTTAGAAATGCTTGGCGGCCGCATAAATATGTCGAAAGGGCCGCACGCGTCCCGCGGGCGGCTTGTTGCTCATCCCTGTTCTAAACAATAATTCGTCCTTAGTTTGGTCACCACGTTTTTTTTAACGCGTGTATAGAGTGAAAGACTATACACTTTCTGAGCACATTACAGGATATCTGCGTTACGTAATGATAATGAACATATAATTTAGAGCATTAATTAATTTTATCTTTACATTTCCATCACTAAATATTTTTATTTTATCTAGTCAACGGCACACAGCAAGTATTAAATAATATCTTAATAATTTACTTATATGGAAAATAACTATTTTTTTTTTCTTTTCAGGAAAAATAAGATTTTATGATTATGGAAATGAAGAAGATAACAAAAAAATATACAGCTCACCCACTCCCACTGATATAGATCCTAAAAAATCATCTATGCCAACACATTTATTTTATTGTGAAAGTGATCATATTCTAGCTCCTGAGGTTAGTACCAAGACTTACTTTTTTTATAGGTAATACAACATTTAAATTGAGATATCTGGAACAATGATTAAAAAACACAATTATTTCACCATATAGTATGGGTATAAGATCAAATAATATAACATATACGTATTGATAGGCTTTTGATGGTTCAAAAATTGTAAATCCAGCTGTTGTAAGAAGTAATCTAATTAAGATATAAACACAGCAAGCATATAGGAGCAGCAATATTTTTTGCCTCCCTCCCCCCAGGTGTTTTTCAAAAGCTGATAAGAGGGAGTAGGCTTTGCTCGAACTTACAAAATCCCTGTTAAGGAAATTCTTGCATTTCCTTCAAAGCTGTACATTTACTTAAGAACATATAATTGAAGACAATGCAAGCATCTAGGCACTCCACCTACCTTTTACACAAAACTTGGTGAGTGCCTGGATTCAGTTCTCTGAACAGTTCAGATTGTTTGGCTGAAGCCCTAAAGGAATTACTGCATCTCTACAATATTGCAGAAGGGCTCGGAAGTAGCTGTCATTTTCAGTAGGCAGTTCTAAAGTCAGTAGCCCTTGATCCCTATCTGTCTGAGACATGGCTCTTGCCAGCCAAATAAATAGTTGTCATAATTATAGAATGAGTTATTTTGAATTATTTGGAGTTTTCTCCCAGTATCAATTTGTGATGCTACATCAAGCTTCATTTAATCATCATGCAATTTTGAGCCATAAGCTTTTTATGGAAATCAATAGATTCATGAAAGCGAAAATAATTTTTCATTTTTTCTCTGAACAATGGATTACCTCACTAGAAATAGTGAGTAAGTCACATTTAAGTTCCCTTTCCCACTCCACTGTTTTTATGTGAAAAACATCTGATGTGGGTACACCGCTTCCTCCTATTAAATTAAATAAATAACATGATTATAAATAGGGAAGGATGTTTCCAAACTGGTTAATAGTCTCCAATTAAGCCAAATTTTTGCTTACAAGCATCTTGAAGGCATAAAACATATTTTTTCTAATTGTATGAAATTGGTAACCATATGTTTTCTGTTTATTTATTATCTTTTTATTTTTAACTTACCAATGTATTTGTTTTCATATTTTATGTTTATGCTTATATAATTGGGAACAGCTAGCTAGCTTGGAAACATTCTTTCCAATTTACTGAAATTATTTATGGTGTTGGACTGAAGAATTATTCATCCAAATCATTATAAATAAAATGTTTTGATGCACTATATTTAAAATTACTTCATTTGAAAGTAATACAATACATCAGATCAAAAAATATCATGGGAAATATTTATAGATCATTTCTTGTATGCGTAAATGAAAATAGTTCTATACAATTTGCATCTCTAATAGGTTCAAAGAAATTTGCAAATTTCAAGTTCTACCACTCTAAATCTCCCTCCTCCTTGGTCGATTTGGATTAAACATTTTTCAATTTCCCATTGATTTTATAATATACCATCATGAGGCCCCAATAGCTGATTCCCTTAAGGAATTTAAAAAATTAAAAGTGTTAACATGTTGTATTTTATGATTGGATTGGCTCATTTTTAGGATGTTGAGACTCTCAAGAAAGAGCTACCTAATCTCCAAACAGACTACTTTATCCAAGAAGAAGCCTTCAATCATGTTGACTTTTTATTTCCAATGTCTGAAGAAACGGAAAAAGAATTTGGTGAATTTCTGACAAAACTGAAAGAGATAGTGAAATCGTAGTTTAAAATTCTTGAATTATCATTTTGATTGACTAAGTTATAGAAGAAAAAAAATCCTTTCTACATATCCTTTCTTATAGTTTGCATTTTGTTTTAATATTTAATTATATTACTTAATATCTTCGAATAAAATTAATTGGATAAACCAATTTTCCATGGGTAAATAAATTTTCAAGTGAAATATATGTATTTCTGATCAAAGATGTAATTACATTTTGGATCTCACCCTAAATTGATTGGAGGTTCCCTACCTTACCATCCTACAAACTTTACAAAACCAAACTTCACAACTGGAAGAACTGGTTTGGAAGATATTTCATAGCAGGTGGCCACCGTTCATTCACGTTGGAAACATCAGGAAGCCTTGAATGGCTGTGTATTTGCCAGTTTTCATGGAGTTTTCAGGGGTTACTATTAAATTTAGAGTCTCCTTTCTAAGTTACTGGATTGGGAGAGTAGGCATTTTTGTTCCATTTCTGGGGGACCTGGATGCCTCAGTTCCATTCCTGCATGTTGGAGAAGTAATGTAATATTGGAATCTTACTACCAGTAAGATAGACGTTCTTGGTTGGAGCTTAGCGTAGCCACTCTTTTGGGATGACATGCTTTGTTGCTATTATGCAAGGGAAATCCATCGGAAGTGGGATTTGGATGAAAGCTCATAGCACAGGTGAGGATCCAACAATGTGTAACTAGATACTCCAGTGTCCTGGATGAATGACTTCCTAAGCCCATGGAGAATTTTACAATGGTCTCTAAATATTCTGAACAGCAGTGCCCTTTCGTACATTTTACTTTTGAACCTGTGTGGTCAGGGCACAACAGTGATCCATAGAACAGAAGGCATTTCCCTCTATCAATTATTATTGGAAAGGGCTTTGGGCTTTGAAACATGTTTGGGATGCACTGAGAAGAATAAGAAAGTTAGAGCTCATGGTAAGATAACAGAGAAAGTGATTCATGGAAGACTAATGACCCATGTGACATGTGACTGGCATGTTTAAGCAGTGGCACGGAATACACCATGCTAGGTAGCAGAACTTCCTCCACCATGCCAGAGCAGAGATCTTGCTGGGACGTTGATTGCTAAAGCAAATTATTTGTATTTTTACGTTTTCAACCTTCAATAAAGCCTTCAACTCATGCAATTTTTATTTTAAGGTATTATAACGAAAATCATCTAGTATGCAGCTTAAATTTGAAGTAGTGTTTATATAAACCACTTATTAAGAGAGAAATAGAGACTAGAATATGAGATGGTGTCATCCATGTGACAACCACCTAGTGGTGCACAGTTTATGAAGAGAATCATAGGGTGATTCTCATCACTTGCAATCATTGATCACAATCATTGATGTGTGTCAGAATCATGGTGAAAATTACAAAATAAAATGTAATTTTCTGCAAAAATCATGAAATTAAATGTAGTTGTCAGCAAAAACATGAAATAAAATGCAGGTTTTGTTAAAATCATGAAATTAAACGTGATTTTCAGCAAAAATCATAAAATGAAATGTGATTTTTGAGAAATAAAAAGAATAAATTGGGAATATGACATGGTTTTATGTGAAAATCAAGAATTACTGGTGAATACAGGGGGAAAAATCGTGTGAAAAAGAAAGAATTATATTTATAGATGTGAATAGGACAAAAATTATTTTCAGAATGTCAATATGCTATTATTTATATTCGCAACTATAATCATTTTTATAATCACAATATACCCATATGTGATTCTATTCAACATCGTTCAAATTCATAAATAAAGATATATCCATCTCAGATTCTGCAGCATTGCCCTGAAAAAAATGTGTAAATCTGTATAGAGATGTGGATTTTATTACTGTTTTTGCAATTTCTTTAGAGGATATTCTCATGTTTTCACTCTGGAATATAGAAGTATTCATTACTTAGAACCCCTTTAGATAGGGGGTATAGTGAGCTGAGCTAAAGTTTGATTTTTTTTTTTTCATATATTTATTTATGTTTTGAATATACATTGTTTTTAGTAACAATGTAAATATGTGGCCATTATCACTAATAAATATGTTAATAGTTTATATTTTAAAATAATGAAAGAAACTTTTTGAGGTTATCATATTTTTGCAATGAATTTAGTTATTATGGAAATTGTAAATATGTGATGTATATCTTGAGAAGGATAATTATGTGGATAGACTAAATAAGTAATTATTTTTTGTGGAATGAGCTAGATTCTTGTAATGCTCTTTGTAATTAAATTAAATAAGGGATAAAAGTTGAAGTGACCAATAATAAAAATGCAGATTGAATCCTCATAAATTGATAGATGTAGACCTATGCAGAATAAGCACAATTCACAAAATAGAAGCAAGGTAAGGTATGGAATAAGGAGTAATCTGAACTTACTGAACTGAGGGATCTTTTTTGATATCATGTTGACTGAAATGTATAAAAAGATAACACTGGGAGAAAGAATAGGATCTGCTTTGAAAATGCATGAAAAACATCTAACAATACAGAGACTTTATCTCTTGATGGTTTTAACTGGAATGGTTCCTCCAACACCTAAACCTATCGGGGTGTGGACCTGCCTAAGAGAAAATATCCTTCATAGAGGATTGTTCTTTGACGATTTTACCTCGTCAAAGAAACTTCAGACATTACATTACTTAAAACGTGAAAATATTGGAAGTCATTTGTGTAAATCATCACTAATAACTTTCTTAATTGAGTTTCTATTATGAAATTTTGTTGTGAACTAGATGAGTATTCTACATGGATGCAAAAGATTTGTTTTCTATTTCCAATTAAAAACAGCTTTACTATGTTAGAATTTAATGGTGTGGTCAAATGTGTTAAAAATCAATAAAAAAAGAAAACTAATTTCATACAGGTTGAGAAACACTCAGGGTAAAAAAATGTGCTTTTATCATATTTTATTTGTAACAAAGTGAAATTAAGAAAAGTATTTTAAAATTATCAATATATCCTTAAAAAAGATAGAAAGACATTCCTAAAAGTTAATTCCATTTAGCTAAAAGGCTGGAATATAGATAACTCATGTCTGCAAACATGATTGATATAAATAAAGATCAAAACATCACTGTATTGTTACCTTCAATAGAAATGTGAACTTATTATCCCACTAGTGCGATAACTTAAAAATGTAGTGACAAAATAAAAACACAAATACAAATAACTTTAAACAATCTAAAATAAACACCAAAACTAAAGAAGTAGTGTCTGACAAAAAAAAATGAGACAAGTATATTCTAGAGATCAAAATGATTCCACCATTACAAAAATGACATAAACATTTGGTTCTTAAAAAATTACAAACCAATACACTTGCACTGTAAAGTGAAAGTAGAAATAGAATATTGAAATATGAATAAAATTTCACTTAACATAAAAAAAGTATATCTGAATGTAACTGTTTTTATTTGATTTGAATAAGTGCAGAATGATGTTTTCAAAAAATATAAAGAAAGATAGAGCATTGATTGGAAGTTGATTTTTTCTCTCTTAATAGAAAAAAAAGTTGAAAGAAAATTTTGAAGGCAATGTTAACATTATAAAAAGATTATAAGTGTTTTTACTTTTAACATCATTCATGTCAATAATGATGATAAATTGCCATCTGGTGAAAATATCCTATTATAAGATTGTAGTAATGTTATACCATAAAAAAGATTACAAGTAAAAACAACAAGTGGGACTAGGTTGATATCAAATCGGAATGAATTTAAACTAATTATGCATTAACTTTAGCAAAGGAAATGTTTTATAACAGATTAACTATCTTAAAAAAACTTTTGTATATATAAAATATCTCTTATAAAATATTAAAAGTATACACAAAGTCATATAATAAACATCTACAAGGTATAAACAGAATGGTAACATTTTACATTTTATTGCAATATAACATATTTATACGATTGGCAAGTTACCATAATGTGTAAATAATCATGTCTAATTTAATAGGCATAACCATATTATGTACATTTATTCACAATTCATTTAGAAATATCGACACATTAAAAACAAATAACTTTATACACTGAATCTGATAAAGTCTCAAACACGAACAAATTCAGTAACTATATAAAGTCTTAAGCGTTGTCACCATCCATAAGTACACAATACTTGCTGGGCAATATCTGAATCCTCCAATCAGCAAGATTCTTTAATCATATCTGAAAATTAAAAGTACATATTTAAGAAAACAGTATCTGCAAATACTAAATAGCAAAACTATTATCAGTAATTTACTACCGAACGTTAACAACAGTTTATTTATTCCTGTTATCTACATAGCTTAACACAAGATCTCACTATTCCAAACATTCAAACTCTATGAGTTGACATGAAATAGAATGCTGATCAAAAACATGCCATTAACATTTGCCCAAATTCTAATTTATTTAATTAACTAATTGATAAAACCATACACCATTTAGAAGTTGCTAATTATTAACTTCTTTATGTTTGAGATGTATACGTAGTATATAATGTTTTTTATTGTTTAGGCATTCTAAGATTGCTAAAAGATTTTATTTTATAAATATTCTAAATGTTGAGGAACATCAAATTTTTGAACACTACAGGTTATATTCATAGGAATATTTTATTTATTTTCAAATTGACATGGCATTTACCAGTATAATGAAAACATGATTCACTGCATGATGGAATGAATAAAACACTGCATAAGGACTGGAGAAACACCCCCCCCCCTTGTAAGCTCTTTGACTTATCCAAGCTCCGATCACATGGCAGTACCTCACGCCTGGTTGAGTTACCACCCAGAAATAACAGTCAATCAGAAAATTTCATGATACCTACTACTATGGCATATTATAAATAGATTAGTCTATGTTTTCCGACTGGATGTAAAACATCTGCCCTTCTACAAGATAAATTATACTTGTTTTCTAAATTTCTGAAGTAACTGAATTACGCCTCCAATTTTAAATCTGAAGAATGCTTTGAATTGAACATGTAAAATATTGAAGGCAGAAATAATTCAAATTTAAATTTGAATCTTGAAATTGTCTCGACAAACCAACTGGCCAATCTGCAACTATTCTAGCTTTTATAACTGCTTCCATACTATTGCCCTCCATAACTATCCCTCCCAAATACTTAAACATGGTATAACTAAGAAACTTTGTTCCCGATTCGAGAGAACCACCAATCTCACCAGTTCATCTAGAGGTTCTCAAATGCTTGGTCTTTGTAAAATTGATTTTGAAACCTAGATCTCCTGCTCCACAGGAAAACACTTCCAGAGCACCAGCAAAACTTCAATTTTTCTAATATTGATCAACTTCAGCATATTCCATGTGCTGCATGAGCCTAATGTACATGGTATCACCAGGGATTTTTTCTTATTTTTTGGACTATCACTTCAGAGTTTTAACAGTGGAGACGACAATGATTTCTTTTATCTTAAGCCAGTGGTTACCTCAAAACCATCTCAGGCGCCAATGCTGGTTTTGATTTTATAAAAACTCCTTTCCAGAGTCATTGCATCCATGTTATAAGCTTCCCTGATATTCCAACTGATTGCAATGCCTAGAGTAATTTAAGGGTGTCTAAGCTGATATAAGCCTGCTTGAAGTACATGAAGAGGTGATACACATTAACATCATATATAAGATCAAAACCCAGCCCTAGAAAATAGTTAAACCAGAGTTCTACAGAGATGATTTGGTGAGATGGGGTGGGCAAGATAGGAAAACCTCAAAGCATCGTCATTCAAATACATGGAAAATAAAGCAGAGATAGTCACGTATTCGGGAAGTACGGAGGACATCAAAGCCTGCCCGTGTTCGGCAATACCAGTCCAGATCTAGGAGATTCCAGACAATTCTGCTTTGATGTTTCCCCGACAAGCTATAAAAAGGGAAGCAGCCCGCCCCAAGTTAGTCAGTTTGTTCTCAGCTCTCTTCAAGTGATCAACAGTATTCAGTGCAGCTTTAGAAAGCAGTGCGACTTAGCTGCAGTGCAGTAAAGGGTTTTATGTGAAGAACAGTGTTGTGCTGTGACTCTGTAAAGAACAGTATAGTGCCGTGTTTAAGACAGTGTAGTGCCATAAACTTCGCGAAGATCAGTGAAGTGCCGTGTTTTTGTGAACTTCAGTGATCGTGAGTGAGTTATTGGACTGTGTAATAACAAGAACAGTTAAACTATCAGTGCATACTGTAAGTAGTAGTTAAGAATAATTAACCAAGTATGTAGTTAAATTGTTAAATAAATTGTGATGTGATATAAACTCTGAAGCTTGTATGTGTTTAATTTTGTAATCCAAAAGAACTCTAATAAACAACGTTTATTACTGATGTTTGTAATAAATGTAACAACTGGTGTCAGAACTGGGAATGCAAAATTAAAATCAACTAAAATGAAGTTTGAAGAGCTAAAAATGGAACATCTGATGAAGGAGCTCACTAAACTGGATCTGCTAGCAACAGGGAATAAGGCTGAACTACAAAGGCGGTTGAGAGATCAACTCCAAAGACGAGGAATTGATTTAAGTACACATGAGTTTGAAAATAAAGAAGACTTTGTTTATGTCCCCCTATCATAAACAGTAATTTGGACTTAAATGCAATTTTGGCCGCTATGATGGAAAATAACCAAAAACTCTTCCAAGCTTCTAGAAGTAACAGTGAGAAAATCTTAGCAAAGTCAGACAAGAATTCCAGGAATCTTCTCGAAGCAGCACCGAGAAAATCTTAGCGGAAGTCATACAAGAATTTCAGGAAGCTTCTAAAGCTAATTGTGAGAGGCTAGAAGAAAAATTTCAAGAAGCTTCTAGGGCTAATTGCGAGAGACTTGAGGAACTTCAGGAAGCTTCTAGAACAACAAACCAAAAACTCCACGAAATATCAGAGGTATTGGGCAAACGAGTGGAGGCCCCCAACATTTGATCGCAGCGTACCATTTAGTGTTTTCAAGTTCCAATTTGAGACAGTGGCCAGTAAAACTGGATGGAATAATGAAGAAAAAGCGGTAGAACTGATTCTGGCACTGAAGGGAACAGCTGCAGAAATCCTGGAGTTTACCATCAGCTTGCAGAAATAATTATGAGGACATTATAGTGTCAATTTCAGCGCAGGTACGGCTGTGAACATAAGCGAGAAATGTACAGGATGGAATTACGGGACAGAGTGCAGAAACCGAACGAGATGCTGCAAGATTTTGCCATGAAAATTGAACGTCTGGTCCAGCTGACTTACCTAGGTGAAAATCATCTGTTCCTGGATCAGTTTAAGATTGAAGCATTTGTAAAAGGTATACGAGATCCAAATATTAAATTTGCGGTGTGCGCTATGCAGAAATCATCCTTTGCTGAAACTATCTCTTATGCGCTAGCCCAGGAGACTGCTAAAGTCATTTCAAAGCCAAAAGTCTACAATCTGCGACATCTTGTTGCTGAAACACAAAGTGGAGGCGACGAAAGGAGTGACATAGAAGCATTGGTCAAGCCACTTTCAGAGTAATTGCAAAGCACCAAGGAAAACGTCGAGATCTGTTTCGCCATGGAGAGACAACCAACGGGTGACTAACGCACAAATCTCAAGAGTCAATGCTAAACTAGAACGAGCTCGCACTGAGGGGCAAGAACTACCTCCTAAAACCGACAACTCCACAATGTCCATTTCTATTATACGACAGAAGAACAGTAACCTTACTGCTTGTGGGCTCACCAACAGAAGGAAGCAGGTCCTCAGACACGGGAGCGACACAGTCCATCATTTGGCCCGATTCGGTAAAAGGGGCATTGGAACAGTTAATGAATGTACAACTGCGTACTGCTACTGGGGATTCAGGCACCGTCTACGGAACAGCCAAGATGAGACTGACTATCTCCAACATCAGCACTGAACATGTCTTTGTTGCTGCTGACATAGTGGATGAAGTGATCATCGCTGCAGACTTCATGATAGCCCACGGTATTGACCTGCACATGGGTAAGCAAATTATGATCTGGCAAAACGCACAAATACCTTTGGATGTTGGACATGGGACCAAGACCACAAGGAAGCTACTTACCAACGGACGCCAGAATTATCACCCGAGCAGAAACCTGTTCGATTGATCATAGGAAAGGGAGAAAACATGATGATGCTAAAACCCACTCAAGGTGGCCATGCAACGTAGAGTACAAGGATTGTACAAAAGCCGAGAAAGAGAAATGCGTCATTGATGTATGACTTAGCTAAGTTGGCTCAGGAGGAAAATGGTCGAAGCCGCAGAGAGATAACCCTATTCTGGCTAAGGTTGGAGCGGCTAAGGATGACAACGGAAGACCGACCCGTTATGAAATATTGGACCTCATTAAAATGGCAAGCGATAAGATGAAAGCCAGGTATGATCAAGCAGCAAATACGGAGGGATTTCCTGAAGGACAAATGGTTCTACTATTTAACCCACAACGTAAGAAAGGATTATCCCCTAAATTGCAAACGCACTGGGAGGGACCTTACAAGGTGATCAAGAGATTGAACTATGTAGTCTACAGGATACAGAGATATCACAATCCGAGGTCTAAAATGAAAGTGGATCACCTAGAGTATGGCAACAGCGATATTGAGCTTATTCGGGACAAAAAGGCTTAAGTGGGCTGCAGTGTTGTGACAATTAAATAGATGAAAAATTAAACAGAGATAGTCACGTATTTGGGGAGTACGGAGGACATCAAAGGGTGCCGCCCTATGGTCCCGCCCGTGTTTGGCAATACCAGTCCAGATCTAGAAGAGTCCAGACAATTCCGCTTTGATGTTTCCCGACAAGCTATAAAAAGGGACGCAGCCTGCCCCATGTTAGTCAGTTTGTTCTCAGCTCTCTTCAAGTGATCAACAGTGCGCTCAGTGCAGCTTTAGTGAACAGTGTGACTTAGTTGCAGTGTGGTAAAGTGTTTTATATGAAGAACAGTGTTATGCCGTGACTCTGTAAAGAACAGTATAGTGCCGTGTTTAAGACAGTGTAGTGCCGTTAACTTCATGAAGATCAGTGGAGTGCCGTATTGCTTTTGTGTACTTCAGTGACCGTGAGTGAGTTATTGGACTGTGTAATAACAAGAACAGTGAAACTATCAGTGCATACTGTAAGTAGTAGTTAAGAATAATTAACCAAGTATGTAGTGCATTGTTAAATAAATTGTGATGTGATAAAAACTCTGAAGCTTGTATGTGTTTAATTTTGTAATCCAAAAGAACTCTAATAAACAACGTTTATTACCAATTTTTGTAATAAACATAACAGTATTATTTTCAGTTACAATACTTTTGTTCAGTGATAAGCTAAATTTAAAAATAAAATATTTTTCTTATATGTTTTTGAAGATTTATAAGTTATTCCAGCATTCACTCAGCTAAAACCAGATATATCAACCCTATATTACACTTATATTACTATTAATTTGATGGTGAAACATAGAATTTTATTTTGTTAAATATGATTTGTATTAAGCCACTATTCATCTTACTCCTCATTTTATTTTATTTCATACGAGTAGAGGTACAAGTTAAAATATTGTTTGTAATGCAGAATTCCTTAAGTAATTTAAATAAAATATAATTAATTCAATGCATTAAAATATAAAGGTTTTGAATATTATTTTTTTTAAATAATTGTATTGGTGCTCAAATTGCTTTGCATTCTTTTGAATGGTTCTCTAAAAAAAACTGGTGTTTCAAGTTATTCTATTCTATTCTTCCAAGTAAATAATATACATTAAATATTAGTACCTTCATAATCGATCAAGCCTGAGATGATCTTCAGTAGCAGGATCAGCTATCATACTTGGATCTGTTAACATCTGGAGTCCAGCAATGTCAATTGGATCAAGTCCTTCCCTTAAACACTCATCTGTGGGGAACAATTCAGCTGTTAAATTATCAACCATGCCAAAGTCTTTTCCCAAATCCTCACCATTCGAAAAATCTAAAATAAATAAAAGAAAGAAAAAAAATAATAAAAAGAATTGTATTTTTTATTACATGAAAAACAATAAGACCTGAATCATATATACATATATACTAGCTAAGGTGCCCGACATTGCTCGGGATATCTTAATATTATAAGTATTTGTGATGTAAGGATTCACTATCCACTATATTTTTATAATGCCAGTCTCCTACGTATGTATCTTTTTTTCAAAACATCATAAGCTATATAATTCATAACCATAGATTGTAATCAGCATCCCAAAACCAGTCTAAACCACAACTATGTCAGCTATCACATGATAACCATTATTAAAAATACCCTTTTGTATGTCTGGAATGTAAACTTTATACTCACAATGGTACATAGTATGTTCAGCGAAGTATAATATATTAACAATGCAGTGTTAATAAGTAGCAGAAATAAATGGGTATACCTCCCCAGCAATTTCACCCCACCTGCCTTCGTCATTTTAAATTATTTATTTATGATAATTAAACAAACTCACTATTCCCTACTACCATTCATTATTCCTGAGAAAAATACTACAATGCTACAACTATAAGCATCAAGTGATATATAAACATAGACTTTTGAGGTCGCCATGGGAGTGGCAGAACTGAATGGACAAAGGAAGAATCCCCACACCTCCCTATGCTCAGTTTAGCCAACCTACCACTCATTTAGGATCTCAATTCTGTTAACATTAAATTATATAAACAAATCTGATTACATTATCTTCACAATACTAAAAGTGTCTGTACAAATAATTTTCACATTTTAATGAAATGAAGCATTAAATACATTTAAGTGGAAAATGACATTTCTCATTAATTAATGTTTGGGAGAAGTAAAGGGGGGAGGGCAGTATACTTTACTCTTGGTGCGATCTGTTACTGGCATTAATTTATCAAGGTGGGGTGTGAGGTAGTTCATATACAGAACGAATTGTTGAAAGAATTGTTGATTATTTCAATATTTCAGTAGAAAACAAAATATAGCTATTTTTAATTTCAGGCCTCTCTTATAACCCCCACTCCTGTTCCTCTCGGAGAATATTAGTACAGACTAAAGTCTAAGTTGGGTTAGTAGTAATATACATACCAAGTTACATAAAATTTGGTTCAGTAGTTTGGACGCGAAAAGGTAACAAACAAACCACCAAAGCCAAAAATTGTTGATATCGTTTAAATTCCATGAATAAAAAAGCATCATGAAGTTTTGGGAAAAAAAAATCAATGTACAGACAGACATTACAATTTTATAATTTTATATATATATATGATTGATTGGGCAATATATATTGATGTTTCCATGGAATAAAGTCTTCCTTCTAATAGTCTCATTCCCTTCAAATAATTCAATGAACTAACTTTAAGTTGATTCAAAGAAACATTTCAAGTCTCTAGATCCAAACTAAAAATTATAAAACATTTCATAGGTTTGTGTAAAAATAAACAAGGGAGAATAACATCTTTCAATAATATGAATATCAATTCTTTAGACTTTACTGTATGCATAGCATACATTACAAACATAACTCAAAATTGAGCCTATTTTCGAATTTTTCTGGGTATTCTCAAAATGCCAACGCTTCCTATTTATGTAATTACTAACTCAAACATCTTTTTCTGTAACCCAACACCCCTAAAACTAAATGCATCACATCAATTGTTGGAAGAGGATAATAAATTGATTAAGTTTACATGGCTTAGAAAAGTAAGACACTCCTACTAAATGTGTCATAAAATTCATGAATGAATGGAGAGTCTGGAATGCAATTAGTGATCACATAATTCAAAGCTTGGTTGACAGAATACTTACTGGTGGAGTGTTCCATCATTTTATTCATAAAAACAAAGCATTTAAAATTAACCTACATTGTTTCTGTGTTTACCTGTTATGCTTGGTAATTGTTCCCTGTGAACTTTGGAGTATTTACTATTCATTGAAGAGGCAATGAGTAAATGAAAGAAAGAACCAAAGGTATACAGATTCACGGCAACTCCTTTCATTGTATCAGATTTACAAACGAGAACACACTGTTGGCAAGTTCGAAATAGAGATGAATAGAATGCTGAAAGTACTAAAGGAAGCCTTAGATCAGTTTAAACTCAAGACAAATCTACATATAACAAATGTTTTGATATTAAGAGAAGAAATAAAGCCAAGGAAATATAAATATTAGAAATGTAAACTTTATACTTGAGAAAGGGAAGGAGTTTTGTTACCTAGGAAGCATCATCACTGAATACAATGATAGTAAAGCGGAAGTCAATAGAAGAATGGCACTTGCTAAGCAAATCTACCAAAGCAAAATGAGTATGTGTAACATATAAGCATGGACACCAAAACAAATGTTTGATAAGTCTTTCAATAGGAGGGTACTACTTTACGAAAGTGAAGTTGGACTCTTTCTTCTGGAAGCAATGGAAATGTGGATTTAGAGAAGAATCATCAGAACAAGTTGAACTCCAAAAAAATCCAACATGGAAGTTCTAAATGAGGTAAGTGAACATAAAAGCTTTAGCAAGGCTATGGAAAATATGAAGGTGAACCTTTTTTGTGCACACCATAGAACAAAATGATTTCATCACAAATATATCTGAAGGTAAGGTCATTGTTGAAACATGTTTTCTATAGAACTAAAGGATTAAAAAAAATAAATAAATAGTAAAATAAAGAAATTCAGGGCTCACTTTAGCCATGTGAGTTCCACCCAAGCCTTAATTGGTCTTAATCTCACTTGGTAAACCTAGTCGTGAGTTTGATTCTCACCTGGGAAATAGGAATTTATTTAGTGACAAACTTATTAAATATTATCTTAGTCCCACCCGGCTATAAAAGGATGGTAACCTGTAGATAACCCATCCCAATTAACCTCAGTAGCACAACGTGGACGATACTAACATACCAAAGAAATCCCTCTGCAAGATATGGTAGTTGCCCCCCCCCCCTCCTTCATATCACCTCAAAGAGATAGTCAGCCAAAACTTTTATTTCGTTTTATTTACTAGAATTCACTTTCTACTTCAATGGCTGATTTGGAACACACAATTTAAGCAGCAATTGAGTGTTTTGAAATTATTATATTTAATTATTTGACAATTTAAAACATTTTTCATAAATGGGAGGACCAAAAACTCTCAAGAACAAAGATATCATTAATCATACTGTAGCAAATTAGAAATACTAGCACTTACTCAAAGGAATTAAAATGTTTTTGCTTGTCATATTACTAATGCCCATAAGGAATAATAAATATATTTAGAAAAAAATGTGCAATTTATTGGCCCAATCTGTTGCTGAGGTGCTAAAATTAGATGTACTCTTCAGGCCAGGAAATCATAAATTAACTGTTATAAAGGAGTTGCATTTTCAAAGGAGTATTTATAAGTAGAGTTTATACTGTATACTATGGTTTACCAGTGAGTATAATGTCAGGTATACTGGACGGAGTATTTGAGGAAGTATCAGGTGGAGCACGTTGATATTGATGAGGTGATGTACTGTAGTAGCCAAGGTCTGGAGTTAGCTCATGACTTCTTAATTTTGTACAATTTTCTTCACTCTGTAACAATAAATAAAGAATTTAAAATTTGAAGATGATTTTTATGAATTTAATCAATGAATTATTTGATTAAATAACTTTATCCTTAGAGACTAAAACATACAAAATGGATGCCAAAACACCTAAGACAATACTTAAAACGTTAAATAACCAAACATCATTTTAAGAGGATTACTTCAGAAAACTCAAAAATACCTTATTAACATCTACTTATACTAGGTACTACTGTCCATGCAGTACCTAGGCCCCTACTGCCTTATCAAAATGTTCAATAAAGCCCACACATAGAATCCTCCAATTTTAAGCCTTCACAAGTCCTGCTGAAGGCCATTCAACAAATTCTGCCTGAACTTGTCCATCCTCCTCAGCCCACCTTGTGTACCATACATTTGCCTGGGCAGTATGTCAGAGTCTATTCTTTGATGTGCCCTAACCAGCAACAATCAGACCTTCTTACAGTCATTCTTATTACTACCAGTTTTCTTATTGTAAACAATGACAAGCAATGTGACTGATGGCTACCCACTAATATTTCTTAAAATGTACTGTTAACTGCTAATCAGAGACTAGAGGCTAGCTAGTGGAGAGTTACTTTTTTATATTTATTGACGATTCTAGTACATGTAAGCACATTAAGCAGTTTCTTGAACAGTTGTAAGCAAAGAATAGCATAACAAACAGAAAGGTTACTCTTCTTTACATTTGTTCCAAAAGTAATCAATCATACATAAAGAGTGACTGAAGCACTCCAATCTCTATACAGTATAACTAAACATTGCTACCTCATTCACACATATTTTCCACCACTTTCACATTAAACCAAAACGGAGGAAGTCAAACACCAATAACCTTTCAAATTTTAAAAGAATCCTTAGATAGCGAACTATTAACTTTTTTTTTTTCTCTGTCCTTTCTTATTTAAATTCTGTATAACAAAAATAATTATTTCAATATTATTAATTTAGATAAAATTGTCCCTACTTATCTAAATAATAGAAAAGTAATTAATATAAATATAATTACTGAAGTGTTATATTCATTAATTTTGAAATTGATCTTATCAGGTATTTTTTTAACAAACTCAATTTGAAATAGCTTACACTTGATAACTGATTTTAAAGATTAAATTGATAATAAAGATTATTCAAGTAACTTCTAATATTAAGTCATAAAATACAATTATATTCCATTGAACAGATTTTTTTTTTTCTTTTATAGCATATGTAAGCTTCTAAAACCAATCAACCTACTTGACGTTACTAAATCACCCTCATCGTCTGTTAAAAAAACTCAGAAAAAAAAAATACAAGACATCATAAAAACATAATAATAAATATAAGAATACCAGATTATAAGATCAATACTGTTTTGGAAGATACCAAGAACAATAAAAAAATTGTAATATAGTTTTCAATAGAGGCTTGTATGTTGTATACTAGGAAAAAAATAGTAAATGTAGCGGATTTTTTTTTTCTATAGTAAGGTTATTAATGTTTTAGCCAGTATTATTATTAATTTCCACCAAGTCTTTTTTACATAGGAAGAGAAAGGGAGAAATAGAGATTACAATGGGCAAATTACATCATATTAGCAGATTTCCCAAAAGGGAAATCAGCTATTGAGGTCATACTCATGACGCGATTTTTGAAATTTTTCTTCACATGTTATATATAGATATTTGTCTAGCGGTCACAATTATTGTTTAATCATTACCAAACTCTATATTTAGTCGTTTAATGTAAAAAGAAAGAACAAGTGCATTAGCGGCTGAAATCTGACCAGGGGGTGGGGGGTTAGAGGGGAATTTCGAAATATCTCTGGTACTGTACGTTGGATCGAAAAATTGTATAGAAGCAATCTTATTGCAAATTCAATTTACTATAAATATTGTTCTATACTATACATATTTTCCGCATAATGAGTATTAATCGAGATATTTGGATTTTTTAGTTTTACACTTTCAGTAAACCCCCACTCCTACTAGTGTCATTAATAATAAGCTGTTATATCATGAAACACTTCATTACAAGGCTAAACACCAAATATTGTTTCCATTGAACTTTTATTTTGTGAGATATAAACAAATATGGTCTGTTGACACCCCCCCCCCTTTTTGTTCTTGGATTACTAAAATTTAAGTGATTGAGAAAAAACTGTTTCTGATTCATTACAAATTATAGCACTAGCTTTAGTAAATTGTTTTTAATAAAATGAATATGTTATGTTCAGATATTTTTCGTTAATTGTTTGTCTTTCCAGTCTATCTATCTACTCAGTGATACGAGGTTGGCTGGCCTGTTTGTTTACAATTCAGCCGCTTTCCATTGTAGGGATTATTAACTAGTATTGTAAATTGACTGAAAGATTTCTCATTACCGTTTGTATTTATTGACTTAACATTCAAGGTAGAGTTACCTGTATGTATATTTATCTATTGTAAACCTTCACATGGGCAATCTGCTTAGTTTACGAAGCCCCTGTGTGACGGACTTTGAGTTGTTATGACACTGTGACATCATTCTGAGTCATTCTTCCATTTTGTATAGTATGCAACCCCTGCAAAATGGAAGTTTTCTTTATCTCTGAACACTAGTCAAGACCTTTACAATCTGGGACAGTCTTGCCCTCCTCCCACCATATCTGAGTGAGTCCCTCTGGAGATTATATTTTTAAACATCACCATTACTATCATAGTAGTTATTATAATCTGCCACACCAACAGATTACAGGCAGTTATATATATTCAGTTAAGGCGCACCCTATTCCCTGTCCTCAAACCTCCTCATTTATCCAACAGACTGGAATGTGGCTCTACCACTCTACACCAGAATTAGCAGCACTACATTCCTGCCAGGGACCTTGATAGTTGCCTTCTAGTAGACCATACCCTTTAATTCTGATCCTCACACAAAGAGGAACTAATTAAAAAGGTTTAAGAAGAAACCTACCATAGAAAACTGTTCAAAATGATGCTGAAGTGTAACTTGCTCTTGACTAAAATAGTTATTTTGGTCTAAGGGATTCATTTTACAAACTGAACTGCTTGGTGATGGAGGACTCTGCGGACTACTAGAAGGGCTTGTACTGCCATACTGAAAAGAAAAACAGAACTTTAAAAAAAATAAAGAGTAAAAATAAAAATCGATAAATAAAAAAGAAATTAGAAGCGGGGGATAGGGTAAATCCAATATTCACTTGAGAATATATTTAAATTATTAACTACCTTTTAATGATTAGTTAGTCAAGAGGAAAGATGTTGAAAAGGATTCATTTTATAACAATAAAATAAAAATGAAGAAAAAAAAATGAAATTACCATGATTTGGGTTCCTAGGACAATAGAGTAATCTACAGTGAATTGTTTTAAATTAAAAATGGAGTATTATGGCTATATTAGTATATATTATAGCTTTTAAGGGCAAGCAGCTAATTAAGCCTACATCATTTATAGGTTTATGTTATGGTACAGATAGCAAAATCCATAAAATAAACATTAACACTCTAAATTTATTTTTATGTAAATAAATCAAAACATTGTAATTATTTAAATTTGAAAATGTCTAAATCTACAAAGTAGAGAAGCAACATAATAGTATAAAAATCCAAAACAAGGGAATGAAATAGGAGAATTGAGAGTGGCAATATGACCACATTAGTATTCCATTATATGATACTTTTAAGGGCAAGCAGCTACTGCAGATACATATTTATTAAGACTGTGCCATTTATATGTCTTCTATAAATGAATGAAATGTACCAAGATGGACATTTTAAAAGAATATATTAACCCCATAGAAGCCGAGAAATCCTGCTAGAGACTATGGCCCTAGTGCTACCATTCTTATGTGGTCTGTCAACAGGCAGTCCTATATTAAAACCTTTTTTTTCAATACATCTTCAGATAGCTGAATTTAAATAAAATCAAAAATATTAATAAAATGAATAAATGAAAATGTTAAAAGTTTATATCGTAACAAAAATAAAACAGAGTTAGCAGAACATTCAATATCAAAAAATCGTGTTTTCAATTTCGAATCCATAAAAATCATAGATAATCAATCACTTTTTCATAGCATTTTACCTAATTTTTCTAATGTATAATACTTTATGTAATGAATAATTGATTCGGAATAAGCTATACAGGCAAAAATAATCTTATATAGTAATTTTGTTCATAATATGATCTATTTTCTTTGTAAAATATTGTTATTTAAAATAAAATGTTATGTTCAAAATAAATTGTTATTGTTGGTTAATTTTTTATTCGGATTTCTTAAATTTGTTTTTAACTGTTTTACAAATTAGGCCCCTAAAGAGTTGGTAATTGAAGCAATGAACGTATAGGACCGAAAACAATTCTCAAATACCCTACATTTATCATTTATTTAAATAAATTAATATATTATGATTATTTAAATTTCAAAGTGTTCAAAAGTTAAAATTATGCAAACAATAAAACAGTATAAAAATCTAAAACAGGAAGGAAAATATATAAGAATTACCTTGTACACAGCTAACTGAGGCGACATTTGAGGGTTTGGTCTTGATTGTGAATGGCGGGGGCTACGGTCCTGAAATAAATTCCCAATTATTTTAAAAATGATTTATAAGCTCCTGAAATAATGTTCTGATGTATTTGTTTTTATTACCACTTCTTAATAGTCACACACAACAAAAGCTTATCAAGAGGTGATTGATGAGAGATCAGAAACAGAAATGGCAACAGCTATAGAGAAATTTATGAGAATAGAAAAGGATTTTGGGTTTATATATTAATATAAAGATTCAAAATACATTAAAACTTCACATGACACCATTGATAATTTGGAGGTGTTAGAGTGTATTGAAAAAGTAGATTGTACATTATTCTCACAACTTATAAATAATAACAAAAACATAATCTCAGATATGTTACAAAGAAAGGTACAATTCACAAAATGTTTAATATTCTTTACTACTTCATAGTTTAACATCACATTAAAGGGAAATAGAGAGAAAAGATGAGTCAATAAGATAAGCCACAATAATGTTTTGCAAGAACACCCCCTAATGTTGGTTACAAACACAACAGCAGAGAAGTAAGAGTTTTTTTTTTTTTTTTTTTTCATTAATACTAAACTACTAAGCTACTGAGTAATTTTAGTCTCTTTCCAAAACTATTTATATGCTCAAACAGAAAGACCTAGAATAACATCTACTCATGTGGATCAACTTATTATTTTAAAAAGGAAAAGGTTCAGATGACTGACCACTGCAGATTCGGGCTGAAGTGTAACAGTTTCTGGTGTGACAGAAAAACGAAGACCTTGGGGCGCCAACTTATACTTGTGCTAGTAACTTACGTCTTCTACAACATACCAAGAAGAGATATCAGTGGGCATTTGCCCATAAGGACTTAATAGTCGAAGACTGGAGAAAGGTACAATACTTTGGACTGACAAATCAAGGTTTCAAGTGTTTGAATCAAATTGCCGGATAATGTTTCATCAAACAACTAGTAGTATCTATATTTTTTACTTAGTCATCTAAAACTGTATTATTTCACGAACAATTGATATATTAAAGTTTTATTTTTAAAACAATATGAGAATTGTTTCATTTATTTAAAATATCCCTAGCCCCACGCCTAGAAAAAAGGGAGGTAACTTAAATTTAAAAAAAAATTAAAATAACATTTTTAAAAAATGATATAATTTACATTTAAAAAACATGTTTTTTTTATTGTTTAAACTTATTATTTATTATTATTAGAACAAAAAATAAGACTGTCCAGACATTGAATTAAAGAATTCATTTACATTTTTATGGATTAAAACCTAGATAAGGCTGCAGCATTCTGGCTGTTGATTTTTGGCAAGAGAAGAAGCAAGGTTTGTCGTATATTTAATGATGAATTTTAAACTAACCATTAAGTATGAAATGAAGGGGACTAAGAAAATAAAAGGTCCAATTCAAATTATTGTAAAAACAAGAAAATTAGTAAAAATATTCTTGGTTTACAATATGTGTTCTAATAAATACTTGTCAGGAATAATTATAACTACCTGCTGCAATAAGCTTGATATATCAAATACTCCTGTTTTCCATTATTTTCCACTATTTTTATTTTTTTTTATAAATTATTTTTCTTTTATTATCAATTATGATTATCCCTAGATGATTGGGTGGTTTACATTTTTGAAATATTAATATTAATACTTATTTCAATTTCATAAGAATAAATGTTATAATGTCATTCAAGCCTGTTCATTAGACCATAAGCAAAATAAGTTATTTTTTTCTTTTTCAAAACAACGATTAATTTTACCATAAGTCAGCCAATTTATTGTCCAATGGAGAAAGAGTATCAGTGCAATTGCCAAAGATGAGGAGAAAATCTAAAAATAAAGTTTTTCTCCACTTTAAAATATAACAATGTCATCCATGAATAAAAAATAAAAGAAAAAAAAGCACACCAATATATGTATACAAAATTAGAGTATTTTGTATGGAGACAAAATCTAAATCGAGTAAAATGTTTTAAAATAATTGTAGCTTGGGCTGGATGATGATGTTTCAACAAGGACAGGTTTTCACAATAATAGCGTAATAGTGCTTTTGTAATAACCAACCTAACATCAATGCAGTCAAAAATATGGCAAAAGTAACGTACTTTTAGTTAACATCTCTCTAACTGCACTGATGTAGAGCTCTGAATACATTATACACTATTAAATGTTATTATGAATTATGTCTGTTTCTTTGAGAAACAACCTGTACATTTTACATAGCTAGATTTATGCAATAAAACAGTTTAACAAACAATAACTTACAACATGATTAACACTATGGGGAGGACCTGGAGCTTCATTAGGTGCTGATCCAATGAATGTAAATCTATTATTTCGAATCAACTGGGTAGGTGAAAGGCTTCTAGGGGATCCACAATGTGAATTCTAAAATTAAAAAAGAAACCAATACTCAAAGAAACATGCAAGTGCATCTTTAATAAAGTTGATAACCTTAAATGTATTAAGTTAAAACTGGATTAATTTCCAAAAATTAAATAAAAAATGAAAATAGATTAATATTTTTGAGAATATAGAATTACTCTGAAAACCCAGAGATATCGAACTCATTTAAAGATTCTCCAGTAACTTGTATTAGATTGTTGTTGTTTTTTTTTGTTTTTGTTTTATGAACATTAATTATTTTTTTTAATATGAATGTGATATCAAAAGTTTTAATTCAGCATTAGCTTGCCATTTTATATACAAACAAACACAAACTCACGCGCACACACCAAATACACACACAGATAGATAGATAAAATATATAATATAATTAAACATATAATAAAAAAAAAGACTTACATTAATGCAATGCATTTCTTCACTGTCAAGAGGAATATTTAGAGGAGATGTCATATGAAAAGTTGAAAGATCTGGTAGAGAGCCTGTGTTGGATCCAATTGGAATTTGTATTGCTCCCGGATCTTGTTGTGATGGACAGATACTTAAACAAAAAAAAAAAATTCTCAAAATGAGCTTACAGCATGAAATTAAAGGAAGTTAAAATGTTATCCATAATAAGATGAAAATCTAAATAAATTTTGAAAGCATTTTCATTAATTCTCATGAACATGTAAGTGCCACTCAGATAATAAATGATTAATAAGCAACTCTACCTGAGGTATGTATGAGCAGAAAATAATGACTAATGTATTTAATAACCTACAATTGATTATTGAGTCAATACAGCTCAGCTATCTCAATATTAGAAACTCTTTTCACGCACGCATGATTTATTCTTGCTGAGCCCCTGTCGCCTGCCACTTGACATGTTCCTGCATCAGCCCTCATGAGAGTTAGCCTCTCTAAAACTATCAGTATGCTTTCATTCACATGCCTCAAGATTAGGACATATCCAGTCATCTCATGTCTTTTCAGTACTCCTAATTACTCATTAATGTGTCATCCTGGTTGATTACATATTTGCAGCATCACAATATAGAGTGTAATTTCATTCATCAACTCCTTAATATCTATCCCTTTCTCTTTGTTTCTTATATGCCCAGTGAACTCCATCCTTTCTCTATGTTTAATATATAATGTGGATAAATCAACCTATGAATATTTTTCATATATTTTATGTGCAGCTAGCAACCTTATAGAATTCCCCTAATTCCATTCTAACTCCAACAAACATAAAGAAACAAAAGAAAAAATATATTCTCCAAAAAATAAATATTTAATAATTTCTAATAATTTGCCTCCCTATGGATTTAAATCATAATGTTGGTAACACGTGACTCACTTTAAACTATAATAAAGTAAAGTCAGGGCCTGCACAAACTAGCAGATTTCCCATGTGCTGGACAAGCTACAAATCTCATACCATCTATTCTCCATTTTTCCTGTAAAAAGAAGCTTATGTAAACAGGACTTAAAATTTAAGCTGGACATGAGATGGTTAGTGGCTCAGATGCTTGAAGTAGAAATCACATTACTAGAAGTGGGGGTTTACAGGTAACTAACAACTAAAAATGTAAATATCTCTGTTAATCCTTGAGTTAAAGAACAGCTATATATAAACCAACAATTGTAGAACATTAAATTTGTAATAAAAGTCATTCCAACTCGTAATAATGGAGATATTTTGAAGTTTTAATATTACCCCTCTCAACCCCCTCCCTTTTCCTTGCCTGATAAAAACAATAGTTGAAATAAGACACTTTGTGATATACTGGCTTATTGCTAATGTGAAAAAAGGAGTGGGAGTTTACTGAAGGGTGAAAACTAAAATATTACAAATAAATCAATTCATAATCTAGTTATGTTAGTATAGTTAGTCTTATACATGTTGAAAGGTCATTAAATAAGAATATCTGTGCCAATGATGGCTTCAAATTTGGAGACATTGATTATGGACCAAATGATAAAGCCTAGTTCAAAAGGTTAACAGAAGTGCAAAGTTGAATTCAAATTATTCAAGAATCACTACCATAAACAATTAAATCATTTTTATTTTAAGTGTAAGTGAATATCACTGAAATATTTTCAAACATTCAGACCACAGAAAATTTTTAAATCTACTGCTCATAAGAATTACATTAATATAGTAGTCCTACATGATGGGGTTCATCTCAACATAACACAGAAAGTTAACATTCATTACACTTTTTTCATAGTGACCACAAATTCAAACTTCACTCATGTGTAGGTTGAAGGTCAATGAATAAAACACATGTCTCAATAAATGAGTATATTAATGTTTCACTTCAAATGTTTCACACTGCTCTCAGTGCCTCTTCAGGGGTAATCCATCAGAAGTAACATTTTGTTTTCTAAATGCCATGGAGCACCTTCAGCCTTCTGATCAGAATGTGTTCTAAGACATGTACGAAAAAAAAGTTGTTCCTTGTCATGGATTACTCCTGATGAGGTACTGAGGATGGTGTAAAACATGAGAAGTAAAGCATTAATATACTCATTTATTGAGACGAGTCATTGATCTTCAGCCTAAACAGATAAGTGAATATTCATTAAAAGGGAGTTATATTCTGAGTAGGAAAATTTTAATTTTATTTTAGCTCCTACTAAGAAATGAAGTTAATAATTGCAACACCTTTCTTGAAGCTATGTTTAGTTTCCATAAGGTCATAAATCAGATCTTTTTCTCCTACTTTTCAAAGTGCTGAAAACAATGAGCAATTGATTGTTTACTTTATAAATTTCTTCATAGAACATAAAGAAGTGATTACTCCTCTTCAAAAAAAAAAAACAATATTAGCTAAGAACCAAGAGTAAACAAGAAAATCATTCTTTTCCAACAATTCAGAAGCAAGAAATTAGAAGGATTAAGACTCTGTGACACACTAATGACACCCCCTTGCAAATTTCTTGACATTTCTTTTTAGGTTTCACACCCTGGTATTTGAAACAACCTATAAAATGAAGAATTATCTAAAAAAAATGAGGTAATTGGAAAAAAATGATAATTTCTGGAAGCATATCCTGCTTTTGCATACATTTGGAAGAGAACATATACTACATTCAGTTTAGAGCTATAATGATATACGTTAATAACATAAGCTGTTTTACCTTTTCTTAAGAGAGAGGAGTGTTTGAAAAAAAAAAAAAAAATATGCAAATGCAATGAATGATAATCTGAACACCATACGCAATAAAAGATAAATTTTTAGAAGACCAAGAACATTCTAGATAAGGACCAGGTAATCTCAAGAGCTAATACTGGAGGATGGAATGAACTTCCAGAAGCAATCACCAAATACATAGCCTCAGACCCATTGAAGTCTGATCCTATCTACCATATCAATTCATCACGGGAAAAAATAAATAACTGTTATGTTGTCAATCATCCTCTGTGATGGATAAATTAAAAGATAACACTTACAACAGCTTATATAATGAGTTAATATTTCTCATCATTTTATAACTGAAAGAGTGCCACTATCTCTAACGGAAGAAGGATATAGTCTCCTTGATTTGAGATGTCTTTGCAGTCAATAATACCATAACATGTGCCAATAATTGTACTCTAAAGACATAAAGAAAGAAATTGGAGCAATAATAAAGTCAGGCACCTCTAGATGTTAGTAATAGAGATACTGTAACTTTAGATAAATGATCAAACAAAAATAAGTTAGAACCATTGTTAGCAAAAATATTGCATCAAAAATAATACTAGATCCTCAACAAATATTATATAGGCAAAGTTGCATCTTACACATGATTGAACTACAGTGGATTGCATCTCAAAACAATTAGTCCAATGGTTACTGTATGACCTAATAAGAGTACTGAATTATATAAAATGTATTTCTCAAGAAGATTCAAATGCGTTCAAATATCCTTATAAAATAAAATGGCTATTAAGTCAATTGATCATTTAATTGAATAATGCCCTACAATTAAATTCTCTAATTATAAAGAAAGACACCATAAGGGAGCTAAAGTTAAATCATGCTTGCCCCTAAATGTAGTATACTTGACAAGAATAATCTAATTTAATCTATTGGGATAAATCTGTTCTAATGGATCTTATGGTTAGACATAATAAATTGGACACTATTCTAGTAGAAAAAAAAGAGGCAAATAAAGCAATGATTATCAACATAGCAGTTCCTAAAAATATCAACATTCTGAGTACAATTGAAGGAAAAGTTAAAAAGGTACAGACAATTGTACTTTGAACTGGCCATGATTTGGAATTAACAAAATATACAGTATACTTAATTTTAGAATCCAATATGGCAGTGATTCAAAAAAACTTATTGTATTCCTTATCTCTGCTTAATTCCTCAGGCCCTTTATGAACCTATGCAAAAATCAGTAGTTCATAGTACCGTAAAGATTATAGAAGTTTTAGCTATATTCACAAATTTAATTAGAAGGCATAAATATGCCTTGGCTTAACCTGCCATGTTTATAAAACCGAGGTAACTCAAAGTCTATAATGAAATACATATATTAGGCCTAATCAGGTCATTGACTGATCCTCATACATTTTGCAATAATTAAGCAATTTTACATAGTTTTTAGGGGTAAAGGAAAGAAAATACACCAATAGCATAGAAGTCAATTTTCCCAGATCTAACCTTCATAACATAGGGATGAGTTTAAATGAAATAGTATAATGCAGATTGAAATTATGAAAGAGCATAGTAGAGGTCCAAGAACATACAAAGAAGTAGTTTGTAATTATTAAACATCACTTCTCGAGTAAGTATAAAAAAAATGTTATAAAGAATAGAATACACTTGATGAGCAAAGAAAGAAACCAAATAAGTCAGTTTTAATAGCATTATGTTTAATAGCTCAATAAACTTTTAAATAACTTGTGACTTACTTATTGAAAATTTTAATTATTCCAATACCTAACCTTTAAATAGAAAACATATTTCTTTAAGAAATCAAATTAACATTAATGTAATATCAAACAAAAATAGAATAGCCTGCTAAATATAGACTGATGGAAAAAAAAAACCTCTTTTAAATATTTAGTGAACTGTAAGTTATGATGATATAAACATTTACAATTCAAAGTATATGATAATATATTATATAATTAATACACACACATATTGTAATCAAAATTTAGGGGCTACTCAAGAGTGTCCTATGTATTATAAAATTAAATTTTAAAAAATATATATCAGTAACTAATGGAATGAATATTCATTATGAAGTAGTAGGTGAGTTCTGCTGGTACGATGATAGAATTTTCATTTATACTTTGTTTTATTTTTTAAACAACATTACACATCTTCAAGATGAGAAACATTTCTTTATTTCCCATAACCTTTATAATACTAATACTCTGATGATCGATCAAGGAAATATACATATCTGTATAAAATTTAATACACTGGCAAACATAAAAATCAAGTAAACAGCTGAAGTATATAAGAGCAGTAGTGGAAGAGAAAACAAACTTGAGCCCAGAAGTAGAATTTCAAAAAAATAATAGGAAGTTAACTTGGCAGTACTAACTGTATTATACCACATGTAATAAAAAAACACCTTTCATAGCATAAATAGAATGGTGTAGTTATATCAACAGAAGACTCTATTATGTAATAAACAGATAGTGTAGCCCATATATTCTAAAAAGAATTTGTTACTCTTGCAATCGTGTTTTACATTATATAGGAAAAAATAACAAAACAAATTATAAATTCTTGTAGAGATTTAAAAAAATAAAAATAAATAAATGTTTTAATTTGCATTGGTCTTTAAAAGATAAAATACATTAATTAATAATAATTTTATTAACACAAAACACGCTGACTATACAACTCAAAATGCATAGAACTTGTTATTCATAATAAAAGATTAGAACTTTTTCTAAAAACAAAGATTTTGGCAATAACTGAAATAATACGGAACCCTTACTGAAAAAAACAAAAACAAGAGGTAACCAATAGGATATATAGGCCTTTTTCATAGTCCGTCTTTTCATATTTCCAAACAAAATTTATTATATTAATAAGAAATATTAGTATTAGTATGAATTTTATTCATACAATTATTTATCATGCAATATACTTCAAAATAAATATGTTAATAAAAATAGTACATGTCAAAGAGAAGGCTATAAATAAATAACAAGAATAAAATCCACCAAAATTAAAGGGCAGTTTGCAATATTGATTCGGTTAATTTGCAGAATTAATTGTTTGAAAGATAATTTAGTAGAAAGCCATAGTTATCCAAACTCATTTGTTGATATTAAAAATAAACTTTTTCTGAAACTAGGTCATCCAAGCAGTGGAAGTGTGTTCAATCAGTCTTATGTAATATATTAATGAAAATTTGGTTTTTATCATAAAAGTTATTGCAATGTTAATTAGGAGGAAATAAGAAATAACATATGTGATATGTGCCATTTCTTTTCTTATAAGACCTTTAGTTGTGATACTAAATTTTGCCTACCCTTTGCCGAATTTTACAAACTCGAACTATCATATGTCTCAGTTTTATACCCCCCCCCCCCACCTAATAAAACGCTTTAAGTCAAAACAAGGGGAATAAAATCTTAGATAACTCTGTTAATTGTGAATTAAGACAGAAAACCCAACTATCTCTAATAATGGTTAAGTAAAATCATATAAATTTTAATCTATAACCCCTAAAGATACCATTTATTATAAATAGGTATCTGGCGGCACATGGATATACTGAACATGTGGTGAAAAATGGTAGGCTATGGTACCATTAACACATTACTTAACCATTAACAGATTCCACAAGATCTGGGGCTATTAGTAAGTAAGGGAAAACAAAGTGAATGAATCCTTCTGGAAAGACAAGGGGAGGGAGGAAAAGTAATCTATGATTTTGGGAGGGAGGGAGATATTCCAAGGTGTTTTTTATTTGAGTATGTAGGAGGAATATAAATCACATGACTTCCTTGTGAAATTAAATTAGCAAAACGTTTTGCAACACATTTAAAATTATTTCATTTGAAAGTCATATACATTATCTCTTACCAGTATGCAGATTTCTCTATTGTAAAACTTCATGTGGGAAATCTGCTTAGTTTACGCAGCCCCTACGTGACGGACTTTTTTAATATCTGTTTTCCTTTAACTCCCCCACCCCTTTTCCTTGGTCAATTTTAACCAAAAAGATGCACAGCTAGACGTTATGACAATTCTAAATATGAAATTTCAACATTGTAAGCTTATTAGTTTTTGAGCTATTTGACATATGCATATACATATATACATGTATAGATTTTATGCTGAAAATAGTCTAAATGGGTTCAGGGAGGATTAAAATGGATAATTCCATTGGAATCTGAAAACTCAAATTCTTGGGAACTACAATACTTCCTTGACTATTCACAAGGAAATAAAAAGAAGATAATCACAGGGACTAAATTCTTCTAAACTCCAAAGAAAATCCATTCCGTCAACTTCAAATTAATTCTGTCAAAAATATTAATATGAAGAATTGATAAATACAAAAGTTGAAAGAGTACTATTATTAAGAAACTAAAAAGTTGTCTGTTGACCTGGGAGAGGAGAAATTTTTAAAAAAGGTTATAAAGTTATTAAAGATCAGCAAAGAAGAAAACCAGGAACAATGATAAAACGTAGAATGACGTAGAAATGAAATAGCGTAGAAAATGCAATTTCAGCCATATTAAAAATGTAGGGCAGGCTCCAGAGGTTATGTTGAAAGGATTGACTTCTGAAGACTATCAATTAATGTGTTAGAATGTAGACTAGACAGAGCAATAAGGACAAGTAGGAATAGACAGAGATTGATAGATGGGGAGAGGAAGGATTTACAGGACACAAACTGGCAGGTAAAGTCTAGCAGAAGAATATGCTAAATGTTTAAATATTGAATGATTAAGCTCTAAGGGATTTTAGTATACAGCCCTACTTAGCGTCCTCCCTCAAATATCTCCAATAATATTCCTTTATTTATGATTAATGCTATTAGTAACATTTTAGCAAACCAATACTTCCAGCCACACTAAATTGAGTTTTAAAAGGTAGTAAGTACAACAAGAGACACAGTGCAATTATAGATAAAAAAGATTGTAAATCTAAATATACTAACTTTATTCTCTTCCAATAAGCATACATCAAGGAATTTTATAATTGAAAATTATATACTGTTATAAGTATAAACTGTCATATTATTAGACTGAAAATGCAAACACACTCATTAGCTTTTACAAACTTTTTTAAACATTAAATGTTTTTTGGTAATTATACAAAACAGAATCAGCTACTGACGTGGTAATCATGCTGCGATTTTTGAAAATAATTGCCAAAAGCCCATCAAACCTACCAGGAGATGTTGATGATGAGTCTATATATATGATAGTTTATATATCATACTATTTATGATGAAGGCTCATTTATGTACAGCTCTAGATGTTGAAATTTTGGTTTGGGTTTTACCAAATTTGATAATCAAGCATTTCATATATATATATATATATATATATATATATATATATATATATATATATATAGCCCTCCATTTGCTTCATGGGGGGTTTAGAGGGGATAAAATATAAAATTGAAAATAACTACATTATTTTGAGTAGGATCAAAAAAAGGTTATTATAATACCAACCTTCTTGAAAATGTAATTTCCTACAATTGTTTTTCTACACATGTTTTCTATAGCTCAAATATTAATTGAGATATATGTATCTTTAAGTTTACAGTCTTCAGTTAAAGCCCTACTTATAGTCATCTCAAAAATCTGATTTCCAGCTTAAATATCAAGGCTTGTTCAGATAGCTTATTATTACAGAAGAAATAGAGATAGGAATATGTGATGTCATCACAAGCGTGGCAATGTATCTGGTGGGAAATTTGCTTAGTTTACACCGCTTTTTCATGTAAAGACCAAAAAAGAATAGAATGACAAAAATAGAGTTATAAAATTCTTCTTTGGAATTAAACAAGCGAAAGAAAGAATACTATAAGTTTCCATATTTTAAAAAAATAAAATGTTTAAAATAAATATTTAAATAAATTTAATTTTGATTGGATGCTTATTTAAAAACAAACTTTGTACAGGATACATTATTGTTAAGAGGCAACTAGAGTATAGGAAAGAAGACAACTAACAAGGTCTTTGGTCCAAACACCAATTAATTAAGTTTTAAAAAAAATCATTTTTAGGCTAGAACATCAGCAGTCTTATCATTTTTAATATAGTGATAAAACCTATAATTTAAAATAAAGCAGTACTTTATAGCATCTTTGAATATATATCATGTCAAATTAAACATCAAGACATCATTTTACTTAATTGTAATTTTGTGATTAAAACCTTGAGTATATACCCAGGTAAAATAATAATTATGCTTATGAATAGAGTATTAAATATAAATAATTGAATTCCAACCAATAACAGAAAAGTCTGGCATGCAGGGGCTATGTAAACTAAGCAAATTTCCCATGTGCAGGTATGACACACCATGCATCTCTTCACCCAATATATTTTCTATTTCTAAATTAAAAAAGTCCGTCACGCAGGGGCTGCGTAAACTAAGCAGATTTCCCACGTGAAGTTTTACAATAGAGAAATCTGCCTAATAACAACTGTAGTAGTAAGAAACCTCTAAACCTAAAACATTATTTAGGGCGTAATAACCCAGAAGTTTCTAGCCCCAAAAAACAGTTAACCTAACATCTAAACCTATTCACGAGGGACGAATAGTTATGGAAATGGCCACCAGAGCTCTCGGCGGAAAGTCCAAGCATGCAGATTACAAATGCAAATATCTCGGTTAATATTCAAGATAGAGAATAAATGCATATAACAATATTTGTAGTAAATTTAATTTCCAATAAGATCGGTTTTATACAATTTTTCGATCCGATGCATAATAACGGAGATATTTCGAATTTTTGAAAATCCCCCCCTCTAAACCCCCCCTCCCACTGGTCCGATTTCAGCCGTTAACGAACTTGATCTTCCTTTTTACATAAAACGATTAAATACCGAGTTTGGTGACGATTAAACAAAAATTGCGACCGCTAGAGTGTTAACAGACAAATATATATATATATGTCTATATATATATATATATATATATATATATATATATATATAGTTTTGAACGGACCTCATTTTCGTCATCTCCTGGGTAGGATCAATGGACATTTGAAGAAATTTTTCGAAAATTCCGTCATGAGTACGACCTCAATAGCTGATTTCCCTTAAGGGAAATCTGCTAATTCACTACGTAGAATTGGGTATTTACTGAAGGTTAAAAACAAGAAAGTACAAATAACTCGATTAATATTTAAGCTTTGAAAAAATGTATAGAACAACAATTTTAATGCATCAATAGCCTAAAATGATTGGTACTGTAACATTTTTCAATATAACCAATAATAACAGAGATATTGTGAATTTCAAAATTCCCCAACTTGGTCAAATTTTAGGCATAAGCGACAATGAACTTTAGTGTTGAAATAAACAATTAAATATCGAATATGGTATATCACATAAACATTTTCGAGTAAAGAATGTAAAATATTAATTGATGACATCATCAAATAACGTATTTGCATGTATCTCACAAAGTAAAAGTTCATTTAAAACCATATTTGGTTTTGATCTTGGAATGAAATGTTTCATGATGTAACAGCTTATCATTAATATGGCATGAGTAGGAGTGGGGGTTTACTGGAGGCCGAAAACTAAAATATCTCACTTAATATTCAAGATAGTGTAATGAATCTGAGATTGCATTACATGTACCAATCATAAATAACCATATATTTTATTTTATTTATTTTACATTTTGAGTAATGCCAGGACAACGCTCAGTTAGATTATTATTTACGAGTACTTAAATATAGAGTTTTATCCAATTTGGAGTTAAGTCCCTATTTGCTCTGGCATTTTGATAGTTAACGCCAATGGATTTTTATAATAACTCTCACTGCTCTTAAAGTTGATACACTGAACAGTATTCGAGATGAATTTCGATAATTAAATTAAGTTTAGTAGCCTTTCTTTAAGCATATTTGATCGACAGGAGAACGTTCGTCATGGGCACTGGCTTTAAAAGGGCAATTTCGTGAAGGGATTAAAACAGTCAGATCTCAGACATTCTGGAGGAGAGATCCTGGTAAGTGATACCTCACTAATTCCTCAGCCATCAGCCTGAACATCCTCACACAGCAGAGCCTGATCTAAGAGACTTCTAAAAATCAGCTAAGTTCTTTCTTTGTAATTTAGTTTAACTAGACATAAGTGTCCCCATTATATTGCTAAAAAGGTGTCTATATCATTTTCAATTTTATATTAATATAATAAATTTATATTTATTTAAATTTGGTCAAGAGTCTATTGTTGGTGAAACCTTTTCTAAATTGTTTGTAAGTGATTTGGTTATGGGAATTTTTGTTTTTACAACTTCCACTGCTTATTGCTGCAGCCAGATTGCAACAATAGAGAAAAAATATTTATAGAAAATTATATTTGTAATAAGATTGCTTCTATACAATTTTTAGATGCATAATAAAGGAGGTATTTTTAATTTTCGAAACCCCCCCCCTCACCCTGGTCAGATTTCAGGCATTAACAAACTCGATCTTTCGTTTTACATAAAATGTTTAAATATTGAGTTTATCAATTATTAAAAAAAAAAATGTTTGATCACTAGAGTGTTAACAGACAAATTTATATATATATATATATATATATATATATATATATATATATATATATATATATAGTTTTGAACGGATCTCATTTTTGTCATCTCCTGGGTAGGATCAATGGACATTTGAATGAGTATAACCTCAATAGTTGATTTCCCTTAAGGGGCTAAAACATGAGGGTATACCTAATGAGAGGTTGCATGTATATTGTTATGCAGAACTTAATACATTTATTATTAAAAATGAATTTACATCAAAATATTTTTGAATTCATTTAGTAAAAATAAATAAATAAACCTAATATGATACGATTTATTAATAATTATATTTATCACAGATACAAATTACTCCTGTAATCTAAAAAAAAATACAGATCATTCTATAGTATTGAAGCATTTTTTCTAATAATTTTAATGACTTTAAATAGAATAGATTTATTTTGTTTGAATAAGTTTTATTGTTACTATTATTTTATAAATAATTTGCAAAGATTCCATCATTTAATTAAATTAATTGACATAATAGACATCTTAATCAAAAACTTATAAATAATAGAGGAGACGTCAAGTGGGAAAGACAATTTCCCTGGCAAGGCATTCTATTTGCTTATAGTGTTCATTTGGAAAATGAAAGTAACCAGTTTTAAAAGATAGGGAAGGACTGTCAACTAAAGATTGTAAAGAAAGGGAAATATGGAGCTCAATCTATCAGTATTTATTCTTTATGACAAAAATACCAAATAACCAGTCGCAACCTCAGTCATATCGAAACTCAAACATTACATTGATTCTGAAGAAAAAGAAATTGCTTGAAAGTGAAATATTTAGGCAATTGAAAAAAAATGACAACACACAGTCAACTATAAAAATTATTTAAACAAAGCTAAGTTATTCTATTCATAAACATTGAATAATATTATTACACAATGATAAACCCGAGAATGCCCTGGAGAAAAGAAAAAAAAAAACTGTTTCTTAACTAAATATACTGAAGGTAGAGGCTAGAGACCTTGTCGATTGACTTCTTTCCAATAAATGTTATCCCCTACACTGCATATATGAAACTTCAATTTTGAAATGTAATTACATATCAAACAGATCAGAATTCGCTAATTCAGAGAACAAAAAACCATAAGTAGTACCAGGGAAATATGTTACATTTGACATTGTATTCTATTTGGTAATACATATACTAAAATTGGAATGATACAAATTAGAATTAAATAGTAAACTAAATATTACTACTAAATGAAGTAGAACATAATTTTGGAATTGTTGAATAATTAGGACCAATGAACACTACAAATATAACTCATTATATAACTCTGATGGAAAATAACAATTAAAGGTTGTTTTTTTTTTTGTTTTTTTTTTTTTTTTTTGGTATGGCAGATTAAATAAAGACATACACATGCTGGGAATTGTTAAGACATTAATTAGAGGAAATGCAAACTACATGGGTGCAGAACTCACTGCCTCTCACCTGGTTTGTTGGTGTGAGGTTTTGGCAATATACAAGTTCTTCCACATAGGTACTGTAGAAATAGCTGACCTGAACAATGATGTACCCATTATATCTCAACCATTGATGAATGTTATTGGTAAATAGGTAAAGAATATTAAATGTTTATTCAGGGAAGAATGGATTCATTCAAGATACAGTATACATACATTATTTAAGTTAAAGAGCAAAAGTTCATTCTCCCATCTATACTTTAGTTTCCACTAATGAAACCTCCCCTTCCAGAATTAGCAATACCCATGATTTATCAAAACTAAAATTATGCAACATTTTTGGATCAAACATAACCATATACATCAATCAAAGGATTGCCATCAGAATAATAATATAAGGGCAGAAGTCATTGGCCTCGTTAACTAATTAGATTTGGATGTTACAAGTAATGCCTGCTATGTACAAAGCATACCAATGTGGTAGGAACTGATAAGAGTATAAAAGTCTGTGATCAAATCTATTGAAGAAACTATTGATTGCTATTGGAAGACAGAATTATCAAAAAAGCAAAGGACAATTGCTTGCTAGGATGTCTCAGTTCAATGAAAAAAGGTTAAAAAAAAAAAAATCTAACCCAATCTTTCATAATATATATATATATATATATATATATATATATATATATATATATATATATCCATTAAAAATTGATTAGCTCTTTTTTTAACAAAAATGTGACCTCAATCAGCTGAAACTTGTTTTATAGAGTAAACATTTAAAAAATTGAAAAAGTATTTCATTTTAATTCCACCAAAATAATACACTTTCAAAGTGATCACATTTTAATTTTTATTAAATGCTTGATGTAATTTGTAAAATTACAGAAATAAATCATTAATAAAATTTGCAAAGATTCTCTCTTAATAAAAATGAATTTGAGTAACATTATTCTGGTATTAAGTAAATTTCATCAGTTAAATGTATCCATTTTTCATTTCTGACTTGCTCTGGCTTTCCGCTCCAGTAGGCTTCAAAATTATTGGGATACTAATTTTTGGCAACACTTCGGTTGCCTTCTTCAGACTGCTCATCGTTACTACTGCTAGGTTGCAGGTCAAGGACCAAATGCCTGATGCCACCAGTTCTCCCCACCCCTGTATTCTGTATTTCATATTTTTTCTTTTCTTTGTAGGCCAGTTCATTGTGAGTCAAGAAGTTTAAAGGACTCATTGTTTTCCTCATGATGTTGAGCTGTATTATGGGACATGGGCCTGGTAATATTGTTTTCTAAGTAACACTATAGGCAACTTGATCTCTAAATTTCGTTCACTTTATTCCTTTTTCTTCAAGAAATTTAGCATATTGGATGTCGAAACTATGATGGTTTTCACTACAGTTAACACATTTGAGGACAATTGTTTTGCAGGGGTGGAGTCACTATGCCTTTAGTTATGAAGAAAATCAAGTAATCCATTAAAAGGTATTCCACTCATTCATTAGGATTTAAGGTAGCATAAAAGTGTATCTAGTATTATCAAATTTACCAAAATAAAAACTTTTCCAAGAAATAATTAATGCATATTTCTACAATACATTGCAGCAGCTTTACCATGCCTTATTTAATGCAGGAATAATCCATCTGGCATCCTAATCTAAGCTAAGAGCTTTCAATGGTCAACTGGAACTAACTTATAATAAACAATTCAGAAAAAATAAAACATATTCTTTTACTGTTAAACCCAACTAGGAGCATTAATTATTGATTTCCTTTCAATCTAGGGAGGCACCAGTACAACACAGAAGAGGGAGCCAAGTGACAAATGAAAAGAAATAAAATTTGCCTATTTTCATGAGAGAACGTCTTATTAATAGCATGTAAAACCAGTATTCTTAGTACACGAGGTTAATTGTGAAATTGTGTTATTGGAAAAGTTTTCATTTTTAAAAGAATAGGAAATTTTAAATAAAAATGTTTAAAAGAATTTCCAAAATAAAATAGGACCTATTATTGTTAAAATCGAAAAAATGATAAAAATAACTCCATAATAATTTATGAGGCAAACCAATAAAATTGAGAAAACTCACATTGAACATTAAACTCATGGCTAACAATTTAGTAATGATTGGTTGACTGGTTATTCACAGGTATATTACTTTAATTATTAATTTAAAGAATATTATTATTAACAATCACTTTAGGTTTTTTTTTTACTAAAAATTAAGTAGTTTTAAATAAGGTAGTCTTTAGGTTTGTTTTAAGTAAATAATAATTTATTAATTTATTCTATTAAGTATGGTCATTCTAAAATGTTGTTATCCATGGATGATATGTGCGTCAAATTTGACAACAATTTCCAATAATGGAGGTTAACAATAAGACACAAGATCATTGCCAATCTACATTTATATAATAAAAACTAATTTAAAATACAGCCCAAGATTCACTTATTACAGTCTCTCAATATTTTTTTCAAAAAAAAAAAAAAAAAAAAAAAAAAAAAAGAATATTTAATAAAAATATGTTCAAGATTTGCATGAATTGTTTTGGTTACTAATTACCTTATTCCTGGCACTCTAGTCATATCTAATGCCGATCTTGGTCTTGTCTCAGGTGTACAAGAAAAACTTCTTTTCATAGAATCATAATCATCACTAATCTGTGCATGTATCTCATTAACACCTGAAAAATCAAATTTATAACAATCCCTTAGCAAATTTCATTGTATCCACCAGTATATGCATTCTGTGGACACACACACACACACACACACACACACATTTATATAAATAAAATTACAGTAATGTGAGTTGAGAGAGTTTGTGACGGGTAAATACTCTAGTATTATTTTATAATATGTATAGTATACTAATACACTTATTTCAAAACACCTAGTCATTTGAAATAATGCACAAGCTTCAAAATTAAAGTCAAAACCTTGAGAATATTTCATTCATAAGAACCATTCTACAATATATATATATATATATATATATATATATATATATATATATATATATATATATATATTGGTAAATGTGCATATACTACCCATTAACTTTGGAATTTAAGTGTTTTTATTTTAAATGTCTTATTTATAATCACATTTTTGAAATTAATATTCCAGAATAATAAGACGAAAAGATATATGTAAATAGAAAAATGTATTCTAAAGAATATTAACCACTTAACAGTTGAATTTGGTATAGCAATGGAATCCAAAAAATGACAATTTTTTTTTTAATGACAAAAAAAATTTTTAATTTTTTAAGAAATACTTATAAAGTATGCATATGAAAATCATTAATAATTTTGTTTATTATGGTATACTTTGAAATATTCAATATACAACCCTACATACAATCTAAATAACAGTATCTTGTCTCCTTTAGAATTGATATGCACTGTCAGGTAGGCTAATCTTTAGATTATTTAGATTCTATATAGTGTCTACTAATCAAACCTGATGGTAACAGTGCAGATGATAGATGTCATCACTTTCACTGTCTATTTTGATTATTTGTTGTACAAGATCTAATCTGAACTTCAAATGGGGTTTACCCCCCCCCCCTCTCCCCTTATCTTGCCAATAAAAATAAAATCTTTTCCTGTTTGGAATGCATGATGATCACTGGTAGAAATACCCCTTACTCAGGGAGTGCTGGGGAGGGGGAGAGAGAGAGGAAGAGAGGGGATGGGAGAGAGGGGAGGGGAAAGAGAGAGGAAGAGAGGGGATGGGAGAGAGGGGAGGGGAAAGAGAGAAGGGGAGAGAGAGAGTGAGAGAGAGGGGAGGGAGAGAGATGGGATGAGAGAGAAAAGCACAACTGGAGGATCAGAAGCATGGCTCAATTAATGACCTTTTTTGGGGAGTCTGATGTCATCTGTGCTATTAGAAGAGCAGACTGCCCAGAAAGATTTGTGGTACCCCGGTGTGGCAAAAGAGTCAGGCTCAGACAGAGGTAGCAGGAGATCCAGATTTGATGGATCGTAGTGGAAAACGAAAACAGCACTGAATGTTTTAAGATGGTGGTAGTTCCTACAAGGACCATTATGACTAGCAGTAAATAAGTAAATGATAATAATCCTCAATAAGTAAGGAATTCTTAGTCCAAAATATCAAAGAAAATATTCTTATATCTTAATTCATAGTGCAAAATAATGAGTTACTAAGTAATAAGTGCAGCAAAACAAAATTCTACACATCATTTCAACCACCAAAAAGCATTAAAATCAGACAAAATAATAATAATAATAAAACAATCGAATACTGAAAAACAGCCAGAAGTTACATGTTGCAGATATAATTGTGAACTCTTTATAACAATAATAATTAAGTATATTTAGAGGTATGGAAAATACTTGACTGAATGCAGATCATGCTGATTCAAAATGTCCTGCTTGGGAAAATAGATCTTTTTAAAACTTTTCTTTTATTGTTATTATTATTATGGGGGAAAGGGGAATTCTCAGTTTCCTGGAAATTTTTTTACTGGAGAAATATTTTTCCAACTCGTAAAAAGGGTACTTCATTGGATATTCACGAATTTTCTTAATATCCTGGCAGTATCTAATAATATAAATTTTTGAGATTGCCAAATTATCTCTTGCCACTTTATTATATTTTAATGAATATTGTTTTATATTCATTCACCTTATACGCCTTAAGAATAATTTAGAAAACTAAGGGCAAATGTACTAAATTCCTGCTCATTGTGTAAAAAACACTTAATATTGTAGCTAGAAATTAAATTTGTATGATATAATAATCTTAAGGAAAAATCATAACTGTAAGGGGGGGGGGGCTCATTTTTAATTTTTGTTCTCTTGGGGTAATTTTTCAGAAAATCTTTCCGAAAATCACATTATCAGTACAATCTCAATAGCTCATTTCCTTTGTGGGAAATCTGGTAAACTGAGATCCATTCAAATATATATATATATATATATATATATATATATATATATATATATATATATATTACTATGTATTTGTCTATGATCACTCTAGTCACACCAACTTTTGATAAAATGCCATTACTAAACTTGGTATTTAAACATTTCTTGTAAAACTATTGACCTAGTTCTGTAATTGGTGGAATTAGACAAGGAGTGTGGGGCTTTCTAAAAAGAGGTAGAATGTAAAACAATAAATATCACTTACTGCTCATCACATTGGGCAATGTTTAATAATTAATCATTTCAATTAAGTAACTTACTAAAAATGTTCTAAGCATTTGGTGTAACTCAAATAATAACCAAGTTATATGCACTTGTTCATTTTCAGTATTCAACAACCCCTCACTCTGACTAATATGATTTTCACATTTAGCATTTACATCACTACACTTCTCATAGGGAGAAGTAAAGAATAGAATCTGAGATTATATCAGCTGTGTATCATTCCATCACAAGGATTATTACATCCTAAACCATAAAAATAGACACATTGCAATTAAATGGAATGCATTTATTGTTTTCAATTAACCTTCCCAAATTTATACAATCAGTATAATTATAAATAATCACATGAATGCTAGTAGGACAACTTCATTTTTGAATTCTAATCAAGATTATTAGGTTTTCCTTCAATTCATAAGTACACAGAAACATTTGTGTTTTCATAGACATGACTTATCAACTGATTTGTTAATGTTATGCTACATAACTTGTAACAGGAGTTTTAATTCATTCTTTTAATTAGAATATTTTTTGTTTAAATTCTGACAATACGTGTTCGAAAATCATTTTGAATAAAACTAATCAATGGAAGGTACCAAAGCTATGATAATTCTTTAAGATGCTATATTATTCTAATCAGTTTAATAACCACTGTTGAACAATTCCACTAATTAAAGGAATTAATCAAATATTTTTGTTTAAATTAAATTTCACTGGTCTGTAATATTTTGTGGGGTATTAGCTATTTACACTATGCCATTAAATTGGAGCTGTCTGCCATCACTTTTATTTAATTTAGTTTATTTTAGTGGTTGTCATTGAACAGCATGACTCACACAATATGTTTATAGGCTCTGTCGCAAAATACAGGTAAGATAGATAGGCTAATGCAGAAATTTCTTTGGTAAAGTAATTTTCTCTCTATTACCTTTTTTATTTAAGCAATGTACTATTTGTAAGTGAAAAAGCTTAAGTTAGATAAATTTATTTTATACTATACAGAGTAACATTTCGTATTGAAAATGAGAAATGAGATACTCCATCATTCCAATGGATAGGGCAGTAATGTTATAGTAATGTTAAGTACAAAATATTAAACTCTTCAACTAGGTTTCATTCATATAAAAAAAAATAGCAAAATATTGTTACAAAGATCCTCCAAATGGCTTAGGTTAGGCAATTTTTTTTTTCTCTTAAGGATCTATTGAAGTCGTTAGGTGTTATTTTTAGTAAATACCTGTTCATCATGAATAAAATTATCTCCATTATCCTTTATAATATATAAACTATTAATAAGAAAGATTAGTCAAAATATTTTCAAAGTACTTCTTTGAAAAAATATAGTAAAATAATCATGTAATTTTCTTAAAACCCAATATAGACTAATGGTAATGGTCATTTCTTCCTCTTCTCTACTTCTTAATTACTATTTTTCAGATTAATAAGTGATACAAAGAAAAATTAAAATTGTTATCTAATTAAGTATATCAAAGAAAAATTCACTAAGTGATTATAAGTAATATAATATAAATCGCATAAAACAAAAAAATAAAAGGTATTGAGAGGCCCACCATTTTTCAGAACCAATGTCATTATTTTTAGAGTAGAACTAACATGTCTGAATTTAACACCTTAATATAAAATATATTAAAAACATCAAATACAGAGGAAGCTTCACTGTTTTTCAGTACAAGCAAACAGATAAACATAAGCTTCAAACGGATCACCAGATAACACATACCTGGCAATCATTATTTTGATAGTATATATGTTTTTTCAAGTACATTTATAAATGCATATAAAATAACAAGCTGATAGCTAATTTGCTTATACTACAAAGTAACTATTAAATAAATCTACTTGAACAAAAAGCATTCAGAAGGAGAAAAACAACTCTAAAGGAAAGGAATCCATTTTTCCTGTTAGTCAGGATATTTTATTTAATAAATGAAATTATTTGAGCTAATAGTAACTGGTAGAAAGGTTTGTGATAGTAAAAATATGTCCTAAATACCTAAGATCACCTTCCTTTGAGGTAAATCACTTTACTTCATTGAAATGTGGAATAAACTTAGTTGTTTTTTTCCTTCCATTCAAGTTAAAGTAGCATGTCCATCAGAACAATATGAAGACAACCTGTAACAAGATCCCCAACCTACAGGTGTCATTTTCTTTTTTTTGTTGGAAATATATGAAATTTGTATAAAAAGTTAAAATAAGGCAAAAGCACAATGCAGCATTTAGTTTTAAGAGGGTGAGTATTTAAAGCAAACACTTATTAAATTTCGATACACTCTATTTGGCATGAATCGAAATATGGTGGAAGGTCTAATAGAACCACTATTCATTACAGATTTTTAATTAAATTTATTTTGCTTTAATGCATTCCACTGATATCTCATTCAAACCTAGTTAAATAATATGTAGTATGCATGCCATCATATTTAAATTCCCTCTCAATAAAAAATTAAGAATTTCAGTGAAAATACATTTTCTTCAATAGTGTCTTTATAGGAATTGGCGTGTGTGTGAGCGTGTATATGTGTGGGTTTTGTAAATCTGTTATATGAGTGTAAGCATTCTGTGTGAATGGGTACTCGACCACAACATTCAACATGGTGCGGATTCTGAAGAAAAGAAAAAAAAATCTATTGCAAATATAGCGACCTCCGCATTATTACTGTAATGGTAGTAATGTTTTTTTTCTTTTATCAATACAAAATTACTATATGGTGTGATATCTGACAGAATTTATTTTAGGCCCTGTTTTCTAGGTAGTGTCATAGTTCCTTCAGTTTTCAACTTTCCTTGTACAACTTTGGAGTAACAATGGCTGGAGTTGGAAATTTGAATTTTCTAGTATTTTAGTTATTAATAGTATGCTGTTTTATATAAAAGTTTGAGTTCATTAGGAAGACAAAGTTTGAATCTAGGGGCCACACATTTGCCATAGGGCAAATGGGCTGAATATGACTGAAAGTGCACAAACATAAAACCTGTATTGACTGTAAATTTCAACACCAAATTTCTCCTGGACACCAGGATTCTAATCACAAAGTGATCTTATTTCACTGAGAAGGAACTCGCAGAAAACTCAGTGAGTTAAAATGCAAGGAAATTTCATTAGATATGCCCCAAAGGGTGACTGTGCCTCACAGCCAGTTGCTTAATGTCTCTCTTGTTGAAAGCAGATTTTCTTTGCTTGGGTGATTTATTAATTCCCTTTGATTTGCCTCTTTTTTTCCCATGAATTTTTGTATTCTGAGTCTTTTGAATGTATAGATTTTATTTTATTTTTTAAAACCATGATTTTTAAAAAGAATTGCAATTTTTATTTTATTCTTTACTATTAGTTTTATCATATTTGTTTTTTATTTGTTATAATTGTCTGATATTTTGTAATTGTTCTTTTTTTTTTCATGCAATATCACTCCTTTTGCGGAAGTTCATATATAAATAGATAAATAAACTATAAAAAAATGTTATTAAGTTTCAGGATACAATATTTTGTGTGTCTTATACAGTGATTGTGTGTGATTTGTGATCATGCTTTATCAATATTTTGTTGGGGAAATGTGAATGCGTTTTAAACAATTATAAAATAAATGTATTGTATTAAATGAAATATTAAGTATTTAATTTTAAAGTATTTAGCCCTTATGAGAATAGTTCTCATGATTTTATGAAAATATGTTATAAGATTATATGCATATTATGCATGTTTTTAAGATTATGCACTGATTGCCACTCAGTTCAGCTTGCTGGGATTGTTGTTTTCTTGTGCCTATGTCTGAAGACTGAGGCCTGAGTCTCTGAAAGAGCTAAGCACTTTAAAAATAAGCACTGTGACAGATATTGACATTTTATTTAACCAGCTATTATATAAGTTCTATTAGGACAGAGAAATTTACAATTTTTTCTTCCCATCCCTTCATAAATCTGTCTCACTCTTAACCAATTTTGGTGGTTTGCAAACTTAAATCTACATATTCTGAATAAAATAAGTCTATTTTCAGAGTTTCTTGGAATATGGGCATTCTGTTCAAAAGTTTTCAACCTGAAAAATAGTATTTTGTTATCTAAGGGCATTAAAAACAAAACGTTTTGGGGCCCCAGATTAAGGTCATGTAATCTACAATAATAACCAACTTCCCTAAGGGAAAGTTTGCTTAAATTATATCAACACTGAGACTGTTAATATGAGATACTTTCGTGAAGAGGAATTTCACACTATTCTTGCACACTATTCTCTCAGCTTGTTATACTCAGTGATTATATAACATTACCATTTTAAAGCATCGGTTCCCTTTTATAGTTTTTATAAGGAAAAGTCTTTTTGTACACAACAATTCCACTATCTTTGATAGAGTGGAGCATGTATACATATCTCAAAGTCAATACCTTGTTCTTTACCATTAGTATAGTTTTTATAAGTAAGTTAGAGACAAATATTTTCCCCTTAAGAACTGCAATACCACAATAAGAATATTTTGTATGTTATGATATACAGAATGAAACGGTATCATCACTTAGTCCTAATATATTTTGACATTGTTTTTTTATAATACTATAGGGGATTTATGATTTTTCCATACGAAACAATATATTTAATCAGTATGTTTCATAAATTATACTGTAGTATATTATCATAAAATTATAAGAGCACATTTCATGTTTATAAAATTGTTGTTTCAATAAATTCTCTCTAAATAACTATTTTATTTTAAAAGCATGACTTTACTGATCAGAAATTTGGTTCATTCAATTTCATACATTTACTATGATGAAAAACAAAAACAACCTACAACTCAGTGGAACAGGTTTTATAATACTTTATTAATTTTTTTTTTTTTTAAAATACTTATAATATTGATTTCAATTAAGTATCAAAACTAATGGACTGTTTGAAGGAATTTTACTAAAAAAAAAAAAAAATAAAATAAAAAAAAAAAAAATAAAAAAAAAAAAAAAAGAATCAATAAAACTAAAACCTAACTCATTCAAAGCATACAACACATTTAATAATTTTATCGTAAGCCTTCATAACATGAAATTAACAGCAGAAGACAGTTGATACTTCTATATTTCCCGAAAATATTCCAATTAATAATAAGTAAATACAAGTCGGATCCAGAAGGGATTGGATATTTAAACATGAGTGCCCTTAGATATCCATGAATATTGACCCGAAAGTTTAATATGTAGTTTTGATAATAATAAATCTCATAGCTAGACATCAGGTATAAATGTTAAACAAACAGGAAGAATTAAGTTATAACTTTCAACTCTGTTTATTAAAACATAATAGATTGCATGTTTTTCTATTTTCAAATCAATCATTGAAAATAAGGAATGTAGGTATTTAAAAAAGTTTTTGGTACTCAAAATGTGTTTCCAAAATAAATTCTATTATAAAACGAGCAAATAGTAATCAATGATCATTTGCCTGTTCTAGTCTATAACCCAGTGAGTTTCTTCAAGTACAAACCAGGACCAGTCTTTCTCAGTAATAAACTGAAAATGTTCTGTGATTTATGGTCTCCACAGAAATTGAACACAACTTTACTAGGAGCATTGAAGAGAGTGAATCAGTCTGATAGTTGCAGTCTATGAGTGTAGTACGTGTGGTAACACATTTCATTCCCACTCCAAAAATATGTTATGCATAAAAATACTTGTGTGGGGACTCACCTTACCATGACAGTTCCCCAATAACATTGCCACAATATGCTCTGGACAATATTTGATTATGGATTACAACAACAAACCGGAGAGTATATATTGAACATTATTCTTTCATTCATTAGGAGAAGTATATAGCATATGAAATTATAAAATACCATTATACTATATTCATAACTGTGTTTTAATAGTAGATGCATTTGGACAAAATTGGAGACACTAGAAAACATTTGTACTCAGATTATCTGCACATCACAATTTTCTAAAGAATCCATTCCTCATAAGCCATAATGAGTAGGCTCAAAAAGCTTTGGCTTACCAAAATTTTTGAGAATACAAGAAATCACTAAAAAATAAACATTTATTTCACAAGGAAGCCAAACTTTTAAATTACGAGCTTTCCCCACTTCTTCTGGTGACAGTAATATAAGTAAGATTTGAATAGTACCTTGATTTTGCTATCAACAAAAGTTTTGGTGGGCCTCTTAGACTAAGAATGTTGTTAAAGTCAAATTCAATAAACTTATAAAGGAAACACATTCTTCTGAAGTGAAGTTATTATTATTTATATGTTTTACAACATACATTCAATACCAAGAAGACAAAATTCTATTCATTTTTAAAATTAAAGTCACTGAATAATATTTATACCTTCCAAAAAACTACTGATAGGGCTTAATATTCAAGATAATAAAATGCAGCCAATATTAGAGACCCAAAAGTTTTAATGACAGTAAATACATAAATATATGTTTGTATGTTTAAATAAATATAGTTCACAAATTGAAATAGTCCACCAATGTAAGAGGTAAGGAAAGGAAACCAACATTTATGAGCACATTCAGGTTGAAGAGAGATAATAATATCTGTGCATCCATCTCAAATTGGTTGGATTAATGGTTCTGTAAAGTAGTAATTGGAATTAAATTTGGAAGGTGGAGGCAATTCCACATAACCTTCACACCTGTAAGCGCAGTTTATCTAAATCCCTCTCTTTCACATCCATTAAAAACAAGACTCTCATGTGATATACTTATTAAAAGTCCTCATTCCTCCTTGATATCGTTGAGTCGATACAAATAACAATAAGTATAACTTAAAAAAATTCAAGAGGGGAATGAGAGCTCATCAAAATAAAAATATTTAGGCAAGTCAAGCATGTAGAAAGTATATTAGAGGAAAATTAGTTAAAATTTGGATGTCTTGCCGAAATAAACTAGGTCAGAATACCTATGAGACTAAGTGGAAGGTAAAATGCTAAGAGGAAAACCCTGACTATTCTGGGAGAAAGGAGTATGGGAAGCATTAAGGAATTGAGAATTGGATGAAGTAGGAGGAATTAAGTGGTATGGAGAGAGATTGATGATCTACAAGACAATCTCTTACTACGTGAGCCAAGGGAGAATGAATGAATATGACCATGCCGATGACTATTATATAAATAATTTATAATGTAGATTAAGTAAAAAACGTTTATGCTTCATTAATTAAATCTAAGCAATGTGCACTACATGAAGTATGTAGGTATAGACACTGAAGAGAGCTTAATTAAATAACAAAAATATAGGGGAAATCAAAATATTTGGAATGACAAAAATCTTTTTACTTCATTGAAATTTGCTAAAATATACTTGAAGAATCAATCATTTTCAGCCACCATTGAAAAAAATGTTGAAACTTAAAACAAGTTTCCCTTACATTCTTATAAATAATTCCCTTCCCCTTCCCATGACTTCATGATGCTCAAGTATATAGCATATGAAAATTTGTGTATTTACTTCAACCATTCAAGACCATTCATTAGACCTTCTCTCCTCTGTCTCTATATCACCACCACTATTGCTCCATGATGTTTTAAATTAAATAGATTTTTATGAAATTAAAATAGTAGGTTAAGAAAAGAAAAAAAAAGACAATAATATCCATTACATGTGCATTTTAAGTCCAGGTGCTAAAAGCATTCTGGAACATTATTATTATTCTTAAAGTTCTCAACCTCAAGATTAACCAACAATTAAGAAAGTATTAACTACAAACTTATTTAATTCAAGACCTAAGAATTATAAGTAAAAATGAAATAGTTTTAAAAGAAGAAAAGAAATAGAAGTGAAGTGGACTCATACTTGATGAAAATTACCTCTCCTATGACTATTGTTTTCATGGGAGCTGGTATGCAGAGAGGAGTCACTATGTGTTCTTCTCCATGGTGTATCTAAAGGTGGTGACAAATATGATCCACTATAAGGTGAGGTATCTATTCGTTTTTCAGCAGGGCGTGATCTCATCGGTCCAACTTCACTACGAGGACGCTCACGGTAAATATGGTGATGTGAATGTTGCAATTCATCACGGCCACTCTGAAACAATATAAAAAAATATTTCCACTTAATTGAATAGCAAAAGTACATTTCAAACCTACAATAAGTTAAATTAATATATTATACTTCCCTGCAGATTATTCATTTAGTTTTTAAATACATAGACAGTTAAATCAAGACCTCAGAAATTTTCTTTTATATAAATATATTTATTAAGGGAAAACATTCTTACTGGATTTAAAACAACCCTCTTTTGCCTTTGTCTATACTGGTCTAAAATCTGCATCCTAAAGTATTTCAATATACATTCTTACTATTAAGAGTCCTCTTACTTGTATCTTGGATAGAAACTATCAAACTAGTATTTCAGCAATGATACCACTATAAGCTAAATGATGTGTTAACAGGATTGTTTAGGGTTGTTGTTTCCTATGGGTTTTCTTGTCAGATCAGGTCTTGATCTTATTTTTAGCAGATTCTAATGACCCCCACAAGAGCAAGTTCCAGTATTTAAATTTAATGGAGTCAGATATGTATCAAATTCTTTACTCACTTGCCTACCCACCACTATTATTGACCATTCCTCAAGGATCCCAGCCAGGCTTCTCCAATTATGGATACCCAACTTTTATAAGTCCTCTAGTTCATTAAAGCACTATTGCCTAGCCCTACTTCTCCTGGTGTATCATAGCAGAACAAGAGACAGTCTGAGGGTTTCCATTTTATTCAACATGTTCCAAATCTGCCCTTTTTTATAGAACAAACGATGCCAAGTTTGCCAAATAATTACTTCAGTGTTCAATCCTTTAGATCCTTGGTGGGTATTTTTTACGAGGCTGTTCTTTCTCGAACCACAGAGGTAATCTTGGTGACTTTCATTTTACTGCAATACTTGAGAATGGGTCTAAAATAATTTTGTATATCATTAGTTTTGCTGTATAGTAGACTCTTTCTTAACTGACCTACTGGATTAACGGCCAGAAGAAATAAAATTAAAATTAAAAAAAAAAAGCATTCTTAAAGCCCTTATAAGTTGGTAAGAGTCTCAACCAGTAGTTATAAACTAAAATGCAAACAAAATGGTATTTGGTTATTCATTTTTTTTTTTTACTGAACCTCAAAAAATAAATCTATTCAAAGTGAAATAAAACCATAAAACAAAATTCCTTCACTTATTGCAAAATAACACGAAAAATAGTGAAGAAGAAATTGTTGGATATATTTCTGACAATTAGACATGATCATGTTACAGTTTTTATTTATCTTATATCCTGTGGATTAACACTCTTCTGCTTAACCAGTGATGTCTCAGTCTCGACAAGGATGGATAAGAAGGAGTCTACTGTATATCATTAGCTCTCCAATTCCTGAACCTCACCAAGAGAGCTTTCTGCAGAACATAGAAGAAATCTGAGCAGAACATAGAAGAAACCATTTCAGCTCTAATAAGCTTTCTTCTCTGCTGTCAAGCATGTTCGTATCTTTCACAACATAAAATTGCAGTTAGTTAAAAAGAAAAAAAAACTTCTGACTATTCAAATAAACACGAGTATCTTACATTTATATCTTATTCGCTAGAATTCACAAAGAGAGGCTGTGGTGGTAGGGGAGAATATAACAATAGTTTAGGTACATAATGTAAGTGAGATAGCCAGAGGAGAACCTTCTCTTTTGATAGACCTTTAAACCTCGCAGGATAATCTAGATATTATATAGGCTTATTTGATATGTAGTAAGAAAATGTCGATACACTCAGAGGATGACAAGGTCTTGGAAAAGGGGTGGAATTAAGCAGTCCCATCATAAGGAAGGAGGAAGCAGAAAGAAGCATCCACTCATACCAACTAGTTGAAAGATCTTCGATAGAATCAAAACAGAGTCGATTCTTTTTGATGAATATATAAAAATAAAATTGTTATCTCCAAGTTATCATCAGTTAAAATGGTGTTCAAAATAACATACAAGTGCAAAACAAAAAGTATATGGAAAAAGAAAATTACCTCTACATTCCAACTATAATGGAAGATAATACAACTTTAAGCCTGATCACTTATGTGAATAACTTATTACCATATCTACATATAGAAGAAATCAACTATTACTTATTAAATTCTATAAGTTTATTTCCGGTAAATATCAGAAAAAATTAAATAAAAATTCGAATGAGTTCATACAAAAATTAATAATTATTATTTATCAATTATATTCTAAATACTTTAAAAATAATATGAATAACTATTTAAGGCATATTTGTTTTTATTAAGATATATAACATCATCAAGCAGACCAATGGGGTATGGTTATACAGTTCTTTTCTCTCTTTGAATCCTCAATGTATTTTAAGCAAACATAATTATTTTCTTTAGTTAAACTGAAATCCAAAAGGGGTAAATTCCATAGTTATAAAGATTTAGCTAGCTAAGTTTCACCTAAAAGCTAGTAAATAGGTACTATTGTATAGGATTGCTCAGCCTTTAAAAGATGACCTTGAACAATTTTAGTAGGTAAATGAGTTACAAAACAAAATAAAATAAAATAATCCTGAGTAATATCAATTTCTTGACTGTTTATTCAAAAATTAAAATGCTTATTAATCATAATGTAGCTTATTTGAATAAATAGTGGTTCATAGCTGTAGCTTGAAAGTCAGTAGTACTACAAAAGAAAGATTAGTTCTTTATATAAAAATATATTTAAATTTAGAATCCTTGTTCAGTGTATCTTATAAGCAAACTATAGCAGAAGGAATAAATTGGAAAACAGAAAAATTAGATGTTAGTTAAGTACACAAGAAAAGGTGGACATTTTATAGAAACGTTTTAGGTTTTTAAACTAATGAAATATAAAGATGCTGAGAATTTTAGCTAGTACCATCTTACATTTCCTTAGTGGATGTTTGCCAACAGAAAGGTATATGAATGAGAGACATTAAGTGGATATCATCAACATTTCGATAATGAAGAGATCTAATATAAAAGATTAGGTACTTATTTCCCATACTAAAACTATCTTTCATTATTTTAGACTGATTTAAGTATTTAATGTATGCAAATTCAAAAAAACCCACATCCAATAAAATCAAATATGGAGTATCAGTGTACAAATAACAATAGTTCTACATGGACACTAAAATAGGAGCATATGGTTTATTAACACAAGAAAGCAGTATTTAAAAGTAATGACAAAGAGCAAAATTTATAATAGCCAACAATAAACGTTAAAAAACCGAAAAACTATGAAGATCTTTGTTTATTTTTACGATCAATTCAGATATATACAGAATTGGTTGGCGTAGAATAGACTTGTATAAATTCATTCAAAAATATTCCTTGCACTTGGGTTTAAAAAAGAAGGAACAGACGAATGCCAAATCATACCAAAAAGAAATACCACTGGGTATAGTTCATAATTGTGATATAAAATAAGTTAGCCAAGTCCCATGAACATATAAAGTATAAAATTTCAAAATGCCACTGTTTTTATAAATTCTACCTGAGAGATATGCTGGTATAAACACAACCGAAAAGATTAAGAGCAAATACTAACAGCAAAAACTAAAGTCTTAATATAACTGAACTCAGTTTATCTCTGAAACGAAGAGCAAATCATGATAAACGCTACAATGAAATAATAGAAGAATAAATAATTTAAATAATTAAAAAATACTATTCAAGACACAAATATTAAATAGCATTGAAGATACATTAAAGTAAATAATACAAATTCATTTTTAAAACAAAACATAATTCTAACCAAAAGAGTGTAAATAGCTCCATGCTTATAATCAACAGGAATGACTATGAGAGAAATGAAATATTTCCATGATGAAATAAATAGATTTATAAACAAACACTAATGTATAGCATCTACAATACAAAATATCGAATTAAAAATCAAATTTAAGTATGTATACAAAACACAGTAAACAAAGCATGTTTACTAAGTTAAATAAAACTGACATAACAGCAGAAGTACATATTAATACATATCTAGTGCTGTAAATATGGAATGGTACAAATCAACAACTAGTAAGAAAAGAATACATAAACATATTAGGATGCCACTACTGGCAAGGTCTTGATGCAAAACTTCTTTTATTGTAAAGTCTCACAAAAGAAATGATTAAGCCTACAAACCTCAAAATCAATTAACTGACAACAATTAAAAAGAGATTTGATATAAACAAACACTTTATCTCCTTTTAATTTCATGTATAAAATCAAATAACTGAAAACAAACTCACTTTATTTGTAGCATGGGACACCTCACGCATTATTTTTTCAAATTCCGCAGTTTCCTCTGCTTGCTTTTGATTATGCAAAGCGATTTTCTCACTAAACTTCCTAGGATTTGCCATGTTTAATATACTTATTTAGTCAAACATGGAGATGTAGTATAATTTCCCGATTCCGCTCCCTTGACAGAGGATAGATTAGTATTATCTTGGGTAGGGCGAGATTGAGTCGATAGCAGTTTCAAAACATCGTTTTAAAGGGACCGCTTCATATAAATATGTGATATTCTCTGCTAACCTCTTTGTAAACGTCACAGAACAGAGGCGTAGCCAGGTTTTGAGTTGGGGGTGTTCCCAAACCTCTTTGGGGATTCCCAAAACACAAGAGCTGAATTATTTAATTTTTCTTTTTTTTTAATATCCACACTCAGTAGTTCTGGGACGCTGTCCACTCTCTTCAAGTAAACAACTGAGATACATAGAGTCTGGGGCTCCCTGGCGATGTTATAAGAATACTTATATTGTGTTTGTAATTTTTTGTAGTTTATTTTACTTATTTATTACATTACCGCATCTACTATTGCCATTAGGAGTAGGTGGTTTACATTTTCTGGAACAAATGAATTTCTATGAAGAACGCCCTAAGCCTTTTGATGTCTTCCTCATCGTCTCCAAGGAGTTCTCTTAAGCTTGGTTTATGTTAAACGCTTTTCTTGTAAGATAATATTTTTCACAATTAAGAAGAATATCAGAAGAGAAACATTGTAGCAGTCGCAGGTTGGTGGGAAGAAGCCTTTCAATAAATATTTTAAATTTAAATTATTTATTAACGTCCACTTTTTGCAACTAAAGCTAATTGGAACGGGCTATCAAATTGGGCTAATTGGGTAAGGTTACCACCCTTTTCTAGCCAGGGTGGGACTAAGGATTTTATTTAATGAATTTCGTCACTAAATAAATTCCTTTGCCCAGGCGTGAGTCGAACTCGCCACTCCAGGTTTACCATGTGAGATTAAGGTCGACGCTTTAACTCACATGGCTAACCTGAGCCCCTTCAATAAATAACTATGGTTTAATTTCTTTTTTTTTATGACAAATTCGGATACCGGTAAGAGCAACCTCCTGTTTCTGCTATAAGTATTCCAGAGCACGGTAATTTCTTTAATTTGTCGCAGTTTGTTTTCGTGTTTCTTAGACTAGTCTGACTTCCACATTTGAAATATCAGTTTTTGAGATTCTAGTTTCCAATCCTCTGGGGAGGTGTAGGTCCAAATCCGCCCTTACATTACCTTGCAAACCAAAATGTGAAGGAACCCAAACAGCTATATATTTTTCTCCGAAGTTTGTATTTGACCATTAACTAGGTTCTTGTAGCTTTAATCTTGTAATAATTAATCGTAACCAACCAAGAAAAAAAAAGGCCTTCATATACATAAATTGAGTTAAGTCTCCACACGCTTTTTTGAAATGTTCATTATATTTACATTCTGGAGTTATTTATTATTTATTACCTTCCACTATATGCTACTATGGCTAATTGGGAAGGTTTATCCATAGGTTACCACTCTTTTCTAGACAGGGTGGAACTAAGGAATTTGTTTAATAAGTCCGTCACTGATTAAATTTCTATTGCCTAGGGTGGGAATTGAACCCACCACTCTACTAGGTTTACCACGCAAGATCATAAAGACCAACGCTTTAGCTCACACGGCCAACCTGAGCCCCTAGTTATTATTACTATATCTTTGTGAACTAGAAGAAAATAAGCACAGAAACAAATTTTGATTTACAATTTATAGAATACAAATTGTGATGTGAAGAAGATACTTTAGGATTACATGTGAAAAAAGTTTCTATCACTCTTGTAACTGTACTATTTAAAATTAGGAATGAGAAAGATATGGTAATTAAATTTTCAACCAGTTTTAAGGTATACTTTAATATGAAAGACCACTTTTCATTGTTTAAAAAAGGTAAGTGTTTTATAAAATGGAGGAAAGAGACATCGTTCAGAGGGCTTCAAGAATATTATTTGACATTCATAGAAGAGCGATTATGAAAGAAAGAAAAAAAAGAAGGAAAGCAGCTGTAGTGACTAGTGCATCTAAATTGGCACGTATGCCTTCGAAGCTTTATAATGTTAATGTTGTGCATGGAAAATCACTAAGATCAAATGCTAATACTTTTTGTGCACCAAAGAAAAGAAAAAAAAACCTATTAGTTCCTTAACAAAAAAAGTTTATAGAGTTTGCAAAAAACAACCTCTACAAGTCACAAATGTTTTGGGATTACATTATTTTATGTGAAGAAACAAAATTTAACATGTCCTCGTCAGATAGAAAGATTTGTGTGTGGAGGAAATGTAATGAACATTTAAATCCAGAAATTATTATAAGAACCGATAAATATAGAGTAGGCATGCATTGTTGTAATGCATGAATGCTCCAGGGGGTGATACTTTAGGAGGTAAAATGGTCAAAATATTTAATTACGTCTTCTGAAAACGGTATCCGTGACCTGGCTTATTTTTAACACCCCTAAAAAATACCCCCTCAGAGCCCGAACCGCTAAAAATTGAGCAAATGTGGGGTGACATCGGAAGAATTAACGAGATGTTAAAAACTAAATAGACGATTAAAATGTCATTTTTTTCAGAATGTAACTCAATTGTGACAGAAAAAATAAGAAACTAATCGTAGGATGAAATTTTCTCTCATTGAAGTTTTTCTAAAGTCCGTCACGCAGGCGCTGCGTAAACTAAGCAGATATCCCACGCAAAGGTTTACAATAAAATTAATATACATACAGGTAACACTACCGCAAATGTTAAGTGAATAAATACAAATATCATATACAAAAAATATATAAATATAAATAGATAATGAGAAATCTTTCAGTCAATTTACAATAAATGTTAATAATCTCTACAACGGAAAGCAACTGAATTGTAAACAAACAGTCCAGCCAACCTTGTAGCGCTGAATAGATAGACCAGAAAGACAAACAATTAATGAAATATATCTGAATATAACATTAATTTTATTGAAAAGAATTTACTAAAGCTAGTGCTGAAATTTGTAATGAATCAGAACCAGTTTTATCTCAATCACTCAAATTTTAGTAATCAAAGAACAAAAGAAAGGGGGGGGGGAGGTCAACAGAACGTGTTTGCATATATTTCACAAACTAAAAGTTCAGTGAAAACAATATTTGGTATTTTACCTTGTAATGAAGTGGTACATGATATATCAGCCTATTATGAATATGACACTAGTAGGAGTGGGGGGTTTACTAAAAGCGGAAAACTATAAAATCCAAATATCTCGGTTAATACTCATTATACGGAAAATATGTATAACACCTTTTTTATAGTAAATTTAATTTGCTATAAGATTGGTTCTACACAATTTTTGATCCGATGTATAGTAGCAGAGATATTTTGAATTTTTGAAATTCCTTCCCTCTAACCCCCTCCCCCAGAAACTTGATCTTTCTTTTTACATAAAACTACTAAATATCGAGTATCGTAACGATTAAACAATAATTGCGGCCGCTAGAGCGGTAACAGATATATATATATATATATATAGTTTTGAACAGATCTCATTTTTGTCACCTCCTAGGTCTAGGTAGGATCGATAGACATTTGAAGAAAAATTTCGAAAATTGCGTCATGAGTACGACCTCAATAGCTGATTTGCTAAAATGATCGAGTAATAGTATAAAAATTATAAATTGTTTAAAGACAGCTTGAAGTGTATCGAGGTTTATTTTGACCTAAATGCATTCTCTAAGGAAAATGTACTCACGTGTCGAAATACGTTTTTCTGTGCTTTCTGAACAACGAGTATCCACAAATTTGTATTTATTTTGTTTTCTTTGGATTTATCGAATACGCAGGAAACTAATAAACCATATATTTAAGGGTTTCATATTTGGAATATCGGGGTAATTGATAAACCTTAATTTGAAAGGGTGCTAGATGAATTTTATTTCTAAAGGTTTGTTGGATTTCTAAAATAATAGTGGATACATTTGTTCTCACAATAACGAAAAAGTTATCCCAAAACTTGTTTTACATGCTTAAGATGCGAATAAATAATTTTATTATTTTGTTTTATTAAATAATAACAATAAATTAGTTAATATAAAACCGAATATTTGTTGGTTAAAATATCCCAGTGGTGTTTGATATGTTAAAGAGTTATTTCTAGGTACTTTGTAGTTTTCCCTCAGAGAACAAGTTTTCCCTCGAATGTTTACAAATTCTTCCTAGTACTGACGTAATTTATATAAATTAGTAGGCTAACGACAGATTTAATTATTATTTGGTATTTGCCCAATTCGACATTTAAACGTTTCATATAAACTAAAGGTTTTGTTATGAATGACCGTAAGAAGGTTTGAGAAGTAAAACAAAAATGAAGTAATTTCGCGACAAGGGGAACATTTATTTTACATTACTACTCTTGTAACAACGCAAAGCATGTTCAACCTAGGCCTGGTACATAAATGTTCGGGAAATAGGAAGTTCATATGCAAAGCTGTAAATGTTGCTAAAAATTAAATATTGTGCATAGAAAGGATTATCTAATTGATTAGGAAATCTTCGGACAATATCTTGTGTTACAAAGATTATCATAAGTGAACATAACTTGTTCTTCGATTTCATTCAATCACTAGAGCATTCATAACTGTTGATGGGATTGCAATTATTTAGTATATTTGACACTGCACTGTGCCACTGTAGTCTGGTGTATAGATCAATATCTTATCAGCTACTAATATAGTTTAGAAGGCTAATTTGAAGACGCAAGAGAAGAAAAATACTGCCTTTAAGATGGCAAGTTGACGCATTGCTACTTATTTTCCTAGTTGTTTAATTGGGCAAATAAGCAAAATCTTCGGGCGATATTCAGGGCCACCAAAGGATTTAGTACTTTGTGCTAGTTTTCACCCCCCCCCCCTAATTAAACCAAGAAATACTTGCCGAAGATTGCCAGTATTTCACAAAAAATAGAAATATTTGAAATTGAATAAACAAAAACTACAATGTCTCCGATTTCTTAAATCCTAAATTCTCTAGTTCTGAAGTTCATTAAATTATACATCGTCTTTCAGGCTTCTGTGCTATAGATTTTGTAAATGTAGTTACAAGCAAGCAATGATTTTCATACCTCCTTGTTCTAATATCGTTATCTCAAAAAGTTTTTGAACTTGTTTTAGTTTGGAAGTGACAGTTGATTACCGCTGAGTTCAGTTGTTTACAAATTTTATGTTATATAGCTTCATACAATGTAAGTACCTAATAATACTTTATGAAATCGTTGATTTATAAGCTAAAAGTTTAAATATAAAAAATAATTTCCCTTATACCTGGCTGTTATTATTTATTATCAGTGTCAATTATTCATACACATTTTCCTTTCTTTAGGGTTTGTGGTATTTTTTTTGTGTTTTTCTGGAAAAAAATTATTGGTCATATAATTTTTTTATAATTTTAACCTTGTCAGTAGGGCCCTATTAAATTTTAATCAGTCTCAACCTAGCTGGCTACCTAAAAATCTATTTTAAGAAAACTGCTACTTTTTCTTCTTTTTTTAAAAAAAATATCATTTATCTTCAAGAAAAAATAAAAGAATACTTTATGTATATATACCTACATATGAATTTAATCGCTCAATTATTCGCAAAATCCAGTGTGCCCCTAGAGTGGTAAGCCATTACTTATCAAATTAAAAGGAAGGATTTATGAAATAATAAAAGTGGGGCAGCAGAGGCACTTAAATACAATTATGAAATAGTGACATATATATCAAATTTTTAAATTAACACACACAGTAATTGATGAATACATTTTATTTAAATGAAAACTGTGGCTGTTTGAGTTAGTTACTATTGATTGTAATAATTAAATAAGCTTGCAAAAATGCACAGTATGACAGTCTACTACTAATTATGATGTTTTATTTAATCAATAAATTATAGAGCCTCCAGTGAATTTTCTTTTTTACTCTGCACAAGTAATTCTGAATCCCAGGAGCTATATAAAAACCACCGGAAAACAAATTTTCTTTTCATCAGGTGTCCCTAAGGGAAATCAACCATTGAGGTTGTACTCACTCATTACGCAATTTTTGAAAAATGTCCATCCTAGGACCTGACTTAGGAGATGACATAAAATTCAAGAATATATAGATGGTTACATTTGTCTGTTTATTCTCTAGGTGCTCAATTTTTCTTTGATTATTTCCAGACTCAACTTTTAAATGTTTTATGTAAAACTAAATATCAAGTTTGTTAATGGGTGAAATTGAACCAGTAGGAGTGGGGATTAGAGAGAATGGGGAGGGGTAAAATCAAAAAATCTCTATTAATATGAGTTGGATTGTAAATTTATACAACCCATGTTGTTGAAAATATAATATTCAATAAGCATCTTTCTATTATTTTTTTTCTCTCTAACTTCAACATTAATTGAGTTATTTATATTTTACAGTTTTTAGCCCAAAGTATACCCTCACTTCTAATCATCTCATAACACTAAGTCAATGTATCATTAAACATCTTATTCAAAGCCTAAATACTATGTATTATTTTATTTTGATATTTACTATGTGGGATACATAGATAAATATGCCATGTGATATAATCAATGGACATTTTCTGGGCTACACAGACCTCAGTTTGATTGATGCCATAATCAATATTTAAGTGTTTCATATGAAACTAATGATTAAATTCATTTATGGCTGAAATTGGACTCGGAGGAGTGGTGATTGACAGATGGAGCAAAATACAAAATCAGTTATATCTTCATTATTTCAGTTGTCTTTTGCGGCATATCTCCAGCGGTGTCTATGTTGTGGGGACCCACGATATTTCGCCAGTCTTCCAACCGGCTTCTTCTGGTGGTCATGTTTTAGGTGTGCTTGTAGTAGCTTAAGAGATATGCCGCAAAAGACAACTGAAATAGATTCCCAGTGACGGAGTTTAAAACAACGTATCTCCATTATTATGCATGAAATCGAAAAATGTTATGTAATTAAATTTAATAACGAAATTTTTGCTCTTGACTTTTTTTTTTCTCTCTGTCCTACTCCAATATTGACTGATTTATTTGCGATTTGTTTTTTTTTGTTTTCTCCTTCAGATAACCCCTACTCGTAATCATGTGATTTTCACTTAAAGCAACTGAATATTTCTTGACCAGCTTAAATTGAAAGTATTGTTTACATAAGCTTCATATTTCAGAAATAGATAATGGAATGTGAAAGACATCATCAGTGAGTCATTCTGTGGGAAATCTTTTTCGTTTTCACAGCTGCTATGTCATAGATTTTTTTCTTTTGTCATATTTAGCGCAAGCCTAATCATTTAATTGTTTGTTTTTAAGCAATTTTTCAGCTGCGCATAAATAAATTTATATTTTAATAACTAAAATCCTTACTACTTATTTACCAAATTGTAAAATTTAAATTTCCTGGTAATTATTATTCCCCAGTATGTCATTATTTTTAATAAATATAAATATGAATAATTATACTGTGAATTAGGATGCATTTCATTTTATAAAGAACTTTAAATCATCTTAATCTGTGTTCCTCTAGAAATTTGTATACTAGCTTGACTTTGAGATTTGATAGGATACTATTATTGCAGTTCTGTTATGCCTAGAATTGTTTGGTACTTTTCTTGAGTACTGTATCTTCATGAATTGAATCTGACTTTTGTGTTTCTTAATGAGGGTTCAGGATTTTGAGATGTATGATACTATAGGAAAGGAAATCAGCCAGTTGACTACCGTCTTTGTATTCTTAATATGGTTGAGTCGACTTCAGAATATTAAATGAAATGTTAAACTTTTTTTTCCAAATTCTAATCAATTAAAAATTAAACTTTCAAAAATTAGAATGACTTTACTAAATTACTACTTTTCAATTTAATAAAATACCCGTTTTGTTATCATTTAATTGAATGAGTTAAAATAAATGGATAAAAATATCTAAATTACTCTAATCAATGTTTCTCTGGCACAAGTCTGTTTAACAGTCTAAGTTTGATTTGAATATTTGGCACATGAAACACATTGAACATTTTGTTATTATAAGTGGACAAACATTTACAACTTTCCAAGCCAAACTTCTTTAAAATGGTACGTCTTTGGTAATTTGGGTTCTCCCCTGCTCATCTAAAAGGCCTTTTGAATGTTAGAGATTTGGGTAAGAAGTAGCACTAAGATCTGCCCCTGTATTTATTCTGCCTTTTTTTATCCATCTCAATGTAGATAAAAAAGTCTTATTTGCTGTCCACTGCAGTTCCTTCTATGTTCTTGAATTTTATACAAACAAGAAATGTGAACTATCCAAAATGACAGAACTATCGAGAGGTCTTTGAGAGCTTCAACGGGTTCAGCTTCTTTGAGAGCCTATCATGCAATGGTAAATAGTACAGGCTATGGCCACGCATATATGTGCGAATACTGTGACACAACTAAGACTTGAAGAGGAATACATCCAACAATTGCCTTAACCAGAGAGTTTAATGGGGCTATAGTGATGGACCAATGTCTTTTTGCTTGACTGCGGTGCAGTTCTATTTGAGTTTTTCCTCCAGAATACATGGAGGAAGAGAAGGGACTTGTGTCCTTTTTCTTTCTGATGTCAAGAAGGCATTTGACTCGGTTAGTCGTCATGCGATCTTGGCTGCTACCAAGGCGAAGGGTCTGGTTGAGGGATTCTGTAAATACCTTGAAGGTGTATATTTAGAGGGCAATTCAGTGATTTGTGCCAGGGGGCGGTGTTCGAGGGACATTTTTCTTGGGCGTGGTGTCAGACAGGGTGAACCTCTCTTTTCGATCTTGTTTAACATGATCTTGGGCCATGTGATTACATCCAGGCTTCCAGAACACGAGTTGGATTTCCTTTAGGCGCCGTTAGCTTTATGGGAGGGTTAACCTATGCAGATGGCTCGAGCCTTGTGGCTCAGAACAAAGTCTCAACGTTGCCTTGAAGCAGCTATAAGTGGTTTTTCGAGATTGGAGCTAAATCCAGAGATGTGTGTCTGGGCCCAGGATCTCGAAACATCCAGTTCGGGCCCTGATGATGTTTGGGTCTGCCTTGATGTACCCTTCCACCCCCATGGTGCAGAGGCATTGGTACCTGACTGGATGAGGGTTTGTCTAATCTAGACAGGGCCCCATTGAAACAGCAGCTGCAATTACCGGATCTAAGGATCTACGTTTGACCCCGGTGCCTTCATGAGTTCGTGCTAGGAAATATAAAGATAATGACTTCAGTAAATAAGTGGGTACCTCTCCCTCATACTTTTTCCAATGCATTTATCCATGCTTCTAAGCGAGACGATGGTCAGAGGATTCCTTGCTTGGCTCGCACCGTTTTTTTTTGCTTTAAATTACAGCATAATTCGGATAGCAAAGGGTCATCTGTTGAGGCGAGGCGTGGTCTTGGTGGAGAGTTGGTGTCTCCAGACATGAGGAGCGATCAAATAGTTTTGCAACTAAGCTAAAAACAAATAGACACAATTCTAAAAACATTTTATTTGGCAACATAATCCCCCCTGTCCTTCAACATACTAATTCTACGGGGAGAAAAAAAAACTTTCTTCTTGGTTTTGAAACCATTCTTCTGTCGCTGATTTCAGGGAATTCAGGTCATCAAATATTGTCCCTTTTAAGAACCTCTTTAAATTTGAAAACAAGAAGAAATCATTGGAGGCCAGATCTGGGCTATAGGGGAGGGGGGGGGTGTCGAGCTGTTCAAAGCCGCAGTCATGAATGGCAGCCTGTGCAATGACTTGTGGACTGGTACATTGTCATGCAACAAGAGGACAACTCAAGTCACCATTCCCCGACATTTCTCCACGATGGTCGACGCGGTTTTCTAATAACCTGAGCATAATACTGACCTGTTATTGTAGAGCCGATATCCAGGTATTCAAATAAAAGAATATGCATTGCATCCAAAAAAAAAAAAATGTAACCATCACTTTCCTCGCTGAACGCCGGGATATGAATTTTGTTTTTTGGAGGGGGGGGGTCTGAATATCTTCACTTCATAGACTGCTGGTTTGTCTGTGGATCCCATTGGTACAGCCCCTGACAGTAATCGGGTCATGAAATTCTCTGGGTTCTGGTTAAAGAGTTCTATGAGAGGCGATGATGCCGATCTTGTGTCTAATGATTTGGGGAATCCATCTTGCAGACCTCTTAGACATCCCCCCCCCCTCTCTCTCTCTCTCTCTCTCTCTCTCTCTCTCTCTCTCTCTCTCTCTCTCTCTCTCTCTCTCTCTCTCTCTCTCTCTCTCTCTCTCTCTCTCTCTCTCTCTCTATCTCTCTCTCTCTCTCTCTCTCTCTCTCTCCTCTCTTCTCTCTTCTCTCTCCTCTCTCTCTCTCTCTCTCTCTCTCTCCTCTCTCATCTCTCTCCTCTCTCTCTCTCTCTCTCTCTCCTCCTCTCTCTCTCTCTCTCTCCTCTCTCTCTCTCCTCTCTCTCTCTCTCTCTCTCTCTCTCTCTCTCTCTCTCTCTCTCTCTCTCTCTCCTCTCTCTCTCTCCTCTCTCTCTCTCTCTCTCTCTCCTCTCTCTCTCTCTCTCTCTCTCTCTCCTC
>CM032233.1:46125000-46157500 GCA_019009955.1 Riptortus pedestris | reverse complement strand
TTTGTTTAATATAAGGCTTTAATTGTATTTCGAATGATTTTGTTATGTAACCTCCTCCCCATATTACTATTTAAATTATGACAACAATCCTAATTATAATAATAGATGTATAGCATTCACCCTGAGTTGGGAACCTATATATTTTTATTATTTATTTTTTTTCTTTTCCAAGAACGCGCCATACCACGAAGGGTTGTTTAATTCATAACCATGGGAGGTTCCTACATTACCTCGATCCTAATTGTAACAGTAAAAATGTAGGTGGTGCCAATGTTTTGTTTATTTTTTTTTCTTCACCCATTCTCCACTGAGCAGCCAACCCATTATTATTATTTATTTTTTTAATTCTATTATTTCAAGTAATAACATGTACAAACAATTTTCTATTCTATTGATGCATTTTCACGGAACGCGAATTGTTTAATTGCCGCCCAAAAGTTGGAAGTCAAAACTTTCAAAATTCATAAACGTAAATAACGATTTAGGGCTATAATCTTCATTCCATAAACAATTTGTTCTTTACACTTTCTTGCTAAAATCAATATTAATCAAAATATTGAATGCGTGATTTGTACATCAATGTAACCCCTCCCCGTCCTAGTTAAAAATTCTAATTCTAATATAGCCTATGTTGTACCTTGGGATAGCTAGCTGGCAAATATAAAAGCTCATCCAAATTCTCCGAGCCATTTTTGAGTGATTGAGTTACAAATGGAGGGAAAGACAGACAGACGTGATTTTCAAAATTGGTGCCATTGCTCATAGAATAGTCTGAAACGAGTAAAAAAACATTCGAAATATTTGTATTTTTTTTTCAGCCAACAATAGAGCTTCACGTCTATTCATGCAATAAAAATCCCATGCGTAAAAATGTGTATAAAAATACTTTTTTTAAATTAGATAATCCTAATTGTTCTCTTTTATTTCTATTCTAAACATTCACTTATTGCTAGGCCTTAGGGAACTCTTACATTTTCACATCATCTTGATTCATAAAGAATGGTGTGGGGTCGATAGTGAGAAGGGCTTTCTTGCCCTTCGTAAATGCCACTCTGTTGACCTACCTGTATGCATGACTCACTTCTATCAATGAAGGCTAATCCTATGCTTCCATTACATTATATTTTTTTCTCTTTTTTTATGAAAATGACATTTTTTGTCTATTCAAAATTAAAGTAATTTATAAGTAGGCCTCACATTAAAATAAACTCCTCATTTTGCGAATAAACTTTGTTATTACGATTTGGTTGCAAAGTTAAAATGTAAGACGGAAAATCTACGGCGGAAGGTAGATTGATATTTCGGTAAAACTTTTATTAGTTTATTTTAAATAATAATGAATTTATTTCATATTACACTGTATATTCCGAAAACGTAACTAGATCCAATTTTCATGGAATTCAGCCCAAATGGAGAAATATCCGTTTCATCAAATCTACGTTCTCAGAGAACATAGTTTTGAATATACCACACGTTCAATGCTTCAAAATTTAGAAGCAATAAACTTTTTACACGTTTTGAAGGATTAGTAAAATTTATGCAATTTAGTGACCATATAGAACTTTTTTAAATAAGACCTATAAATAAAAAGTTTATATTATGAGTTTCATACGTACATGTGAATTTGAATGAATAGTGTTTTTTTTATATCTAGAAGGCATAAAATGAAAATTTGTCTTGGTCTCAAACATGCGGTTCAAATGCGACCATTTCTTGGATTCTCACATGGCACTCCACTGAAAAAGAGCCCCCCCCCTCCGAAGGCTTACTCTCAATAAAATAAAATTTAAGAGGATATGCTCAACTTGTTATGCATCCCATGAACTTGAATTCATTCACAGCGATGAGATTTAAAATAATTCATATCTGCTTTGCGCCAACGTTTATAAACGAATTGTGGACCTCTTCCTGCTTATCACGTGACTTGAAATTTACATCTATTCACTGGGAGTACTCCATTGGCCTACTAGAAATATCGGGGGATTTCACACGAAAGTTTAGTTAGTTGTGCAGTTACCAAGCTACCAGGGCTGACTTCTATTTGTTCCCCCGGCCACAAATCATTATCGTGGGTTAGTACTGAGAGTAGCTACTTGAATAAAGAAGTTGCTATCTTTGGTTTGATGACCACATGAACTCCCCCCCACTAACCTCATATAGCAAGCCTTGGCCCATCATAGGCCAATAGGACCGAATTGTAATTGACTTGGTTTTGCTTAGGCGCAGTACTGGGCAATTAATCCAGCAAATATATATGAACAAGGACTGAGTTGTTCATAGACCATAAGTGATAGTAATCACTTTTAAATTGTTTAGCTACGAGTAATTCATTCATCGCTCATTTAATCGCCGAGAGAAGATATTTTAAAATATGCTGTAGTTTTTAAATTCAATTACAACGTTAATTAATTAAAAAATAACAAGACTTTTTGTAATCTTTATTACGCCTTTATTTGTTGTGACGCTTATAATAAACTGAGACTCTACAATTCAATAGAGCTTTTATTATCTGCAGTTATTGTTCAATGAAGTAATCAATGAAGACATTTAATTTCGAATTTTCGATAGTTTCTGAGTGAAGTTTATCTTTCCCGTCCTCGACATTTTCAATTTTCTAGGGACTAGTGCCTTCTCCTTCTAACTTGTGTGTTTTTAGCAGATTTCCTTTCTGAGCCATTGAGGTCGTACTCCTGACGCGGTTTTTTAAAATGTCTTCAAATAACCACCGATCCCAGGAGATGTCGAAAATGAGGTCTGTTCAAAACTATATATAGGATTATTGTCAATCGCTCATCCCCTATGTTTGAATAGGAGAGAGTACGGGTATATATGTTTGTGTCAATAGGAGGGGGACAAGTTTTTAAAAATTTAAAATATCTCCGTTATTATGAGTCGATCTTAAAATTGTATTAAACCAACCTTATCGCAAGTTAAATTTTCTATGAATATTGTTATATAGATTTTTTCTTTATCTGGAATATTACGCGAGATATTTTAATTTTTTTAGTTTCAGCCTTCAGTAAACTCCATGTCATGTTATATCATGAATAATAAGCTGTTACATCATGAACCACTTTATTTGAAGCTGAAATACCAAATATTGTTTTCATTGAACTTTGACTCTGTGAGATGAATGCCGTTACGTGTATGATAACGTCATCAATTAAGATTTTACGTTCTAATTTGAAAATATTTATTTGATTTACACCATAATCGATAATTAACTATTTCATACCACACTGAAGTTCATAGTCTATAACGGTTGAAATTGGGCCAGGAATAGGTGGGGAGGGGGGGGGGCTTAAGTAAACCCCCACTTCTACTCATCGGAGTTTTACTTAGAAATCGAAAATATATGATGGGAAGAGATCAATAGTGTGTCATACGTAGGATACGTAGGAGGCTTAGTTTACTCAGAACTTGCTTGACGTACGTTTTAGCAGATTTCCCGTAAGGGAAATCAGCTATTGAGGTCGTACTCATGACGCCATTTTCGAAAAGTTTCTTCAAATGTCCATCGCTCCTACCCAGGAGATGACGAAAATGAGGTCCGTTCAAAATTATATATATATATATATATATATAATCTTATTGTAAATTAAATTTACTATAAATATTGTTCTATACATTTATTCTCTATCTTGAATACTAACCGAGATATTTGCATTTTTATTAATTGTGGGCCGATAACGGATGACTGAATTTCCCGCCAAAAGCTAGTTTGGCCATTTGCCGTAACTGTTCGGCTCTCGTATGGAGATTTCTCTATTGTATAACTTCACGTGGGAAATCTTCTTAGTTTACGCAGCCCCTGCGTGACGGACTTTTTCTTATAGGTTTTTAACTTGGACTTTTTAACCTCGTCCTGGAAGTGGTGCTCCGAAAAATAAGAACAAACCCTGGTGGTATATACAACAGGCACACACAGCACTTGGTGTGCACTGACCATGTTAGGTAATAATATTGCAGCTAAGGCTGGTAATGTGGGTGAGTTTGTGAGGTTTAAAATAAATATGAAAAGAATCAAGTATAGGAGCACCTCTAAACGGACTGATTGACGAATTGGAGTAATGTACGTTTCCTAGTCACAGCACGTTCAAGTACCTGGGAGGAATATTTACAGTATGCAACAGTGTGAAAGGAAATATAAAAGATAGAATAGCCGGATGAAAAATATGCATTTCTTGGCCTCTAAAACGGTCATGAAATGGAAGTATGTATGACATACAGTGAAATGTTGATTCTTACCAAGGAAACCTACAGGGAGGGCCTTCCTGGTCTAGGATAAAGGAGCCCTTAGATAATTATTTTGTTCTGTGAAAGAGAGCATCGTGGATCAAGGAACAAGAAGTAACACTGATGTAATAAATAGTCGACCTGATATCATCTGCATTATGAGGAAATGTAAAGAAAGCGAATGAGTGGTGGCTGAATGACTTTAAGGGAGTGTTTGCGGAGGCCGAGGGTCTGCAATTGGTGGATTGGAGCTACAGACCAAACTATGTTCATGATTCATACAAGGACATTAATAGTAGCTTGATAGTAACTTTGAATTCTCAACGCTAATATATTTAATCAGCTTCTTGTGAGATTTTTCATTTTACTACAATTATTTGAAAATGACTATATACAGATTAGACTTTCTGTAACCATTACTCTATTGTATTATTTTAAGAGGGCTAGCGTTTGGTAATGAATGTGATGCAGAAAATCTATTACGAAATTAGGAACTAATTATCAGAAGTAAAAAATAATATAAAGAAAAAAAAATGTATAAATGCCGTCTTTTTTAGGCGTACTAAAAATAAAATTCCTCCCAAATTTGGCTTGAATTGGTAGAATGCCTTTATTAATATTGTTTATTAACGTCTACCTTTTGCTACTATGACTAATTGGGGCGGGTTATCTACAGGTTACCACTCTTATGTAGTCACGTGAGTTCGTCACTAAATAAATTCCTATTGTCCAGACTGGGATATATCTATAAAATGCCTTTATATAATATCTATATCTTTTTTTACGAATATAGAACTCCTAACAGATATAAATAGCAAGTGAAAATAGTACTCTCAACGCCATTGATAAATTAAGTGAAATCGGTCAAAAAAAAAAAGTAAATTAAATGAAATGCCTACCTACAGGTTATTTATTAGCCATAAATTGTACTCCCGACTACATCAAAATAAATTTCGACTACAATAAAATAAAAGAATATGATTAAGTACATTTTTTCAAAATAGTCAAATATACATTCTAAAAAGTCTTCAGAAATAATAAAAAAATAAATATAAAAACGAGTTATCTTTTGTGAATTTTCCTTTAAGAAAAATTCTTAGGAGTCAGTGGGTATATCTATTTAGTTCTCAAGTTTTCCTCATGAACAAATTTCAGTGCGAATATTCTTTAAATAAAAATTCCGTCACGCAGGGGTTGCGTAAACTAAGCAGATTTCCCACGTTTAGTTTCACAATACAGAAATCTGCATACTAGTAACAGTAGTAGTAACGTGTCTCCAAACCAATTTCATGAGAGCGGAACAGTTACGGAAACGGCCGAACTAGCTTTCGGCGGAGTCACGAACCGACATCAGCCGATCTCATCTCGTCCGTTATCCACACACATTTAATCAAAATGCAAATATCTCGGTTAATATGCTAGATAGAGAATACATCTACATAACAATATTTACAGTAAATTTAATAATAAAGATTGGTTTATACAAGTTTCCGATCCGACGTATAGTAACGGAGATATTTCGAATTTTCGAAATTCCCCCCTCTAAACCCCCCTCCCAGTGGTCCGATTTCAGCCATTACCGATGATCTTCCTTTTTACATAAAACGATTAAATACCGAGTTTGGTATCGATTAAACAAAAATTGCGACCGCTTGAGTGTTAACATATATATAGTTTTGAACGGAGCTCATTTTCGTCATCTCCGGGTAGGATCGGTGGATATTTGAAAAAAAAAATGCTAAAATCGCGTCATGAGTACAACTCAATAGCTGATTTCCCTGAAGGGAAATCTGCTAAAATGAGGTCCATTCTAAATTTATATATATATATATATATATATATATATATATATATATATATATATATAATTGTAACCTCTATCTGTACATTGTTTTTTTTTTCGAAATTTCACGATACTTTTTCGTTTCACGTGTCATAGAAATTTGTTTGTTTGTTTATTTGTTTGTCTGTCTGTTACGTTTTCACACATAAACGCCTGAACCGAATTTTATGAAACTTTGGTATGTGTATTACTACTAAACCAACTTAGACTTTAAGGTATATTAATATACTAAGGGAAATCAGCTGAAATATGTATGTCCTCATTTTTAAGGAGCACTGCTAAGACAAGGGACATATGGCCCAATTTATTAACGGTCCTCAGAAATATCCCCTTTATCATATATACTATATATTATCCCCCCCCCATAGTGTTTTCAGTGACCTTAGAAATAAGACTATAATTCGTATTATTTTTTATGGAAGTGTACAGCAACTTCCCTAATTTCGTTAAATTTTCTAACCGAACCTAAGATCCACACCCTACTTCCTGGTGTTCGTTGTCTATTTCTACTCTTCACTAATGATTTTGTATATGACAACGAACTGATATAGCTCGTCAACATATAGCTGTTACAGATCTTTCCACACGACGCAAACAAAATAACAATTACACAAATATCTAACTATCCCTTTTCTCTTTTACCTACGCACTCTCCAACTATCTTCGGATTTACCCTGTTGTCCCTTACGGTCGTGATCCTACGCAGATCATCTTCAGCACGTCCCCTGAGAACCTAATATACAATCAACAAAACCGTCTTCAAATATAATTAATGTACAGAAAAACGCCTTACCCCCAAACATTATCCTATCCTGCATCAGAACGCAGTAAGTAGGTCAATATCCCGTGTGTGTGTGTGTGTAATTACGAGGTGCTTGTTCTTAATTTGCTACCGTCCCTCTTCGTATGAATGATTGTTCTTTTTGGTTCAGGTATACGTATGAAGAAACTAAGTTATTTTTGTATTTTACTTTTAGCAGATTTCCCTTAAGGGAAATCAGCTATTGAGGTCGTACTCATGACGCAACTTTGGAAAACATCTTCAAATGTCCATCAATCCTACCCAGATGGACTGAAATAAGAGAAAAGTGCGTCAAGCAGGGGCTGCTTAAACTAACCAGATTTCCCACGCGAAGATCTACAATAGATACATCTACATACTGGTAACACTACCGTGGATGTGAAATGAATAAATACAAACGGTAATGACAAATCTTTCAATAAATTACAAGTTAATAATCTCTACAACGGAACGTCTCTGAATTATAAACAATCGGGCCGGCTAACCTCGCAGCGCTGCATGGATAGATTGAAATATTCTAGACCGGAAAGAAAAACAATTAATTAAATATATATCTGAATATAACATATTTATTTTATTGAAAACTACTTACTATAGCTAGTACTGCAATTTGTAATGATAGTTTGTAATGATGTAGAGTGAAGAAGATATTTCGAATTTTTGAAATTTCCCCGTCTACCGCTAGAGCGTTAACTATATATATATATATATATATATATATATATATATATATATATATATATATATAAATTGTAATTGTATATATAAATTGTACATTGATTTTTTTCTCGAAATTTCACGATACTTTTTTGTTTCACATGTCATAAACACGATATCTGCAATTTGTAGTTTTTGTGTCTGTTTGTTTGCCTATTACCTTTTCACGCATAAACAGCTGAACCGAATTTTATAAAACTTGGTATGTATATTACTACTAACCCAACTTAGACTTTAGGCTATAATAATAATATCTGAGACGAACAGGAGTGGGGTTTATAAGGGAGGCTGAAATTAAAAATAGCAATATTTCGTTTCGTATTGCTTTTTCGGCAAATATGTAAGAGTAATTTTTTATTATACACACTTTTGTCTTATACCGAAGTATTAATGAGTTATACGCTAAAAAACGTATTAATTAAAATATAGCGGGAGTCAACAATTTTATTGGCACAAAAGGCTCAACCGAACTAAACAAAACTCGGTATGTGTATTAGCACTAACCTCCTTCATGATAATAAGCTGTGCGAACATTTCTAGGGACGAGCAGGAGTGGGGGTTGTAAGGGAGACCTGAAATTAAAAATAGCGATATTTTGTTTCCTATTTGGTTTTCGGCAAATATGCACATTACAGAAGTTGTTTATTATGTTATTTATAGTAACTTTTGTAGTATAACAAAGTATAAACTAAAACCTAACTAAAGCGGGAGCCCACAATTTTTTTGGGCACTAACGAACCGAACTTAACAAAACTTTATATGTGAATTAGCATTAATTCTTCTATGTTTGTAAGCTATATTATTTTTTTTATGTTCAAACGGGAGTGGGGTTTATAAGGGAGGCCTGAAATAAAAATTCGTGATATTTCATTTTCTATTTGTTTTTCGGCAATCGTGCACATAACAAAAGTTGTTTACTTTGTTATTTACAGTAACTTTTGTTTTATACATTTTTTCGTATAATAATGTATGAAGCAAGTCAACAATTCTTTCCAATATGAACTACCAGGTACCTCACCTGGATAAGTTAATTCAAATCTATGTTAATATTTTATCCTCAATAACTCAAATCTATGAGTACTCATGAACTCATTAACTGATTTTCCTTTAGGGAAATCTGCTAATATATTTGTCTGTTAACGCTCTAGTGGTCGCAGTTTGATCGCTACCAATCTCGATATTTAATCGTTTTATGTAAAATGAAAGATCAAGTTCCTTAATGGCGGAAATCGAACCAGTGAGAGAGCGGGATTTTCGAAAAGTCGAAAAATCTCTGTTACTGTATATCGTATTGAAAAATTGTATAGAATGTATCTCATTGTAAGTTAAATTTAATATAAATATTGCTATACATTTATTCTCTATCTTGAATATTAACCAAGATATTTGAATTTTCAGTTTTCAACCTTCAGCAAACCCCACTCCTACTCACGTCACATAAGTGACATACTCTGTTATATAATAAACCACTTTATTCGAAGCTTAAATACCAAATATTGTTTTCAAGAGGCCCCTATTATACGAGATACATGCAAATATGTTCTATTGATCCTCCCCCCTCCCCCGTCTTAATTTCTTGGATTACTAAAATTTGAGTGTTTGAGATAAAAATTATTCTAATTCTTTCTAAATTACAATACTAGATATAGTAAATTCTTGTCAATAAAATTAATTCAGATCTATTTCAGTAATTGTTTTTCCTTCCGGTGAAGAATATTTCTATCTATCTGTTCAGCGCTGAGGTGTTGGCTCACCTGTTTTTTAACAATTCAGACGCTTTCTGTTTGGAGGTTTATTAAAACTGACTGAAAGACTTCTCAATACCGTTTGTATTTATTCACTTAATATTCACAGTGGTGTTAAGTGTTACCAGTATGTAGATTTATCTATTTTAAACCTTCACGTGGGAAATCTACTTAATTTACGCAGCCTCTGCGTCACGGACTTCTTTATCGTTGTTGAGGCATTTCTGGTATAGATTTCGGCTTAGTTGTATAAATAAGTAGCTTTAATTATTATTGAAGACCATTCACATAAAAGAATAATAATATTAAATAAATAAATAACTATATATATATATATATATATATATATATATATATATATATAAAAGAGAAAAAAAAGAAGGAAAAAATAAGAAAAAGTTGTTTATAGTAGACGTGTGTATGTATATGTGCTGTAAAGCCTCTAGGTTAATATGTTGCGTGACGAACGCTTAATGTTTATATTCAGTTGGCCAATGATGACCTTGTAACATTTACTCTAATTCTAACAACATCAGTGGTGCTGAAAGTTATTACCACCTCGGCCACAATGCCCTTCAAGGAAATGTCATAAATGTAAGTCAGACGATGAAGTTAAAATTGGATATAATTCGTGAATTTGAATTAACCTCAGTCCATAATATTTTTCGAATTATTTTGAATTATTGGCCGACCCTTGTCGCAGTTACACAGTAGCCATACGCCAGATACCCGCATGGCCTGCGATAACAACTCTCTGGCCGTAATGTGAGTTATCTCGGGTTTTGCATATTTCCCTTGAGGTTGTTTTCATGATGTGATTTTCGAAAATTCTTGAAATATCCAAACCCTCCTCTACCTAAGAGAAATCCGTCACGCAGGGGCCGAGTAAACTAAGCAAATTTCCCACGCGAAGGTTTACAATAGATAAATCTACATACTGGTAACACTACTGTGAATGTCAAGTGAATAAATGCCAACGGTAATGAGAAATCCTTCAGTCAATTTACAAGTTAATAATCTCTACAACGGAAAGCGGATAATTGTAAACTGGCCAGCCAACCTCACAGCGCTGAATAGTTAGATAGACTGGAAAGAAAAACAATTAATGAAATATATCTGAATATAACATATTACCTTGAATAAAGCTATTTACTAAAACTAGCGCTGTAATTTGTAATGAATCAGAATCATTTTCATCTCAATCACTCAAATTTTAGTAATCTAAGATCAAAAGAAGGGGGAGGGGGTCAATAGAACATATTTGCATATATCTCACAAAGTAAAAGTTCAATGAAAACAATATTTGGTATTTAACCTTGTAACGAAGTGGTTCATGATAATAACCGCTTATTGTTAATATAACATGAGTAGAAGTGGGGGTTTTCTGAATGCTCAAAACTGGAAAATGCAAATATCTCAGTTAATATTCAAGATGAAGAATAAAATTATATAACAATCATTCAATTTGCAATATTGAGATATTTCGAGTTTTCGAAAATCCCCCCATTAACCCCCCCCCCTCCCACCGGTCCGATTTCAGCCATTAACGAACTTGATCTTACTTTTTACCAATAACGATTAAATATCGAGTTTGGTAACGATCAAACAAAAATTGCGACCGCTAGAGCGTTAACAGACAGATGTATATAATTTTGAACGGACATCATTTTCGTCATCTGGGTAAGATCGATGGACATTTGAAGAAAGTTTTCGAAAATCGCGTCATGTGTATGATTTTTTTTCTCGAAATTTCACGATACTTTTTCGTTTTACATGACATAGACATTGTTTGTTTGTCTGTTACCTTTTCACGTATAAACGGCTGAACCGAATTTTATGAAACTTGGTATGTATATTACTACTAACCCAACTTAGACTTTAAGCTATATAAATATTCTCTGAGAAGGATAGGAGTGGGGGTTATGAGATAGGCCTGAAATTAAAAATAGCGATAATTCGTTTCCTCATGCTTTTTCCGCAAATATGTACCTAACCAAAGTTTTTCATTTTGTTATTTAGAGTAACTTTTGTTATATACAATTTTGTCGTTTACCGAAGTATAAATGAGTTTTACTCTAAACTATACCGGGAATCGAGAATTTTATTTGGCAGAAAAGGCTCAACGGAACTAAATAAAACTCGGTATGTGAATTAGCACTAACTCCTCAATGATAATAAGCTGTACTAACATGTCTAGGGACGAGCAGAAGTGGGGGTTGTAAGGGAGGCCTGAAATTAAAAATAGCGGTATTTCGTTTTCTATTGATTTCTCGGGAAATATGCACATGACAAAAGTTGTTTATTTTGTTATTTAGAGTAACTTATGTTATGTATGTTCACTTTTGCTGTATAACAAAGTATAAACGATTAATATATTAAATACTAAAGCGGGAACCAACCATTTTAAAGGGCACTTAAGGGCACGTAATTTAGTATTAAAATCTCCCTGATTATGAGCTATATTAAAATTTCTAGGTACGAACAGGAGTGGGGATTATAAGAGAAGCCTGAAATGAAAAATTGTGATATTTCTTTTCCTATTAGTTTCTCGGCAAATATGCACATAACAAAAGTTGTTTATTTTGTTATTTAAAGTAACTTTTATTATATACATATTGTCGTATACCGAACTATAAATTAGGAATACGCTATAGCGGGTGTCAACTATTTTATTGGCCACTAATGACGAAACTGAACTTAAAAAAATGATTATAAGCTATATCAAAATTTTTAGGGACGACTTAGAGTGGGGGTTGTAAAGGAGGCTTTAAATGAAAAAAAACTCCGTCACGCAGAGGCTGCGTAAACGAAGCAGATTTCGCAAGTGCAGTTTTACAATAGAGAAATCTGCATAGTAGTAACAGTAGTAGTAACGAGTCTCTAAACCAATTTCACGAGAGCCGAACAGCTACGGAAACGGCCGAACTAGCTTTCGGGTGATACTCACGAATAGACCCGACAGCCGACCTCATCTTGCTCGTTATCCTCCACACTTAATAAAAATGCAAATATCTCGGTTAATATTCAAGATAGAGAATAAATGTATATAACGATATTTATAGTAAATTTAATTTTCAATAAGATTGATTATATACAATCCATCCTACGTATAGTAACGGATATATTTCGAAAATCCCCCCCTCTTAACCCCCCTCCCAATGGTCCGATTTCAGTCATTAATGAACTTGATCTTTGATTTTGCATAAAATGATTAAATACCGAGTTTGGTAACGATCAAACATAAATTACGACCGCTAGAGCGTTAACAGATATATATATATATATGTTGATATATTGATCTGAGATTGATATTTGAGATAAATTTTGATCGGACCTCATTTTCGTCATCTTCTGGGTAGAATCGATGGACATTTGAAGAAACTTTTCGAAAATCCCGTAATCAGTACGACCTAAATAGCTGATTTCCCTTAAGGGAAATCTGCTAAAATCGCTGTACTTCCTTTCCTATTGGGTTTTCGGCGAACATACACATATTTTCGAAGGTGTTCATTTTTTTAGTTAGAGTAACTTTTGTTGCATTCACTTGAAGTAAACACGGGATATACTCTAATACTATAGTGGGAGTCTTTAATTTCATTAGTACTTATTTAAGTGTTTTTAATATATGAATATTATGACAAATGATCTTATGTTTTAGTCTTATATGATAGTTCTTTCAAAGTATGACTCAGTTTAGTGAGGTTATAAATCAGCGTTGCCCCCTCCTCATTTATTTATTTTCCCTAGAAAATAACTTCGTTATTTGATTCTAATAGAAATGTAAACTATAAGAGCATTTCCATTATTTAAACAGTCATGCTGAATTTGCACAAGGAGTGACAGCGGAATTTGTAGGGAATGAAACTCTTTGGTTTTGGTAATATATTATCTTATTTCTGATATCTCGATGATATTGAAACAATTATGTACTGTCATAACAATTAAACGTTAATGGTAATGTCATTATAACAAAAGACAATATGTGTTTAAACTGGATATGATTGTTTAAAGTATTACTTAGGTTACAGGAAGGGCTACGATCTCTTCCCCTCACCTTGCTTTTTGAATTTAAATGAATTTATTTTTAGGGTACTACTATTATTTAATTTCATCAGGTAGATAAATTAATAAAATAATATTTTGAATCAATAAATTAAGGAAAACAACGTTGCCAACCCTCATGCTGGAGAGAAAGTTGACGTGAGGCTAAAACAGTTAATTGAGTTTACTTATTTCCTGTGAAATGCTGGCATTATTGGAAATGATTCCCACTGAGATTTACTATTACGAATATAATCTTATGTACAAAACTATGCTTAAACTGTATGTGCTCGGATTGGTTTTTATAGGAAATATGTTCATTATAGATGATATTTAATTGTTATAAATGCTATCCACGATTATGGTTTGAATTATTCAAAAACGGTGAGTCAAAAAGTGGAGAGGGTTAAATTTGGAACACATTTTCATTTATTCTTCAAAACTATAATTTCTATTCTATTAGTCACGAAAAGTTACCCTTTAGGATTGGCTATTTCGGAAAAACAATACGTCGTGGAGGGAAGTGTAATTGTACATACTGTTTTGCTATAAAATACCATCATTAGTCAGTCAACAATGATTTTAACTTTTCCTCCATGAGATACATGCAAATACTTTGTGTGATGATGTCATCAATTATGATTTTAAGTTCTTAATTCGAAAATGTTTATTTGATCTATACATTCGATATTTAATAGTTTCATGCGAGTTATAGGGGCCAATGGCTGAAATTGGATTCGAAAAATGTTTAGAATCAATCTTGTTAAACTCTTCAATTTTTGTCCCAAACATTTTTTCATAGCTCAAATATTACGCGAGTTAATCGTACTCTCTGAATTCAGCCTTCAGCAAAATCCGAATTTTATTCATCGGATTTTTTCTTAGAAATAGAAAATACATGGTTAGGAGAAATTAATAGTGTTTTTCCTGGAAAAACTGCTTCGTTTACGCAGAGTGACTTTTAGCCTATTAAAACATTTATTCTAACTATAATTCTGCATCAATTCCTATAATATCTACTTCGAATTTCTAATGATATCTACATCTCAAGGTTCTAATAAGAACTTAACTGTTCTAATACTGTCCGGTTTATTGATATTATAGATAAGTATAAAATCAAATTGTATCAGAGTTTAATATGTTAATCATTAAGTTTTAAGGCTACTTTTGGGTTTTAGATGTAGGGCTCAAAATAAGTTTCAAGACAAGGTATTGTAAGTACCCGGGGGGGGGGGGGGGTATGCACGGATGCGTGGGAATTGTGTGAAAGCACAGATATAAACCCCGGAATGGTCGAAGATACCCTGTTATGCCTTGCTTCTTCGCTTCAAGTGTCTCTCCGGGATTTCGAAAGTGGAAATATGAAATACGGCTATCAGGTGAGCAGTTATATATGACAGTGAATCATGTACTTGTGCCAAAGCCCTACTGTTCTGGAATAAAAAAACACTGAGAGAGATAAAGATATCTGGACTTGTGAGGAGTAGTACAGATTGTGTAACAGAAACAAACTCGACATGTTTCGTGCCGCATATTTCGGAAACTAATTAAGGGCTATGAAAAAAAGATAGATGAATTGGCTAACTTCTCTTCCATCAATTGATTGAACTATGATGGCCCAAAGGGGTGTCAACTATACTGTCCGAAAACAAATAAAAATATTTTTGGGGAATAAACTGTTTTTAATAAATTCCCACTAATGGTTCTTGTTATATTTTAACTTGAGCCTTATTGAACAGATAAGGGGTCAGATACTAAAAACAATAGTTGTATTGCTCATTACTATCATTAATTATGGACGGATTGTTAAGAAATGATGACTTTTTGCATTTATTACATTTAGGTCGAATTGCCATCCAATTGTGTTTTACTCCAATTATATTATATTTCCCAATTCCTGCTGTATTAGATGTCACCATTCGTCCCCATTTTGGGCTCGTATTTTTTCTATCAGCTACTAACTCAAACCTCATTTGAGGATTTTGCCCTTATGAAGGAGGGCGGAAACACGTTTAAGTGTTTGCTTCGTCATGCTGCGCAATATCCAGTAATCTTATCCCTGACATTTCTTCAGCCATAGTCCTTTGAGGTTCGGAACTTAGAGTGGCCTAAACAAGTATTGTGGACATCCATGCTATTAAAATCTACAATATTTTAGCATATTATGAGCAAGTGGGTTTTTAATTAAATGAGCCCTAATGTCTGAATGAGAAATTTAAGGGAAGGGCATTAAAAGAGGGGAGAAAGAGGGCGCCGCTGTGTCTGTTCTAGGTAATCAATACTTTATGTGGCTGGTGGGGATAGAGGGCGCCAGTACGGGGCCCGACACCGTCTGCAAGACTTCTACCTTTCTCTAGTGCTTCTCTCATCTTCTTTGGCCGATGCCGTCTCACCGCACCCTAAGGTCAGGCATTTACTCCTTTTTACACGTAATGAACTCTAAAGTAAGTAGCCTTAACAAGTATTTGCTTCGTATATATGTTCACGGTGGGATTGCTCTTGAGACTCAATTCTGGTCTAGCACATACTCAGCCATGGCTATCTCTCTTCTTTTAATATTATTATCGTAGTTATACATTCCATTAAAAGATAACTACTTCCTCTTAACTTTTTTAATCGTTCATAAGCTGTGTATATAATTTTTGTTTTAATTTGGTTGTTTTTTAATGAACTTTTCCTGAAATAAATAAAATATTCCTCCATGCCAAACCTTCATATCATTCAATTCAGAGTCCTACTTCTTTTCTACATACAAAACATTGCCGTGATTACTATCCATAATAGACCCAACGTTACTACATTGGTCAATCCTGATTTCCAAAATTCCTTCCCTAGGCTTTCGGAGGTTTTCAAATTTCGTCTTAGTAAGCATATTTTTATAATTTAAATGGATGTTTCTTCAAATTATGTTTTATAACTATAATATCTAAATGTCCACCCCATTATACAGCTTTTATCTATCCACCTTCCAACTTCAAACATAAACGTATACTGTTTAAATTAATTCACTAGAAAAATTATTATACTCTTCTTAAAAAAGATAAAAGCATTGAGTGTTAACTTGACTTCTGCCTCTTAAGCGTTTCCGCATTATGTTTAACTCCCTGGAGTCTTGTAACTCGTTCCCTTAGCTCTAGAGAATTTTATACCTTAGCAATCATAGAGTGCCCACAACACCAACTACAATTATTGTTGAGATAATTTTAATTTCAAACATTGAATTAACATTCATCATGTACGTATTGGGAGCATTTTATTTATTGAATTCTCTTTTTCCTACTTTTACTAAAGGTATATCTTGATTAAAGTTGTATATTTTTATTCATTAATAAATTCTACTGTTCATATTATTTTATGTATTACTGCTATTTCCTTATCTCTTGAATCACTCCTATCGCACCTCTATTTCTGCACCACTCAATCTCTTACCATTCTAATAAAGAAATACTAGACTCTAATTTTAATATATTTTATCATCTCTAAACGTATAAATTAAATATTCATCCCTGGCCACATTATATTGACCACATATTGTCATTTTTAAATGTCACATGCACTAAAATAAACTGTCAACATCTATATATTGACCCGCTCCTCGATTAAAGAAAAAGGTCTTCAGTTCATTGTTGATTATGTTTAATGGTATTACTAATGTATACTTTGGCATTTAAACATTTATGATATTGAAACTTTTTTCGGAGTAATGCAAACAAATAATATTCATTTACAATTATAACAATTTAGAATGCTAGCAACATAGAAACTTAGCAGTTAATTAAATTGAAGATGTATTGAAGTGAATAGTTAGTAAAGGAATAAAAAAGATATAGCTTCCTTACTAACCATTTTTTTCTATTTTTGTTTCAATCATCATACAACTAGTTTAAATGTTAAGTTTAAATTTGATGTTTTGCACAATGTATAAAATCACTACAATCTTTAGTTTCCTGTATAATTTATAAAAATAAAAATTTCTCAGTTGCATTCGAAATTTTATTAATTTTAATATGGTCTTAAAGTTTAAATTCAGGTTTTATATTTTAGTTCTGTAATACAAATTGTATTTAAGATTACAGTTACTTTAAAATAAGTTTAATATAACTAACATTAATATCTAAGATTAAATTACTCTTCTGTATTTAAGAAATTTTTTTTTCTCAACATGGCTTCTTTGTTTTTTGTTCGTTAAATAAACTAGAAGAAATAAGAAAGAAAAAAACATTCATTTTAAGTCCTCTTATTGTTCAAGTATAATTTCTTCAGGAGACGGATATTTTTATGGGACGACTCATGAAATTACAGATTACACATAATTTAAATAAAAAATGTTTCAAGTTCTGATAAAAATAACATTCCCGGAATTCTTCCCGTTATTTTTATTTTGACATTTTAGTAATTGTGAAATAATTAAATTCATATTAATTTTAAATATGAATAAATTGATGCTATTAAAGGAACGTAATCTTCTTTTCAATAAAGAGTTTCATTTTCTTTGTGTTGTTTTTTTTTTTTTTACTTCCTTTAACAAATACAAATCGGGAGCCAACTGCTACTAAATAGATATATATGGATAAAAACAAACAAAATACTAAAACTAATGTGACTAATCGATGTTAGTACTTATTACGTTACTACTTGACTGTACTAAGATAATGTTTATTCTCAATTATGAGGATGATACAATTTATATTAATAAATAAAGTTGGGAGAGAACTGTTGATCGATGTATGTACATAAAACAAATTACTGCTGATAAATAAACGTAATCATAAGCTTTCACTGCTTGAACATAAGTCTTTTCCATAAATCCCTATCTCAAACAACTGTCCACCAGTTGTCGCGAACACCCGATTCATTCATCTCTCAATCTCTCGCTGCCTTCCTCACCATGTGCCTAGGAATCCATTCGGTGCATATCATAGCCCACCGATTCTCCTTCATCCTCCCAGGTCGCCTGCCAAGCACCATTTTAAGCGGCTCCCGCAGTCCCTTCACATCTATCTTTTTCAGAATATCCACGTTTCGCCTTCTTTCTTTCTACTTTATACATAGTAAACTCCTGATACATTTAACTTCCTATCTCTTCCAGCCGTCAATGACAATGTTTGTGAATCTTACAGGATAGATGGGTAGAAGCATGAGGTCAGAACACTGCTTTTCAATGTTCTAAAAGTGAGATTTTAAAAATTATCTTTAGAGACTAGTTCTTGGACCATCCTATTTTTACTGTCCTTTGAAGCTCCTTCTGCATCCTCTCCTTGAAAGAAATACATTGCCCCATATATCAGAACTCCTGAACATAAGATAAATGCTTACCTTCGATAGTTGTTGATACATCAATGGAGTTCATCATTTGTCAGGTCTGTAAGCATCCTTTCCATTTGCTTAGCAATTAAGCAAACGTCGTCAGAAAATCGGAGGTTATTTAAATATCTGCCACTAACCTTCATCCAAGTTCGTCCTCTTTTATCTAAGGATATAAATCCTCTTGAATCCTTATTTAATTCTTTGATCATATCTATCTATCTATCTATCTATATATATATACTAGCTCAGATACCCGGCTTCGTTCGGGAATTAATTTGAGCCTGAATGGTGATGGCATTTTTTTGGCAAGGCTTTACTTTGCATAATATTTTGACATTTACCCGTCCCAGTGTTTAGGGTTAATACCCGTTTCTGTGGATTTGTTAATAATAAAATTATTTTTTTTATGTAATTCTTCACTGTCCTCCATATTGTCACAATTTCCGTTTCCTGTGCATTATGCATAGATTTGAATTATTAAGGACAAAATATTAACATACTTTTGAATTATTTTTTCTCGGTGAGGTACCTGATAGTTCATATTAAAAAGAATTGTTGAGACAATTTCTCTAAATAACAAAATAAACAACTTTTGTTATGTGCATATTTGCCGAAACCCCAATAGGAAACGAAATATCACTAAATTTAATTTCAGGCCTCCCTTATAACCCCCACTCCTGTTCGTCTCAGAGGATATTAATATAGTCTAAAGTCTAAGTTGGGTTAGTAGTAATATACATACCAAGTTTCATAAAATTCGGTTCAGCCGTTTATGCGTGAAAAGGTAACAAACAAACAAACAAACAAACAGACACCAAAGAAACAAAATGCAGTTATGGTGTCTATGACATGTGAAAAGAAAAGTTATCGTGAAATTTCGCGAAAAAAATCAATGTACAGACAGAGGTTACAATTTTATATATATATATATATATATATATATATATATATATATATATATATATATATATATATCTTCTACTACACAGTCGTGCAAATGCCGTCCATATATATTTCCTCTTAATTGAAACGCTTTAAAATAATCCACAAAAGCCAAATACACAACCTTCTGATACTCATTACTTTTACACCACTTGATTCAAGCTTTGTAGGTATCCAAGCTACTGTAGCCATGGCGAAAACCTGTCTGATATTCATCCTGACAAGCATACATATGCAGCATAACTCTTTTTTTTAGTATATTACAGAAATGATTATAAAAGTACTGAGCCAAAGAAATGTTGCGATAATTTTCAATATTCTTTTTAAATCCATTTTTATACAGAAAAACCGACGTACTCTCTTTCCAATCACTAGGCTCAGCTTCGCAGGGACCTCTCGATTTTTCATAATATTGTGAAATAGTATTATTAGTGGTTAAGTAAGTGGGTTCTTTCCATTTATAATAAGCTCATTTGAGATGTTGTCAGGCCCGCTAGCTTTCTTCTTCTTTAATCTTTCAATTGCTTTCCTAACTTCATCTTCCAGTATAGGAAGATACAGTTTAGTGTCAGAGCTTGTTTTGTATGTTGTGACATTGACAACCTGCTGTATGCTCTTGTATCAAGGTTCTAGTCGAAGAAATCGCGATGGATTCCTTATCGCCTGTAGAATTTTGAAATACGTTTTTCCAACTTCAGTTACCATGTGTAATCCAGATTTTTCAAGGAGGCGTGTAGTCCCTCTTCATAACTCGGTGGCAATTCTTCATTTTTTAATTGTTTATTTTGAACAAAATAGAATTCCCATAACTAATTGTGTCAAACTTAAAACTGGTCCACTTTTCTGAGTATTTTGTAATTTTTGGTTAATATGTAATCAATTTCACGTGTTTCCTAATTAGGGCTCCACGTCCATTTCTGTGACATCTTAATTGTTAATAATTTTCAGTTGGCTTTTTAAAGCGAATTCTACCAGCAACTCACCTCCAGTATTCCTTTTTCCCTGGTCATACTTGCCCACAGCTCCTTGATCCCATCTTCTCTCACCCCAACTTTTGTATTAAAGTCTCCAATCAATGTAACAATATCTTTTACACAGCATCTTTTAACAAGCTTTTAGTAGCTAGTAAGTTATCTAGGGAGTCAGAAATCATAAACTTTATCATCAGGGCTTCCAGTAGTTGGGACATGGGCTGCGAATAATCCGACCTAGTTTGATTCTGAGTTTATCATTTCTAGTTGAAGCAGTCTTAAATTCTATAATGTATTTTTTTAAAAAAAGGTTTTCTATGAAACCGCTACCAGAATTTCTATTTTGAGCTGAACCATGCAGTAAAACATCCTCTAGCCGTTTCTCCTGAAAATTCTGAATTCGCCATATTTCTGTCAACAATACTCCAATCTACGTAATCCAATACTTCTTCCAATTCCACAAGTCGTTCCTGTTCCCGTAATGTCCTGACTTTCAATGATCCTATCTGCAAAGCTTTTCGTTTTCCTGGCTGCTATTTGCTACTTTCCTTTTTTTGTACACCAGTTGTTATCTGAATGTCACTGCCAACCAACTCCTTGGGTTATTGTTGCGCAACACACTCTATGGGCTCTATATGTTATTTTTCTTTAGCCGAGTACCTATCACTACTACTCGGGCGCAGTTTAACCTGTTCTAGGCTTGAAGTCCTCTTTCTGGTGTCATTCCCCTAAGGTCCTAAGCATTTTATCCACCAACAGTTTGTCAAATGACATTACAACTTTATAACTAACCAACAATTTCTTCGCTTTAAGAATGTCAGTTATCAAGAACAATGATGAAACATTAGCAACAGGAATCTGCTGTCATCATTAGGATTGGATTCTTTGCTATTTGCAACTTTATAAGAAATTCTAAAATCTCCGATACATGATTCCTTTTTTCCAGAGTATTGGTCCATTGGCCCTTTTAAATTTAGAAATACAAGGTTTAGCCTCCGTTGTTCTGCCTATATTGTATTTTCGAGCATTTTGACCCTGTCTTTGATTCCTTCAATTTCTTTTTTAATAACTCCTAAGTTTTGGTCCAGTTTATTCTCCAGCATATCCAGTTTAGAAAGCTTTTCCAATCTCAACAAAAATTTCATCAAGTTTGTTCGCTTCCATAGTGTTGAAAATCATCTGTTAATAAGACGAGGAAACTTAGAACAGTGGTAAAAAGGAATAACTGCTTATCATGGAAAGATCAATAATTTATGTTCTATGACAGCTTTTGGTCCTATGTATTGGAACGGAGACATTTTATATCACTTCCAAATGAAATAATTTTAAATGAAGTGTAAGAATTGTACTGTTTAAGCCCATGTTTTGTGTCCATGGGTCTGAGGACGGCATGCCTACTGGTTGCCAACCTCTGCTAAATAGAGTGACGTAGGAATACTCACCTTGGTTTTGCCGTCGCTGAAAATATCCAATGATTGACTCCTCCAAGTCTTGAGGGGTCAGTTTGTAGCTCAAACTTTATCTATTAAGGATCCCACCAAAAAATAAAAAAAAAATGTTTTTTTTTTATGCTTAGGAGTACAGGTACTCAAATCCCAAATACATCTCCTGCTCAACCGACCATCTTCTACCCAGTGAGGCTGTGAACATTAGTGATGTAGTAGTCATTTATCTGCGATTTCATACGCGGACACACACACACACACAAACATATATACACATAAATACATATATATATATATATATATATATATATATATATATATATGTATATACACATACGTACATACATACATACTTACGTACATACATATAATTTTGATCTCTGCCAGAAATTTTCACAATACTATTTTCGTATCACATACTTTCAAGATGTTATCAACAATTTGTGGCTTTGGTGTTGGTTTGTTCGCAACTCACACCTAAATGTTTGGACCGAATTAAATTAAACTTGGTATGCTTATTACTGGTAATCTAACGTAGGCTATCAATATCCATGATTTGTGATGTCTTCAAAAATTGGCTTTCCTGGCCTCCCTCTTCTCCCATAACGAATAAGTTTCACCCTCTTAGAATTTGTACTTTTGGTTTCTTTGACTACGTTTGTTCTGAATCTTCTATCACAAATCCATTCCCCCATTACTTTTAATATTCTATTTTGTGAAAAGCCCAACATTTGTTTCCATTGTGCAGTAAACTCCAGACGAATGGATTAGCAAATATTTTGTTAGGTTCATGCTCATAGTTAACATAGTTATAAAATATTTCTTATCCACTTAAGATTAGAAACCGCCATAAATAGTGCTATTCTGTTGTACATCAGCTCTCATATTATTGTCTTCACCAGAAGTAATGCTTCCTCGATAACAAAATCTCTTCACTTTTTTAATTATGTTTCCAATTTTTTTATTTACATTTTCTTTGGTCCATTTCTCATTTACTTCTTGAGCTTTTGTTTTATGTGCAATTATCTTGAGTTTAAACTGATCTAAGGTGCCCTTCAGTGCTTGCATTGACGTTATATCTTCCCCATCCATTCCTGTTTTTGCATGCAGTGAAACATCAATTTCCAGTTAAACGTAGAATGTTTTTTTTTTAAATATACAAATGCAACGATTGTTTTTTTTTATTATTATTTTAATGTCATTCCTTCTTTCCAACTCTTAACAATAAAATGGTTTCCCTAGTTCCGTTTCTCTCCCGGTTCGAAATCCAGATCGATTTCATCGACCTAGTGTTCAATTTTACTTCTTAGTTTATTTTTTATTGCACAACACAGTACTTTCGACTTATGTGAGTGTCAGTTGTGTTACAACTTTTAGGTAGATCTATTGATCGATTCCTAGTAAACTCGACGGAAATATCAGCATGAACTAAAAAAAATATTTTACTTTTTGATATACCTTATTAGACCTTCGAAAGTTGAAGTCTTCATTAACTTTGTGGAATTCTTAAAGTCCATTTCTGTGATTTGTATTTTATGGCTTCTTTCCAATTTTGGCATATTTGCCTTAAGGAAATATATATATTTTTCTTTTACCACTGTAGCGGTCCTAATTTTGGTTTTATCGTTAGCAAAATCAATATTTAGTGTTTCGTGTAAAACTAAAGGTCAAGTTTTCGACATGCGGCTGATTTTCGACATGGATGTTTAGGGAGATGAGAGAATAAAATTACGAAATCTGTTATTACGAGTCGTATCGGAAAATGTTATATTCAAATTTAATTTCCTATAATTGTTGTTTGAGATCATTGCTTTAACTCTAATATTAACGGAGATATTTGTACTTTTCGTCAAGAAGAGTCTTATTTCAATCTTAAATAAGGAAAGCAAGTGGGGGGGGGGGCGATAGAGAAGGGGGTAGAACCAAAAATGCAAAATATCAATTACAATTGTGGAATCGAAAATGCAAATTTAATTTTCTACAATTCTTGTTCCACACGTTTTTTAGCAGATTTCCCTTAAGGGAAAACAGTCATTGAGGTTGTACTCATGACGCGATTTTCGAAAAATGTCTTCAGATGTCCATCGATCTTACCCAGTAGATGACGATATGAGGTCCGTTCAAAATTATATGTATACGAGCTAAGTTGCCCGGGAATTCATTTGAGGCTGAATGATGATGGTATTTTTTTTGGCTAGCCTTTACTATGCACAATATTTTGACATTTCCCCCTCCCAGTGTTTAGGGTTTATACCCGTCGTTGCTGTGGATTTGTTAATAATAAAATTATTTGCTATGTAAGGCTTCACTGTCCTCTATATTTTTATTTCCCGTTTCCTGTGCAAGTAGTTTTTTTTTTTTTTTTTTTTTTTTTTTTTTTTTTTTTTTTTTTTTTTTGTTTTTTTTTAATAACATAATGGACCATATAATTCATAATCATAGAAAGTATTTTGTCTTCCAAACCATGTATGAATGCGGTACAAAGCCCAACGGTGACAGCTGTTGTAGGTATATCATAACCTCTATTAAAAATACACTTTTGTAAGTCTCGATTGTATACTGTACATTCATATTGGTACATAGTGTGTTCAGTAAAGTATATCATATATTAACGGAGCAGACTTAATAAATACCAGAAATAACACGGCGCACCTCCCTGCTAATTAATTAAATTAATAAATAATTTAAAAGGTGCATCCTTTTAAATTATTTATTTATGATAATTAAACAAATTCACGTTCCCGAGAATAACACTACATTGCTAAACGTACAAGCATCAAGTAATTCACATACCGAGTTTCGTTCGGTTCAATCGTTAGTGCTCAATAAAATTGTCGGCTCCCGCTTTAATTTTTAGTGTATATCTCATTTATACTTTGTTATACGACAAATGTAAGTATAACAAAAGATACTTTAAATAACAAAATAAACAACTTTTGGCATGTGCATATGTGCCGAAAAACCAATATAAACCAAATATCGCTATTTTTAATTTCAGGCCTCCCTTACAACCCCCACTCCTGCCCGTCCCTAGAAATGTTGGTACAGCTTATTATCATGGAAGAGTTAGTGCTAATAAACATATAGCATTTTTTTTAGTCGGTTGTCTTTTGTGCCAAATAAAATTGTTGACTCCCGCTATAGCTTTTAGCGTATAACTCATTTATACTTCGGTATACCACAAAAGTGTATATAACAAAAGTTACTCTAAATAACAAAATAAACAACTTTTGTTATATGCATATTTGCCGAAACGCAATACGAAACGAAATATCGCTATTTTTAATTTCAGACCTTCCTTATAACCCCCACTCCTGTTCGTCTCAGAGAATATTAATTTAGCCTAAAGTCGAAGTTTGATAGTAGTAATGTACATACCAAGTTCCATAAAATGAAATCGCATGTTATTCTTCTTCTTCTTCGGAGTTTCCTAAAAGACACTTGCTATCACATAATCATGGTGCTTACAGAATGACTTCAGCATTTTAACTCGATTGTTTCCTTTTTTCAAGACCATATATCTCGGCTGTTTTATCTAACATCTACTGTAGGTTATATAAAACATTAATATATAATTCTTGGGGTGAAGTGAAGTGGGGGTTTTAATTTAAAATAACAATATTTCGTTACCTTTTAGATTGTGCAGTAAATATGCACATAACAAAAGTTTGTTATTTATATTTATTTTTGTCATATAAAGTTTTGTCTTATAACAGCGTTTTAACGATGTATGTGAAAACTATATACCTGGAACTAACTAGAACGATGGAACTCTCTTAAATGAAACTCATGGTTTGCTGTAAACTGCGTCTCTAACCTATCCATTTAGTTTTCCTTCCACTAGAATGTATCTTCCTATCCTCTTTTAATTCCATTATTGGGGTGAATTGAATTTAGATTCATAGAAATTCATCCAAGGTGTATTTTCTTCTCCTTGTTAACTTCGGCTGCAATTGGACTTAATAGCGACCCCATGCTTGCAGAAGGGCCCCACGTTTGATGGAAGAAATCGTCGTCAAAAAGAAAATATATTGAAGGTAGGTAACTCGCAAGCTTGGCTTCTTATTCCGTTAAGATTGTTTTCATGGGAGCTAATTTTAATGTTGGATGCCCTAGGGGTGTAAAATATATTCTAAACATAATTCCTTCTTTACATTTTTTCGATAGAAGCAATATGTCTTGAGTTATCCCTGACTTCTACTCATGTGTTTTTCACTAGAAAACAACTCAATCAATAAACTTGCCCAGATTAAATTTCAAGTTAGCCTACTTTAAGGGCTTTGTTACGGGAGAAATAAAAAAGTCTGTTACGCCGGGGGTGCAGTGGATGACACTTGTCATGGTGGTGGATTTCAACTCATCATACATTTGCTATTTCTAAGTAAAAATCCGGTGAGTAGAAGTGGAGGTTTAGTGAATGCTGAAAATAAGAAAGTGCGAATAACTCGCTTAATATTTATGTTATGAGAAAATGTTTAAAACAACTTTTGTAGAGAATCAATAGTTTAGCATGTTTGGTTCTATAACGTTTTCGATCCGACTCATAATTAAGGAGATATTTTGAATTACTAACCCACCCCCCCCCAATTCCGGGTCAGATTTCAGCCATTAACCACTATGATCTTTAGAGTTGAATGAAACGGTTAAACGTCGACTATGGTATAGATCAGCAACATTGTCGAGCCAAAAACGGGAAAAACGTGATTGATGACGTCATCACACAACGAATTTGTACGTATCTCGCACAATAAAGGTGCGTTGAAAACAATTTTTGGTATTTAAGCTTGGAATAAGATGTTTCGTGATTCATTGGCTTATTGCTAACACGTATGATGACTAAGAGGGGGGGGGGAGTCCTGAAGGCCAAAAATTAAAAAAATGCAAGTACCTTGTTTAATAGTTAAGATAGAGAAAAAGTACGTCATGCAGAGGCTGTGTTAACTAAGCAGATTTCCCACGTGCGCCACTTATTTGCATTTATCCCAAAACGTGAAAGTTCAATGAGAACAATATTTGGTATTTAGGCTTCAAATAATGTGCTTCATAATATAATATCTTATTGTTAATATGACATCAGTAGGGGGGGGGGGGTTACTGAAGGTCGAAAACTAAAAAATGCAAATATCTCGGTTAATAGTCAAGATAATGGTAAAACGTAATTAACAACATTTATAGAACATTGCAATAAGATTGATTCTATTCAACTTTCCATCTGACGCAAAATAACGGAAATATTTCGAATTTTCGGAATTCCCCCTTTCTAAACCCCATCCAATTTTAGCCGTTAATGAACTTGATCTTCATTTTTGCATAAAACGTTTAAACATTTGAGTTAGGTATTGTCAGGCAATAATTTCGACCGCTAGATTGTTAATAAATATATATATATATATATATATATATATATATATATATATATATATATATATATATACCCTCAATAGAAAAATCAAAAGCTATAATATCTCCAACCATTTATGAACTTTTTTATTAGAAATTGTGTCTAGAAACATCTCTCAAAGTTTGTACACTAAAGTCCGTTACACTCTGTGTATATATATATATATAAGGACTGCTCCAGAGAATGAGCTTGATGTTTTTAGCAATCAATTCTGGGAAATTTCACAAACAGATTATTGTTTAGACGCATTATCAGTCTTTGAAAGTTTTGAATGGCTTACTGTAGTATACCAAGGGCTTAAAAATAATCCCAGACAATTGACTCATTAATAAAGGATGGAGGTGGATGGATGGATTTTTGATATTAGGCCATCATGTATTCGAATATGAACAGTTTTGAATGGGCTGGAAGGTTTGTTTGATAAGGAAGCACTGATTACTTGCAATCCTATCAGTAGTTCTTGCTTCATGGAAACCTAATTTTGTCCTACCTTATATAGATTTATACCAAGCATTTGACTCTCATATTATTCTAATTTAAAGTTGGTTCTTAAATACCACTGCCCAATTTTTCTCACCTTTTTTTGTAAACCTTGGTAGATTTTGTCTAAGAAGATCAATAATCACTCATGCTCATATTTTTATGCCCCTGTTTTCTAAATCATACAACTAAATTGTTACTTGTTTCAGGTCCTTTGAGCTAAGGGATGTTGTGTGGTGAATTGGGTGGCCACATTTACCCTCACCTAGATATAACTTCAACGAGGAATCCTTACTCTGCTCTTATTGCCTTGTTTGGAATGGCAAACATAACATCAGAAGAGGATGTTTTTTTAGGTATGTATTATATTTTATTTTAAGTATTTTTTACTATAGAACGCATACCTATCTCAGCAGGCAAGAAGTGTTGGGTTTTTAGAGCTAGTAGGAAGGAGATTTTTTTTTTTTTTTTAAGTTTTGATAGTTCATTGATAACACTCATATTGTAAATCATGGATCAAAATATTTAAACCAGAGAACCCATTGAGTATAACCAACTATCGCCTTGTTACATTGAAGATCACAGCTACAAAATCCTCCCATATATTTTCATTCTTTCAAGTAACAGGAACCATCTTGCTCTTCTTGGAACCAAGCATGCTTTCCAATTAAACTCAGTTCCCACTCTCTGTCCACTTGATAGATATAATTAAATCTGCTATGAATACATCATCTGCAAAAACCATAGCTTGAGGAATAACTGTCCTCGTATTCCAAATTCTAAGCAATTTCCTCATCGTATATCGTAATTAGATTGTCCCCATCATATTTATAATGCACTTAAACATAAGCCAGATGGTTTGAGTGTTTTTGTAATCACTTGGAGCCTTTCGCTTAACTCTTTCCACTGGTTTTTCTCACTCTAATTACCATTTTAACTTCATTTCTACTCCTAACATTGAGCACCCCGTTGGGATAATTTTTATATCTACATTATTCTTTCCAGGCCGATTTCGCCCTTTCTACTACGTCCTCTCTCTTACTCTATCACTCCACCAGTTAGTCCTTTTAATTTTAGCACAAATTACAAGATCTGTTGTCTGAAGAACATAATTCTTTAATTCTGTTCAAACCTTATTGGTAGTCTCTTCCTCACGCTTTATTCAAAATATCTCATCTAGGATTCTGCATTCTGCCTTTACTTTTCTCGGATCTTGAACTTTACTACATCTATCACCTCGTACTTCTTTCCTTGCACCTTCTTTTCCAGGCTATAGAATTTGCAAGACCCTAAGCAAAAGAATGGGGTCAGAGCACTGATTTCAGAATATTTTATTATTTCACATCTCTAAAATATCTCCTTGTATTCCTGCTAAACACTGTAGACCATTATATTATTTGTGCTCTTTCTTCAACAGAGAAAGTTATTCCATGGACTTATTTATGAGAGGAAAATATATTTCCAGTGTAAATCTATTATCTGAGACAAGAAATGCCTTATTATTTCTCTGGCTTTAACTCATTAAGGTTTTCTGAAAATGCTCCTGCACCATTGAAATGTACTAATGTACTTGACACTTCATTAGTTACAGTTCCTTTGAAGACATCTGCCTCCTAATAGCCTTTGAACCTATTGCCTCTTATCATGTTTTAAATCCTTATGAAAAGCGTCTTACACATATTATTGAAGGATTTAATTTCTTGAAGTTCTTTATTTCACTATTCTCTTTTATCTGCTTGTCTAAGCTTTTTTTTTTTTCATTTCAGTGTTATGTCTGATATAACATATTACAAACCTAGAAGTGTCAGGTACATGACCAAGGATTGCCAACCAACTTTTATTTAGCCATGTGTTTATTAGGCTTTCTATGTATTCATGTAGGTCTCTCTATCCAGGAGTTCAGTCCATTTCTCTGGTGCCTACTTAGCATCATAAGCCAATTGAGAACTACATGAATAAAAAAGTATCAATTTGTGGTCTATAATGGTCCCCATAATATGGCAGGGAATACATCATGTTTACCTCTCTCACCAAACCCATGTAATGTACCTTAGTCCTTCATGGGCTGTTCAAAGATTTCCATACTTTCCTCATATCGCAGGTGACAGAACCACCTTATAACTTTTGACTGGAAAAAACAAACTATTATCTCATGTCTTAATTCTCTTAATTTATGAATTAATTATTTTATTGGTATATTTAGAATTTCTGCTTGCACAATGTGTGAAATATAATAAGATGGCTTAAATCGTTCTAAAGGCTTTCACAAAATTATATCCGCTTTATTGGATTTTCAAATAGCCTACTTCTTTATTATTCCAATGTATTAATTTTTTTTTTCTGTCCATAGAAAATGGTTTACTCAGCTATGAAAATCCAAACTATCATCTTCCAAGACTTGATGATGCACTTAATTCGAATACAGAGCTATCATCATATAGAGAACTTCTCTATTCAGAACTCGAAACCATGTGCCGACCTCCTGTAACATCTAATGGCAGGAAAGCCTATGCAGCTCTAGACATTGGTTCAATGGGTGTTGACTTAAACACTGGTCCAATTACAAATCTTGATACTGACAACAGCCAACACAGGTTCCATGAATTCTTTATTACTTTGATATTGTTATTTCATGCAAATCAATAGCTGAATCAATCTATTCTTACTAATTACATGCAAAATTAATATTAAAGCCGATTATAATGAATACTGCATATACTAAGAAATTTCACCACAGACTAATAATACTTGTAGTCAAAGGTTTAGGTTCATGAAATAGAAAAAAAAAAAGAGAGACGAAAAACATATTTTAATTTTCTATTTGTTTTTTGTCTTTCTTATTTCTATTATTATTAGACTGTTATGCTATTTCTTTGCATAACAAGCAAAATCAGTTCCAAAAATATTACGTTATTCGATTTTTGGTTTGTAATTTTCTGTTATTTTACTTTCTACAGCCTATCCATATCACAGTCAAAATAATTAATATGGCCCACAAAATGATTTATAAAGAAACCATTAGAAAAGACAAAAAAAAAGGTTCCTACTTAATCCTGCTTGCATTCTGTTCTCATCAGCTCCCTGCCTAGTTTTAAAGTGTGAAATAATATAATGTGGTTTTATTATTATTAAATTGTCAAAAAATCCTGATTATTAATGTAGACTCAGTCTGTCTACTTTTTGTAGGATTTGAAAAACAAAATTGAATGCATGTCATTTATATAGAACGATTCACAGAATAAAGTACTTTATACTGAATATAAAATGTATAGAATTGGAAATTGTAACAAAATTAGAAAGGAGTATTCATTTAAGAAATTCTCATTATGCTAATTTTGTAATGAAAGTTTTAAATTTTATATTAGGGTAATTATATGTAGCAACTCACCCTAATAAGCCATAAAGCGGACATTAATAAATAAATAAAAATGATATGCGAAACACCTATCATCCACAGGTTGAAAAAAATATTTCCCACAGAAATATAAAGATTGCATTACAAAATAATATGTTTATCTTTCTGCATTTTATTGAACAATTCCTCCTAATGTTTTTGAATTTAACTCTTATTTTTTTCATTTGATAAAATTTGTAATAGTTCAGTTTAGAAATGTTACTATTAACCACATTTCCAAAATAGATATATTATACTAGGCTTATTTTATTAGGGAGTTTGGATTATTGCTTACTAGCCAATTTTACATTAGGCTTAAAATTGAGATGATGAAATTTTTACAATGTAAACTTTGACTCTAATTTCTTAAGCAAAAAATACGATGTTGTGAATGTTACACACATTTCTCTTTTTGTCAAAATTGAAAAGTCAAAAATTCTGTCTTGTGAGTCACTTGTATTACTTCTACAGTATGAAACAGAAAGTGAGAAATTTATGTTTTAATTTCTGATTTTCAAAAAAATGTTTAATACTGAAGGTATATTTTATAAGCATAATTTAATATTTACATTGTTTTAACTTTATTGACTAATAAATGGGTGACTAGAGAGACCTAGTGAATTAATGTACGATAATGTGGGAGATCCTGGTGATTTAAGCTTTAATGAACACCCTCTACAATCACTTTAACCAGTCAATGAGTTAACAAACAGAGTTCTCAAGTGTCTGTCGCAGGTTTTTGATTGTGGTTTTTCTGTTGCAATTTTGATCACACTAATCTTAGAGTGACCAAAAAGGTACATATACACACACACACACACACACACACTCGTATTGGTTTTAAATAGAAATATGGACTGACCTTTAGATTTTGTTCTTATAAATAACTTTCATAGGACATTGCTAATTAAAAAAAAATGCTAAAACCATATATCATTTGGATAACTTGACACCTAGTGATAATTTTACTATATTTATTTATGTCTTTATGTCTCCAATATGGCACATTGAATTCTAAGAAGGGCCTTCTTTTTTTATAGAAATAGTTGCCCAGTGATTCTGGATAATGATACTATGGTTGCTAATGTTAATCGAGGAAACTTTAGGCCACTGGATCTAACATCACCTGTTAACACAGTTAAACCTGATTTAATAGAGCACAGGAACATAATCATT